>QTSX02005078.1:0-32500 GCA_014839935.2 Entomophthora muscae | reverse complement strand
TGCTGTCTCTCACGAGGATTCAGATGGGCAAATGAAGCTTTTAGCTAGGTTATCCTCAATGTGATTTTTGAGGTTTGTGTCTCCACGGGGGAGAGTCTGTAGAGGGGTGCAGGTTTAGGCATGGCTTTACATAGGTCAATGCCATTTTTGACCTCCTGTTTGGGGGTAGTTCTGTGAGCTCTTCCTTAAATACATGAGTGTATTCATTTAGGAGTGCTGCAAGCTCTGGGGATTGGATTTTAGTTGTTTGCATGCTATTGAATTTGATGTATCTCATTATATGGAGGGTACTGTCTTTGGTTAGACGTTCTAAGTTGTCCTGATTTATGATTTAGACAAATACTGTGTTTGTTAGGATGAGATTGTTAGGTTTTTTGAGAATGTTGGAATTGACTTCATTGCGTTTGATGGTCATGGTCTTTGTTTTCCAACATACACTGGGGTTCACTCAGGTGAACCAGTTCATGCCTGCTACAATGTTGTAGTTTATGTTGTTCATGACAAGTTCTTTGATGGACGTTTGTATGTCTTGGAGGTCAATTCTGAAGGGAGTTGTTTTTTTTCAAGTAGAACCTTTGATTTGTCTGCCATTCTGGCATATTTGAAGTTGGATTTGACAACTGGTATTTTGTACTTGGTTACAAATGGTTTGCTTACCATGGTGTGTTGTGTACCAGAGTCAAATAAATTTTGTGTGTATGTGATTTGGCGCTTGTTGCCATTGGAATTATCTCTGCCATTGCTGTTGGAGAAGCAGTTGTTGTTGCAACAGCATATTTCATGCTTGCGCGTTTTTCTGCGCACTTGGCTTCTGCAATGAGTGCAAGCATAGAGGTGTTGGCCTCTGGGCGAATGAGGGCAGCAACAGAGGGTTTCATTCTGTTGATGAATGATTTTCTAGTGTGCACATTGTCAGCTTGTACTGGGTTTTGGATCTTGCAACATATTTCTTCAAATCCATTTGCATAAGCTGTGACAGTGGTCTTCTGAGAAAAATTGCTGAGCTGTATTGCAATGTCTTGGAGGGATTCAGTGGCATGAAAATTGTGAGTGATGTCAGCTTTGAACTCTTCCCAGTTGTCAAGCTGGTTGTCAGTTTGTGAGCCAACCCAAGTGGCAAACCAGTTGGCTGCAGCCTCATACAGGCACTTGCTGGCTTTCTGGACCATTTTTTGTGGGAAATGCAGCTGGTGCGGAGTTTAGCGGCTGAGTGGTCCAGCCAGTTAACAATGTTTTCTTTGTTTTTACCAAAAAACTTATTGATACCAATGTACTTGGTGTCATGGCTGGGTGTAGTACCATACCAAGGTGACATGGGAGGAGTCCACTCTTCAGGGTATCACAATACCAAGGCCCAATACAGGAAGGGCAAGGAGCAGGATAAGTATAGCATACCAGCTGCGAGTGGACAGTAGGCTCCAAGGTGAGGTACTAAAACCTTAGCAAGACTAATGATGGTCAGGATGACCATCCCATATCTGCTGTGGTCATAAGTGATAACCTCAGCAGTGGGTTGTAGGATTGGAGGAGGAGTGGAAGGTATGAAGCTGCAGACTGTCCAGGGCTGGGTCCTGGCTGGTATTCCATTGCTACAGGTTCTACGGTTTCTACTAGATGAAGTGCTGGTGAGTGAGCTGGTTGATTTGGAATTGTCCAAGGTGATAAAAGATGTCAGGAATGCATTTGCTATCTTTCCTGATAACAACAAAGAAATATTGACAGATCCAGTGTCTAAAAGTCCTTCTCCCAATATGGGCTTTCCCCCAGGTCCTAGAAATGAATTATTAGTATGTAGTATCAGTCCTAAATTACCTTTGAATTGCCTTGGATCAGGCTCAAATGCCATCTTCCTGGCCAACACGGGGATCAAACCTGGGTTCTCACGGTCATTGTTTAATTTCCTAAACAATGTTAGTAATTTGAATTCAAACTTACCTTCAACATTTCTCAAAAAGGCTAGCTGCAGCCAATCAGATGTTACAACTGCGCCTGAAGACTGTGAACTCAAATTTGCTTCAAACTCAAATATGGCTATAAAAACACCAGGCTCTGTACTTGAATTCAATCAAGTAAAACATTGTTTGCCCTCTTCTGGTGATGCAGTTGCACACCAGAAGGCCCCCAAGCTGTTGCTTCTCCAACAGCTGGGGTAAATGACACCCAGCTGTTTGGAGAAGCCTCAGCAGGGGCTATTGATATTTAAATTATCTTTTTTAATTTTAAATCAAAGCCCTCCTGCCGAGTTTTCTTCCCCAATTTCCCCATGATTTCTCCAATCCCCCTTGGAATTACAATTTAAACAGCTCTTGACAGTCTATAATTAGGCTTCATTTGTCAGAGTGTTTGATTGTTCAGTTAATAAAGTCAATTTACCAACCTAGTTGATTTATCTTTTTGCCTGCTCTCTAAATCCTGAAATCAAACACCATGATGCTACCCAAGTCATCCCAATGGGGACCATTTGGGTATAAATGGTTGGTTTGGTTGCTCCTTGTCCAGTTCCTTACTGCAAGCCTATCTTTTGGAACCAGAGCAGATTCTGGTTCACCTTCTCCCAATTACTTGGACAAGTTGTGGCGCTGATTGGTACCAGGTGTATGGTACACCACCACCACACTGTCACAGAATCCCCCCATCACAGAGGAACCACAGGTCATGGGGGCCAGTCCGCCCAGCCCTTCCTTATTTCATCCCTTGGCTTCTGTTTTCCTTTTAAGTTATCTTGGAGCTTACTTCCTGTTGGGAAGATTTAATCCCTTTTTGGGTTGATACCGTCTTATTGGAGAATTGTTCCATATGAGGATGGTCTCTCTTCTAATTGGTTATCTAATTACAGGATTGAACCCATCTGCGGCCATACATCTTTTGGGTGGTATGTCTCCAAGCGGATGGGTTCCTGACAAAAGAATATGGAGAAGAAAGACAAAGACTACTCAATGAACCATACACTTTATTAAACATTGTCTGCGTCTGACTTGATTGTAAGAAAGTGGGTTTTATACTACTCATCTGGTCTTCCTTGGAAGAGACAACTGGCAGCTCCTTGGTGAACTCTAGTAGTCCAACCTTTGGTCACAGGTACTTTGGGTGGGGAGGAGAAATACTTAAGAACAGGGGATAGGGTTCCAAGAATCTTGGACTGGGTTGAAAAAGGGAGGCTCATTGCATTTGAGTCATTAGATTGGCTGGTTGACTCATGGCTGGGGACAGCACTGGGAACTTGGTTTGGCTCCTCTGGTTTCACCTTGAGATCAGTTAGATTGTTGGAAGCTGATTGGTGACTATTTTTACCAGGTACAATCATTTGGGGCTGGGGTTGCTTGGCAGTTTAGACTTGCTTATGGGCAGAGAAATTGTCATCTGCAGGTGGATATCCTTGGCTGAGTAGCTTCTCTTCATCTTTTAGCCAATGAAAGAATAGGAAATTTCAGGCAATGTGGGGGCTGCATTGGCTTAGGCATTTTCTTCTCTAGGCTTCATTTGATTGGGAGTAGATTCTGGGTCAATCTTCTGCAGGTGATGTTTCATTACATCAATGGGGATACTGTCAGGTGCATTGGGATTTGGCTGGGTACAGACAATTGGGCTAGGACTGGAAAATGAGTGCAATTTTGGAACAGGTATCATCAGTTCAGATGAACTGGCAATCTGGCTGGGAACTGGTGTATTTGATAAATTATCCAGCAAATATCATCAGGTTCAAGATGGGAGCCACCCAGCTCATTTGTAGCATTAGAGCTGGTGGCTTTGCTACCATTGAGGGCCGCCAGCCCCCTGGGGCAGTTAACAAACTGTAAGGTCTCATAGTTTGGGGAAGGTGGTTATAGACTAAAGCTTTAATACTGTTGATATTTATGTTGGTCAAATACAAAAAGATAGGTAAAGTTTGTAGTAACAACTGGACTAGGGCTCCTAGAAGCTTGTAGGAGGTAAAATAAGGGCTGAGGCAATTGATTAATCCTAAGAAAATAAAATAGAACCCAGTCTTAATGACTGAAGACTTGGTCAAAAAATCAATTTCTAAATCAGGGAATTGCTCACCACTAGTTGGAGGATTAAAACTATCAATACTCAGATTGTGTGTATTATTATAGAAACTACCTAACTGATGAAATAGAAAGTCAAAATGAATCATAAGATTGAAGAAAAAAAATAAGTTTAACTAAATTAAAAGGAAAACACAAGCCACAAAACCTAACAAGTACCTTTTTTGAGGTGCAAGTCAGACAATCTCAACTTATTGTTGAGACTGGAAAAACCAAGACTTTTATTGTGCTCTGTTTGTGAAACGCAAGAATTGAGGTGAAAGCTTCAACCATTTTTGGTTAGGAAACCTGTCTGAAAAATAGAGGTTTGAAAAATCAACTATTGTCATGTTTAACTTAGATAAGTTAAAACTAAGAAGGGAGAGCTGGAAGGAGAAGAAGCGGGGGAACGAATGTTGCTTGGCAGAATGTGAAAAGTGAAAGCAAGAGCAGGAGAGCGGGAAAACCTGGTCCAAAGATGCTGTCGTAAGCAGGAGGAGCGAAAAGGTATTCTTCTTTTGGACTCAATGATTTTAACTAATGTTTTAGGTTTGCGGTTCAAAAATTGTCCAGGAGAAAAACAAGGTAAGCTTCAAAACTTAAAACTAACCGTAAACTAGATGTAATATTGCCGGTTGAAGAAGGGTAAGAGTAAGGAAATATTTTTGAATAAAGCAATGAGCAAAAAATAGCCCAATGTTTCAAAATTAATAAGGAGTTCAAAAAGGTAGAATGCTAGCAGCTAAAGATTAAAAGGAGAATCCTGACACAAACTCTCCCTGGTTGTTTGCTTGATTTCTATTTAATTTATTAAATTCAAACCAATCTCTCTTTCAAGAGTTGGTTCCCACCCTCCCTGGTGGTTTGAATGGGGTTTAATTCCCCCAGCGGGTTTGCGTGGTCACCCGCGTTTTTGCTTGACAGGGGGGTGCGCGGGTTCAAATCTGGTTGTCACATTTTATGATTTGGCGGCCCTTACACTTGGTGTTGGTAACTTCTCCTGTGTTAGGGGTTATGTGTTTGTTTGTGGTGCAAGAGAGCAACTGTATTGAATTATCTTGGCACATGCTTTAGGCATGACCAGTCCTTTGAATACAGTGCATCCACTAGGTATGTCTTTCTTGATGTCATGGGTGCGGAAGTAGGTCTTCCAGGTATCCTGAGATGTAGCCTGGCTTAGTACGTGAGCAAAGATGAGTGGGTTCTGTTCAGTCATTTTCTCTTTCATGAGTGTGTTTGAAAAACTGTAGCTGCTATCATGATGAGGAGCAACTTTTGGGGGAGCTTTGAATATGAAATTAAGAAGAAAAGAAGTATATTTTATTGGATAATACTTTAGACTTATATAGCTTGCGCTGTGGCAGAGATTTAAGTTGGATCAAAGATAAGGGCAGTCATGTACAGAATGAGTTCAAGTTGCTGGATACCTGGACAAGTCATGTGATATTGGTTTGTTGCCATTTTCAGTATGTTGAACTGTATATTGGATTATCACCAAACCGGGTGATGACTGGATGTTAAGTGTGTTGGCAACAACCAGAACACCTGTACATTCAGCTCCTTGACAATAGTAAAATGCAACTCAACACATACATGTGGCTTATTGCTGCCCAGCTGGTTATTAGCTGTTAGGAGGTAGGTGTGAGAGAGGGGAGCTAGGCTAACTAGGCTTGGCTCCTACCCTAAAAGAGAAACTTGCCAGGATGACATCCAGTGCAAGACTAGGGTGGCTCCTCAAACAGGGTCCAGAAAGACAAAACAGGGGATAACTGAAGGAAGTAGTCATTCAGTCTTATCAGTATCATATCAGTGAGTAATCAAGAAGTACGCTTGGGTGTGTACACTGGTAATTCTGGCAAGTCCTGGGAAGGAAAAGCCATCTCATCCTCAAAAGGGGCAGATGGCAGAAGAATATTCTTATCAAGATAGCCCCTGATAGTAGGATCTAGAGATTGGAAGTCCAAATTATCACAGGTGAGGCTTCTGACCAGATTTTTTTATCAGTGAAGAGAAGGGCATTATTACCACCAGGAAGATCATCAAGCAAGTACAGGAGTTGTGCAGAATTCTCTCTCACAAGATAGGCTGAGAGAAAAATTTGGCCCCAGAAAACTGAAGAAGTTGACCAGATTAGCAGCAAGGCAAAGGCAAGGGTAATGATAGCAAACTTAATCACAAGTAGTAGCATTTTTAAAATATCCAAGAAATTTAGAGTTTTTTTAAGCCAGTGAAACAGGTTAAACCAGATAAAGATAAGCAATCAAGGGTATTCTCAATAAGGATTAGAGCTTTGGAGGGTTTGGTAAGCTTGTGAAGGACTTTAATCATATGATAAATGAATGTAGTTTTAAAAGCAAGCAAAAAAAGGTATTTTTTATTTTATTTAGAAAATTATACTAATCTTAATCTTAAAAATTAAGTTCAAGTTTACTTTATGAAAGCGTAAAGAGGTAAGTGTAAATTGAGTTGGTAACATTAATGATAGCTCACTTAAAGAAACTACTGTAATTAGAGAGAAGAAGGCAAAGGTAATCAAAACTGATATCTTTACTAAGAACTTTAGATAAAGGATCATGAACAGGGGCCTAGAAATAAAACTACTGCAAGTTAAAAACTTTAATTGTTAAGAATTGACAAACAGGGACCCACTGAGGACCTGCTTATCATTTTAAGAGAGGGTTTTCACTTAAAGAGGCCAACATAACTGGTGGAGCCCCCTGATTAGGGGTGGCTAAAATTCTCAGCCCTGTATCAGTAGGGCTGAAAATTTTTGAAGGAATTTTCAAAGTGGCTTTTAATTGGATGGATAGGCTCAGTTAGGTTTTATGAGTTGGTATTAGTACATCTGGGATTGGTTACAACAAATTGTTAGCAACACCTAATTGGCAGCATCTAGCTTGCTTCAACAGCAGGAAGGCTTAGGCTAGCAAAAAATCTAAACTCATCAGAGTTTTTTTTACAGTTAGCCAGTATGGTTGAAATAATGTTGGAGTGGCTTAGGAGAAATAAGCCAGTACAAATCTTTCATCAATTTTATGAGCCAGATCACCCAAAGAATTCAAAGGCTTGGTGGGATTTTGGGGAAACCTTTTTGACCATCTTGCAAATATCATCCTATCAAGAGCCAAAGAGAAAAGTAACTTTATAGTAGCCTAAAAACATCATGTGAGGACTGAAAATTTGGTTTCCTGGTTGGACAGTGTCTGACAGGCTCTGACAAGCTTAAGTTGCATTTTAAAGAACATATTTTCATTATGAGATTTTAAGGTATTGGATTAGAAAAGAACACAAAAGAGGTAACTGATTGGCTAAATAGACTGCCCAGTGCCAGCCAAGCCTAACAGAGCTTAGAAATAGCTTTTGGACCCCAGGTTAGGCCCTGTTAGCTCAGAGACAGTGAAATGTTATCTCACACCTGCAATTTTGATATTTGCAAAATCAAAGGAGGGTGCTTGTCACAAGTGACAGTCATCTGCATTTAATTCACAAGACATAACTCTATTTTCAGGATTCAAACCCAAACCACACAGGCCGCCAGCTTGCAGGCTCTGCTACCCAGCCCACATTATTTTGGGCTTGAACCAGGAACAGATTTGAATTCAGAGAAACCTCCAAAACCAACTAATGAGGTGCTTTTTGCAATCAAACTTTGCCCTCTTAGGGATTCTCTTAGCCTAGCCAATAGAAGCACTGACCCAAGCAATACTCTTGTAATGACTTGGGCCATCACCAATGAAGTGCTGCACAAATTATCCCAAAAACAAGGCTCAACAGATGATGACAAATCCTATGTTTCAAAGAGGGAAATTGAGATTCTTCATCCAAATTCAGCCAATAACATGCCAACAATTTCTGATGCCACTGAAGATCTTCAAACCCTAGTAAATGCTACCACCTGGTCCAAAGAATTTGCAAAAGGTTTTCCATGGCTGATGGGCATACTTATACTCTGGGGCTGCCAGAAAGTTGCCTATTGCCATTTTTGTAATAAAGTGTTATGAACCTCTGGTTCTCTCAGGCCATAGCATAGCTAATTCTAGCACTTTTTTATTTACAGATCAATTTCTCTATCTCTACTCCTTCTACCAGCCAATCCCAAGAAACTGTGGACAAACCACCAAGTTATACTGTCCCCCAGAAGCATCTTACAGCCTGGTACATTTCACAGAATACCCCCAATCCTGCATATTCAGAGTTCACCTGAGAAGAAATTCTAATTTATGGCCCTAAGCCAGAATCAGAGAACATGAACTCATTGGATGTGAAGACACATGTCATATCAAGCAACCATTACTATTCTGGGACAACTATAACTACCTGTCTGCTTATTTAGTGCTGACTCCTCTTGTGACCTTGCGGCCTGCCCATCTGCAAGAAACTGTGATCACTAATAAGTTATCTTAACCTGACTATTTGGCGTCCTCTACATAACACTCACTAAACTACTTGATTTTATAGTGTCCAATAAAGAGACTTGGTTCTTGTTCAGAAAATTGTTCTTTTATATTGTAAAGTCAGCTTCTCTTCTGTGGTGGGCTCTTTCCTCCGGGCCCACGGGCTGTCTGCCAACAAGTTTCCCTGAACCTGCTGCAGGCTGGCTCCTTGCTAGTGTAGGTGTGGCTCTGTTATCTGCAGCTCTTGCCTGGTGATGAGACACATGGTTGATTTCTGCAAAAGCTTATTATTTTCATTTTACAACCATAATGCCATCCTATTATAAACTGTATTCTGTCTTCTCTAAGTACTAAACAGTGTCTTCAAACACTAATAAAAATAATGTTCTTATTAAAAGAATTATGTGGCAAGATCATAAAAAATTCTTTTCTAAGTACTAGCAGATGACTTCAGTTATGTTTTTCAAGTGGTCTATTAATTTCCAGGTTCTTTCCTTGGGGAGAAGTATCTGATCATTTAATCTAATACTGTTGCTTGCAGCAATAGATACAATTATAATGTATGTATTCAACCTTGTGTTCCAGCAATCTCTTCACAAAGATAAACATAAAAGCAGATTTTAGTTTCTGATGTGAGAAAAAGGGTTTATTTTTAACAGAGTAATCACTGAAAACCATTATGTATTTTCCTGGAGTCTGGCAGTTTCAAATGAAAGGCTATTTTACCTACTTGTTTAACAAATTAATGAAGTTTGCTTATTTGATGAGTTAGCTTTTAGCATGAGACATGTAAGAGCACATTTCTGGAATTCAAGTAGACTTTATTGTCAATTTCTAGTAGAATTTCAGGGGTTTGTTTCTTATTAGCAAATGCTTTGTAGGTCTGTGCACATAGGTTAGGTTTTGAAAACAAGGTATCTGGGTCTCATAAATCTGTTTCATCCATGTTCTCCCAACTTTATTAGATTATTGATTACCAATCTTGTGATCTCATATGAGGTCAAATCCGTAGTTATCCTAGAAAAAAGACATTTATGTTAAGGCATAATCTTTACTGTTGTATGTGACTGGGTCATGGGTAGAATGTCTGCTTAGTTGACTTGGTTGGCATCATTATAACATCAGAAATATTGCTTTAAGATCTATTTTTTTATCTCAGTTTATGCATTAGTCTGCGAGTGATACAAGAAGAAAACATATCTCTTGATTCCCAGGTCTTTTATTACCTGGGCCCAGTGATGTGAATTGTGGTTTTTGATAAGTCATTATTTCCTCAGAAATTTCATGTTAGATCAAAATTTTGTTATAAGAGTGATGGTCAGTTTCTGCAGTTGTAAAGTGAGTAGTATTAAGTAAAAAGTGAATAAATTTAGTGGATCAGTATACTGTTATCAGGATTGGGTTGTAATTCTTTGATGGGAAATGTTCTACTATGTAGTTTATGAAAACTGTTTTACAGAACCCACTGGGATGTCTAGAGAACAGATGAGTTTTTCAGGTCTGAACTGTCTAGTCTTGACGTGTTAATAAGTTTTGCATTTTTTAATTTAACTGATGACATCTGTGTCTATCTTAGGCAATAAGTAGTTTCTTTTGATTTTTTGAAGGGGTTTGTAATGCCCTGGGTGACCTGTTAGTTTTGGATTGTGGTAATCTCTTAAGATAAATACTTGCACTGTTTCTTTATATATGTACGTCACAGCTCATACCAGAGTCTGGCTGGACTCCCACAGGGGAGGTGGGCTGGGCCTGAAAGGCCATGTACACAATTGGTGTAATCCTGACAATACAATTCACAGCAGTAGCCAGAGGACGCCAAATTCTAGTATGGGGCACAACCTGATTGGCCAGCCCCAATACTGTAATGTAAACAAACCCCAACTTACTGAAGTCTTGGGCAGAAGGTACATTGGACAAGGGGGGAGCAAGAGGAATCTTTTTCATGATAGTCAAAATTGTGCCTCCAGAGTGGCCAGGAAGAAGATCCAGGTGGTGAGGGGGGAAGAACTCCAAGTCAAAGGCACAAGGTGGCTTAACCAAATAAACAGAAGCAGAACCAGGAGGAAACAGATAGGTGCGGTTGTATTGTGTAGTGGATTCACAAGTAAATGCATACAGAATAATTATATTGGTGCAAAAATAAATAATTCCTGCAAGAAAATAATAGGTCCTGGGCATAAAGTTGTTTATTTTATGATGTCAACAGTGAGAAAGGCTACCCCTCCTCACTACTTACACTTACTGGGAAAAACTTATTCTTTTGTGCCACCAGAGGCCTGGTGGCATCATGTTCAGTGATACTTGTGAAATGGCTTGTAAATTGCGCACTGGGACCTGGAAAGGGAAGGACATTGGCTGTTTTTTTCATGGCTGTGGGTTTGGCTGCAGCATGCCAAGATGCCACAGCTATTATAGAACCTGTGAGCAACTAAGCGCCTGATTGCATGATTGAAAAGTTGCTTTCCCAATTTACCATTTTCTAATAGCAAAGAGATCTGATTTTGTGTTTAATTTTAATGCCAGGGTTTTGCAGCATGTGGGCCTTGTAAACCCCTGGCCATTCACAGTCAGAAAGGGAGGGTTTTTTCTAGAAAGACAGTTGGTAATGCTTTTCATGATGTTGGTTGTTTTATCTCCAGGCAGGCTAGCTGATTTTCTAGGGCATTTTGGGACCTGACAATGTAGATTTTTTTAAAACAACAGTGATATTCTTTGATGAGTATTATTTCTTGCAGAGAGGGCTATTCAATTGTGTGAAGAGTTTGAATATCATGACTTTTTCTTGGCTGTTTTTTGAGCTTCTAGGATGTAAGATTTTTTTGCAACAATCTTCATATAGTTCAGCTGCATTTTTCTGCTTTTAGTGTATAAAAAGATGTGAGTGGTGTGTTTTTGCAACTCAATTGTAGATAAAATCAGGTTGGCTTTTTTGCTCAGAGCGTCTGGAACAATATTGACCTTACCAGGTTTGTAATCAATTGTCAAGATATAGCCTGCTAGTTTCAGGGTCCATCTAGATTGTCTTTAGTTTAGTTGTCTGGGCTTGAAAAAGTATATCAGGGTTTTTGATCTTTCAAGATCTTTACTGGGTGTTTGGCTTTGCATAAGTATCTACATCAGTGTTTAAGATTCTTTATAATTGCAAGCATCTTCATATTGTATACTGGGTAATTTAATCTAGTAGTAATTACCTTAGAATCATATGCTAAAGGATGTAGCATACTATTTTCTTCTTTCCGAAGAATCACCTCTCCTAACACAAATTCAGAAGCATCTGTTTTTAGGATGAAGAGCTTGGTGTGAATAGGCATTGTAAAGATAAAGACAGTAGTAAACACTTTCTTCAGGGCTTAAAACACAATAATGTAGTTTTTCAGGATACCAACTGTTGATGAGAGCACTATTTGACACAAGCAGCAGGACTGTAGACCAGAAGATAAGGTATACTATAGGATGGAAGCCAACTTGATAATGTAGGATAATGATCAACCAAACAAGGACCAAGAACCAGAACTGGGTACCATAGAGTCCACAAAGCCTGTCAAAGTAATATAAAATACTCCAAACAGCCGGGTGATAGTGACATCAGTTCAGCAAAAAAATTGTTCAGGAAATTAGGTTGCAGGGTTAGAAGAGTCATTGGTACTAGGTAAGCATGCAGATAACTATACTTATTGTGAAATAGTCTGGGCTAACCTGTGTATCTTTTTTCTTTGCAGTTTTAGGTTTCTGGAGTTCTGGTTCTTGCCAGGAAGTTGAAAATTAGTATGTTTTTCTAGGATAAACTCAGAGTAGGATGGATTTGAAGGGTACTCAGTAAAATGTACGGGTCTAAAGAGTAATCTAACTGGGCAGAATAACATAGGTAATGAGGCTGCAAGATCTTTGGTAGAATTGGTGGGAACCTTTGAGTCTATGAGACTGAAGTTTGGATGGTAAAATACTAGAGCTAGATAGGGTAAAAATTGTGTGAATCAAAGGTCTATTTAACTTTATTATTGGAATGACAATACTCTCATTCTCAACATTGCTGGAAGTTTATGCTACCAATTTTGGCATCTTCAGAAATGGCGGGCTTTAGGTCCATGAGCATTCTATCATTGCAAAATTGGCACTTCAGTTGGTTCTCAGGGGCAGCTAATTCTGTATTGGCTAGTGCTGGTGAATAGATGCAATGTTCTATTTTCTGACTTCTATTCTCAATATCACACAGCCCAGCCAAATGCATTTCAGTTTGGACACCAGGGATGGGTACTGGCTGACACTTATTGGGGGAAGAGATTTCAGGTTAAACTGAAACTTCTTTTAGGCAGCTGCAGCTGCATAGATTTGGGACTTTGGTGGGGCACCCTTTGTTGTGAACTCATTCTTACTTGGGAAATCTTGGCTTTGTGGGAAGATCATCAAATAGCCTTCTGATTTAAACCTAAAAAATGCAGGCAGTCAGGCTCTTGACTCTCTGGGCTGGTGAGCTGCAGATTGCAAGGGCCAGGGTTTGATTCCTGCTTTCAACTTTTGTTCATTATTAGAAAAAAATTCATTTGTGACACAGTTAGATGACCATTTAAATAGAACCTTATCTGAACATAGACATGTCAACAAAAGAGTGATCAGAGAAAACCTTTATAAAATTTCTACATAGTTTGCTAGTTCTAGAAAACTTCTGATGCTTTTTTGACAAGTAAAAGTGTATCAGAATGTAACAGCATTCACTTTGTCTTGTGTCATGGCAAAGCTGCCAGTTCAAACAACATAACTGTCACAGCCCAGGTCACTCTCAGAAGAGCCTTTAGTTGAGAGAAAAGGTCTGGCATGAAAAGCCCAGTAGATGACAGAAGTCATCTTCATCACATAATTTGCAGTAGTAGCCCAAGGACAACATACTTTCATGTGAGGAATAACTTGTTCAGCAAGTCCTATCATAGTAAGATAGGCAAACCCAAGCTTATTGTAATCATATGATGAGATGATAGTGTCAAGGAACCAACCCTGTTCTTCCGGCTTGCTAGCATTTGGGAACTGGCAGGTTGCGGACTGAATGAGCAGAGCCCACCAAATGATTGGTGCTAACTTAATGAGGTAGGACATCAACTTGCCCACCCATAATCACAGGCCAGTGCTTGGGACAATAATGTTTATTACTCCAATGAGAGTAATGAGTATAATCTCTAATAACTTATTGGTATATTTCAGAGAAAGCTCAGCGGCAGATGCAGGCATTGGTTTGGGGGTGACAGGTGGTTCCATGTCTAATTGATAAGCAGGAAGGAAGTTGTATTTATCTCTGAACAGGAAGGGTTCAGTAAGATGTCAAGGACCCTTCTGGCTGTATCTGGTTAACTCTTTAGTTTGGGCCAAGAGATTCCAAGCTAATATGTTGTCTGAGGTATAATTCTTGTACTCAGGCTTCAGGGGGTATTCCACAAAATAGACAGGACCAAATGGAGCACCTGGCAGACAATATGTAGCTGGCAGGTTGGCAGGAGAATCAGATGATTTTTTGAGTTAGCTAGAAGATGACAAGGATGAAATACGGCAACAATTAGGAAACCCAATATTGCATAACCTTTATTTAAAAACTAGGTGGTTGCCCCGTCCAAGGACAGAATTAAAGTTGAATTTAATAAATCAATTAAATTTATTTTATTGTCTTTTTAGGCTTGTAGTACTTATTGCATGTTTAATTAAAATTTTATTTGAGTGCTTTATCAAAAAGTAATTTCAATTATATTTATTTAAATTTAAAATTAAAATTGTATACTCCAAATATAAATAAAAACTAAACCTAAATAAGTATAGTATCACTATTAAGTTTAGTAAGGCTAAACTAATGATTTTAAAATCATATATAACCGCTCGAGTTGTAGGAGAAATTATTTACATCTGTTTTGCTTGAAAGAACTTACCTTCTTTTAAGTCCAACTAAAACTGATAACAAATACAAAAGCCTATAAAATAGTTTGGTTTAATGGATAATGCTGCCGCTCAAAGGGGTTGTTAGACACTTTGAAGTGTCTCACAGCATCCCTTCCTGTGGCAGTGATAATAAAAGTAAAAATATATAAAACTGGACTTAATTTAGTCATGTTTGCCTAAAAGGTAAGAGAGTCAAAAATGATATAAAACTTTACTAATAATGATTGGAGCTTAGAATGCTTTCATCAACTATTATTGGTCAATCCAATCTATTTCTCCACCAAACAGATAAGATTAGATTTACTAAGCCAAGGTAAGCCATCACTAAACACAGTACTAACTTTTCAATTTTAACACTGTAAATTTACTTCAAATAAAGGTAAGCTTTGAAATATATATATAATATTAACTGTTTTAAGCATAGTAGATCAGGGATTTTAAAGGTAATAATGTTTTTAAAAGTTTGAAGCTAACATTAATTTAAAAAGATATTTAAAAAGGTATAAGGTTGTTAAAAAACTAATCAGTTGGAGATTGAAATCAAAGCTGAATTCAAGTAAGCATTTTGCCCAATTTACTAACCTCCTTTCTTTTTAAAAGGACCTCCACCCCAAAGAAGATTAAGTTTAAGTAAGCTTCTTTACCTAAATTAACTAGCCCAGATTAAAAAACCAGATTTTTGCCCTGAAGTAGATCTTGGGTTGGTAAGTATTGTTTTGATTAACTAATATTTTTTAGCCAAGCTTCATTTCAGGTAATCATTTCACTCAAACTACTAACCTTCCTCTCTTTTAGGTTGACTTAGTTCACAGCAGATCTTGGGGTGGGTAAGTTATCTTTGCCAAATTTACTAACCTGGATTAAGAAAACCCAGATTTTTGCCCTGAAGCAGATCTTGGTTTGGTAAGTGAATTTGCTAATTAATTGCATTTTTTTTTAAAAATGCCCAGTTTTCACTGCAGCAAATCTTGGGCTGGGTAAGCTTTTTACTAACTTACTAACCTTTTTATAAAAATGCACAAAATTTTCCCTGCAGCAGATCAGGGATTAGGTAAGTCATCTTTTCCAAACTACTAACCTTAATTTCAAACTCCAGATTTCTTCCTACAGCAGATCCTGGGGTGGGTAATTTTTTTTAGATCAAAAAGATATTTTACTAAAAAACTGTTTGTCTAAATTAGTTTTTTGATCCAACTAGCTCTTTTTTTACCCAAATTCAACTTTTTACTATTAAGTTAATCTCATTTGACTTTATTGCTTTAAACTTTCATTAGCTATATCTTTGTATTTAAGTTTTATTTTATTTTTATATGATTAATAAATACTAAAATGCATATTTCAAAGTTACTTAGTTTTAAGTTCTCTACCAAGAAATTATAATTTGCTTAAAAAACTTACAATTAATCTTCATATTTTAGGTGTTATAGTCAAGTTTTGTCTTATTATAAAAAACAAGAGTGTCCTGACTCTACTAAAATCTTTTTCACCCAAATAGAACATTTATAGTAATTTTTATTTCACCCCATCTGCAGAACTTTAGCACCACATAAACTACTTTAAATATCATATATAGTAGCTACTATAGATCTTTTAACTTTCATCTGCTCATAAAATTAGAGGGTTCCTCTTTTAAAACAACCAACATAATTAATTAAGTTTCTGAGATAACAAAAATATATTAGAAATTCATAAATAATCAATTTTTAAACCATACTACAATGGCTTCATTTTATGATGTTTTCTGCTAAAATCAAAAACAATAACTTACCAGAGGGTACTGAACACACAAAAATAAAATGCAATCAAATTAAATGCTATGAAAATGAAATAACAACACATTAGATTACTAAAAAGATCTACAAAATCAAACAGTATCTTATCAAAAATAGGGAATAATGATATCAAAAATCAGAGTATCACATAGAATTACATACATGTAAAAAGAAATTGATGTCAGTATGTTAATAAATAAAATATGCAGTCACCAACAACTAAAGACTGTATCTTAGTAAAAAGGTGTACTATAAAAAGAATATATTAAGCCTATAAACTACAAAATAATTGTTTGAGAACAAAAGAGCTTTTTATAACATGTACTTGATCTTTATTAATATGGTTATTTTAATGTCCATTGGAGCTCAAAATATATCATGAAAATAAAGAATTTAAAAGGGCTGAAGTTTCACAATGTGGATAAAAATACAGTACCTTTTCTCAGCTGTTGAGATAGACAATCAAAACCAAGTGCTGAGCACACAGAAATTTATGCACAAAACAAATCTTAAGTGGGCTAATTTTATTTTTAACATGTATAGATTGTTGATTATTTATGTGAGAAATTTTGGTGTTATATGTTTGGGTTTGTATGTGTATCTCAACAGCTCTTAAAAGTACTTTACTTAATCCCCAGTCTCTTAAATGTCAAAATATAATACATAATAAAAGGTAAAAACCTCTAATAAAGCCTTGATAATAGTATAATAGAGTATTTAAAAAGCATACACCCATACTTCTTTAATTAAAAGTAGCAATCATAATAAAGCTATCATTTTTATATTAAAAATTACTTTAGATATCATTAAATCATCTTTTAACAACCAGAATAGTAAATAAATTTAAAAAAGACATACTGAACTACTAAAAAGGTATTTCTTCTAGGGAAAAAGAAAAAGATAACAGTGTGAAGCTGTGAATAATAGAGCTGAGTTAGCATAGCTTTTTTCTTTTGGTAGCCTGCTCACCGCTCAACTATATACTCATTAGGTTTCTGATATTTTTCATTAACAAATCTATATAATTTTACCAACAAACCATAAGGAGGCTGCATCTTTAAACAGGTTTTTACTAGATATGAGACCAGGAATGCATTATTGCAGGTTGACATCACCCCTGGGGTTCACTCAAAAAATTTATGATAAAGATCATTAAAAAGCCAAAAAAATTTAAAATTTAAAATCCAAAAAATACAACTTCATACCTCTCTTTGATAATAGTTTTTGCCAGCTATAACTGGAAACACATATAAGCAGGCTGCCGTAAAAGAGTGAAGCTGATTGTAGCACAGCTTTGCTCTTTTGGCAGCCTACCCGAAACACCTTTCCTTTTACCAGATATAGTATAAGATAAAGATTTAAAAGTTAGCTAATCTAAAAAACAAAAAAATCAGCTAGGATACCTGGACGCGTACCCAGGTGGGATGTCGTAAAAGGGCAAATCAGGCATAGCTCAGTGTTGCTCTTTTGGCATCCTGCCCTCCACACCATGCTTGTTTAGTAATTGATTTTTAATGTCTTTAAAAATGTAGAGCTGATCTGCAGCTTTTAAATAACTTATTGGGCATCAAAATCGGCTTAGTATTCACTGAGATACATTGATTTTAGTTTTTGTAGTGTGTATTAAAAGTAAATTTAGATAATATCAAATTGAGTCTGAGCCTTTGATTATGATGTGAACCCGATTCCAGCACTTAACTATATATCTCAGCATCTAGAGCAGCTAGATCTATCATGTTTGATACCATTTTGATCAGAATCATCTGAAAAATTGGTCTAAATCCTCTAAATTTCATGAAAATCATTATATTGAATCATAATTTTATCATAGCCTTTTTACTCCACTGATGCTCTTTTGAGATAAAGCTGTGGCAAGTAAGGTTTACTCTGAAACAATATACAGCCACTTGGATCAGCTAATGCATCTAATTGAAATATCCTATTATTTCACTTGAAGAATAAGAATTTCAAAATGTCCAAGCCAACCATCTCCTTCTTTAAACTAATATTTATATTTATAATTTAAACTGTATCACTTTAAATTGACCAAGCTCTCTTTTGATGTCAATTCAATCCTCACACAGAGCATAATCATCCAATCATGTAAACCAATCTAAAACAATTGCTGCTTCTCTTCCAGTTTTAATCCATCTATTCTAGAGTCAGGCAATCTAGAAAGATAAGCCACTTTGATATGGTTGAATAGGGTTAGCCACTAATTTAAAATGCAAGTAATCAAATACAAATTTATTAAAGTTTGGGTGGCTTATATTTCAGTTCAACATGATTTTGCCCACACTCTACTGGATGCAATCTGTGTACTTTCAAAGATGCATGTAAGGGATTGAATGTAAGGATGAGCCAAATTGAGCTTTTGGCTTAACCATCAACTTTTAAAATCAAATTTAACTAAAAATCAATTCAGTCAAATCCCTTACGGCTTGAGCCCACTTGAGGTGACATTACAGACAGACTCACTTATATATATATATTAATGACAATGTTGATTGATCTGGGTCTGGCAGGTTCTTATACTGTGCTGCCAGGCTTCATTTTCTGATTGGGTTTCTTAAGATCAGACAGGTTGGCATCAGAGGTATCAGATGGTGGGGTGGCGTTTGGCACTGACAAGTTGCCACTGGCTGCTTTAGGATAAGAAAACTTTGAATTCTTCTGTTTGTCAACTCAGGTGTTGGGCAGGCATTTGGGTTCTGTTGTGTTTGGCTCAAGGGGACGACATCCTGGAGGACACAACAGAAAATCTTTATTACAAAAGATTTGAGGTTCAAAGCTAGCCTTGGGTTAGCCTTCAGGGCAAAATTAAGGGCACATACATTAATTTCCTGGAAAACGAGATGTAAAAGTCCTTTTGGCAGAAAGGACAGGAAAAAGCTTGAAGAATATTAAAGCTGACACAAATGTGGATAAACTTGTCTTTATTAGGAGTAATGATTCTACTTTAAATAGTTGACAAGGGATGGTGATCACTCAATAGGAAGACAGAGTGACTGAGGGGGTCACGTTGGGATGAGGTCATACCAGGATCAACCACAGACAGGTACAATAATTTGGAATGGGTGGATATTGAACCAGACCCATTTGCAGAAGGCAGGGAATTTCTGAACTTGAAGGCAAAACCAGCCAAATCTTTGCAACTATCAATATTCAAAGGCCAGATCAAAATAGCATTAATTGCGCAATTTACAACATCTCCCCCCTTAAGATTAGACACAGGGAGTTGGTATTTGCGGGGGAATTTGGAGTGAACACAGGTAAAAGGACGTCCAGAAGACAGTAGTTTCAAGGTGTACTTGACGCCCTTCTTAAAGGTGACCTCACAGGGCCCAACTCATAGGGAATCCAGCTTGTGAGCTCTACCACCTGTACAATTCTGGTAGTAGAGAACTAGATCACCTACTTGATACTTGGGGAGGGGGCTCTAGCAGCATTGGACGGGGAGAGCTTCAGAGCCTTAACCTTATAAGCAGTGGAGTAAGCGGTTGCCTGGATGTCAATGATAAAATTGGTTAGGTCTTTAACATGGGCCTCAGGATTTGCAGACGTATCAAATTTGATCAAAGGGGGTCCCAAGATTGAGGGGGTAGCGGCCTCACATCCATACAGCATGGCAAAAGGGGATTGGCCAGTCACCTGGTGTCTACTAAGGCAGTAAGCAAAGAGGGCCGCAGGGAGGAACATGTCCCAATTGGTAGCATCAGAGAGCGTGAGTTTTCTCATGATGGATACCAGGGTGGAGTTTGCTTGTTTGACAGTTCCATTGGTTGAGGGATTATATGGCGCGGAGAACAACTGGTGAGTCCCCATAGCTTTGACAATAGAGGTGATGAGGCGAGCATTAAAGTTGGTACCATTGTCAGAGAGCAGGATTTGAGGGCAGCCATGTTGATAGAAAATGTCCTGCAGTAAGAAAGTAGCCGTGGTCTTAGCAGTTATATCTTTTGTTGCTCTGGCTTCAACCCACTTGCTAAAGTGGTCTACTGCGACCAAGATGAATTGACATCCAGACCTAGACCAAGGGAAGGGCCCAACAGCATCAATACTCACTGTGTGAAAGGTATGCTTTGGGGGGATGAGTTTGAACTGGTGTTGGGACGGGTGAGGGTGTTGGAGCTGACAGGAATGACAGGAGGCAAGGACATCAGGGATCAGAAGACGCATGCTCTCCCAATAGAAGTTTTTGAACAACCAGTCATGAGTCTTGGCTATGCCTCCATGGCCAGTGTCAATATGGGCTTAGAGGATGATGGCTATCCTCATGCTAGGGCAAACGTAGGATAGGTAGGCATTGTTAACCTTTTTGAAGAGCTGTCTATCACAAATTATAGTGTCCTTGGATAGAGTCTGTAGTGCCAAGCGGATGTCTTCTGGCTCAGTGGTCCAAGAGTCAGGATACCCTATTAGCTTGTATAGTCAATCAGCGTCAGCGAGATGGATAGCTAGGATTGGCATTCTTGAAAGGCCATCAGCGTTCTGATGTTGGGCCCCAGGACGGTGTATCACAGTGAAATTGTACCCTTGTAGGCACAGAGCCCAACACGCTAATTGACCTTCAGGCTCCTTTAGCTGTTGCAGTCATTTGAGGGAGGAGTGATCTGTGACTACTGTGAAGTGGGTTTCATAGATGTAGTGCCAAAACTGTTTCACCACTTGCAGCACCGCCAAGCATTTCTTCTCAGTGATGCTGTAGTTCTTCTCATACTTATTGAGAATCTGGGAAGAGTAGGCTACAGGTTGATCCACACCTTTGTCGTCAAGCTGGGCTAAGATGGCACCCACAGCTACTCCACTAGCGTCAGTATACAAGATGAACTCTTTATCATAATCAGGTTAGACTAAGATAGGTGCCTCCTTGAGCTTGGCCTTCCGTGCTTTGAATGCTTGTTGTTGACTGTCAGTCCATTCAAAGGGGATGTTGCAAAGCAGTTGGACAAGAGGTTCACTCAGTTCAGCAAAATCAGGTATGAACTGTTGGTAGTAGCCCATCATACCAAGGAATACTTGAACCTCACAAAGGTTTGTGAGAGGTAGCATCTTATTGATGGCTTCCACCTTATTATTCATGGGGCAAATTCCAGTTTGAGTGACTTCATGCCCTAGGAACTCAAGATCTTCCTTGAAGAAGGAGCACTTGTAGGGTTTGAGTTTCAAGCCAGCTTTGCAAATCTTGATGAAGACAGCCTTGAGTGGGTCAAGTGGTCGGTAAAGGTAGCGCTGAATACAGTGATATCATCAAGGAACATGAGGACACAAGAGAGCTTTAAGTCTTGTAGGATGGAGTCCATAGCCCGCTGAAATGTGGTAGAGGCATTGCAGAGTCCTTGGGGCATACAAGTAGGTTCAAAGAGGCCTTCTGAGGTAATAAGCACAGCCTTTTCTCAATCTTCAGGAGATAAGGAGACCTGCCAGTACCCCAAAGCTAGATTCATGGCAGAGAAAAACTTGGAACCACCCAGCTGTCTGAGAGAATTGTCAATTCTGGGCAAGGGGTATGAATCCTTTTTAGTGAGAGAGTTCAGGCGGCAATAGCCCATTAAAATGCGGTGTCCCCCATCTTTCTTCTTGAGGATCAGTAATGAGGAAGCTCAAGAACGTTGGGAAGGAGCTAGTAACCTGGCGTCCAGAAGTTGTTTGAGTTCTTTAGACACCTGAGCATCTTTCACCCAACTACAGCGGTATGGTTTAGCACAAAAAAGGGGCACATCCCCAGTATCAATCTGATGGATGACTCTTTTAGCTAGGTCATAGTTTGTAGGTCCAGAGGCAAAGATGTCGCTGAACTGATCAAGCAGGTCCAACACGTCTTTTTGAACAGGGGACAGTTGAGGGAAATCAGCAGCAGTGAACAAAGAAAGAACTTGAGGATCATCTTCAGGTAAATTAAAATCACTGAAAGTTCCAAAGGGGTAGAGGAAGGATACTTGCTCTGCTCCAAGTATACAACCATGTCCCACAACCTGGCCTCTGGTCACCTGTATGGGCAGGCCCGTCAGGTTAGCAAGCAATAATTGTACGGGCTCTTTGTGGGTTTGGTCTAAAATCCTAGGACACAGGCAGGGTTCCTTACGGCTTAGGGAATCAGGTGAGTAGAGTTCCAAGAACAATTTTTCAGGTAGTTTGTAAGAAACTTGGGAATCAATCACCACTTGTGAGCCTGGGGGAATGATAGCTTCTGGGGCAAGAAAAGTTACCTCTTTTTCTACAGGGCAGGAAGGAAGAGGGGTGCACATGTTAGAGGAGTGAGTCCTATACTTAAGAGAGAAGATACCCATAGGGTACTCAAGCACACAAGCTTTAAGAAGTTTTCCTGGGAGGTGCAAAGGTTTCTCAAAAATCAAAGAGACCTCATATCCTAAGAGCAAAAGGTATCCATCTTATAAGTTTACAATCCCGTTATACTCTCAGAGGAATTGTGTACCAACCAAGAGATCATAGCTTTTGTTCTCAAGGACTACAGCAGGGGAAGCAATGAGGAGTTTCCCAAACCTCATAGGTAGTGCAGAGTAGGCACCAATGGTCCGCGTTTGTGCCATGTCAGCTGTGCCATACAACTGAGTGTAGTTGAGGTCAGGGGCCAACTTAAGTTTTTTCATTAGTTTTGAAGATACTAAATTAACTGGAGAACCCGTGTCCAAGATGGCTTTGATTTTAACCTTTTGGATTGATACTTCCATGCGGGTTGTATCTTTCCTAAAGAGGGGCAAGACTGCCAACACATCTTGCGCAGCCTCTAGCTTCTTTTCCCATTTAGCTAACATGCACTGTAACACAGGAATCTCCTTATACACAGTCTGCAGTGGGAGAGACACAGTTACTTTTTGGAAGAGGGCTTCAGCTAGCTCAGCTGCTTTCTCAGAAGAATCAACCAAGACAGGCGGTTAATGGGCTTGAGCTAGGTAAGGGCAAGCCACCATGGCTTTAGCTTCACTTGCAGGTACTTGGGAAGTGGTGGTGGTCTTCTCAGAGCAAAGCTTATATGGAACAGAGATAGTTTCCGGAACAGCCAAGACAGAATAGCCATAAATATCAGAATCTTTACTATCAGAGTCTTTGGGCTCCAAATCACTGGAGAGATTGTGAAATAGACAAAGGATAATTGGGCCAGAGGAAGAGGGAGTTTTCTCATCAGACGGAGGATCAGGGGGAGACGGGGGAGATTGGTCAGCAGAGAGCGTCTCCAAATCTAAGCTGACCTCTCTTTTACCGCCTGTTCCTTGGGATCACAACCTTCCACTTAGGGATTAGTGCAAGTGCGCAAGTGGTGCCTGATCTGGCCACAGTTATGGCAGCCTTGCCTCTTAGCCTGTCCACTAGTACCCAGAGTCATAATGCGCGGCGTACAAGAGGTAGTTCCAGCATTATTAGCTTTATTCTCATTTATCACTGTACCTCCATGTGTCAAATACATGTCTTGTAGGAGCGTCTTAATACTCTTCATGGAAGTGAGTGAAGCCTTGTGCGCCTTAAAGTGTAGGCATAGAAGCTGGTTCACCTTCAAAGCATTTGAACAAGCCGAGTAGGCTTCCCAGGGAGTTAACTGTTGACTGGTGATTAACTGTTGGCCTTCAATGTAGAAGCAATCCACAAACTCAGACAGGGTTCCCTTGGGTTTGAAAGCAATATGCATAAATGCATCCTTCTTGACCTCCAAGCTGAGGTCTCCTCCAAACTCCTCAATAAAAAGGCACTTCATATCCTCCCAAGTGACAATGGAGGAGAGCTCAGGGACCACAACTTTCTGGCAAGTGGGATGAAGACAGGTGAGGATATGTTCCTTCTTGAGCTCGTCAGTGGCCCTACACATTGCAGTTTTGTAAATGGTCAGAAAAGCAGCAATGATAGAGGTCGTTGGATCAAATATCTGTTTGAAGGTTAGCTTATAGTTCAGGTTAATAGACAAGGATGAGGACAGACTGTTTTCACATGGGTTGAGGACGTTAATAGGAGGGTTGCCCTCAAACTTGGATTCAGCAGCAGGTTGTCTAGCCCAGAGGAGTCAAAGGCTTTCCTCTAGAGTGTCCAAGGTAGAGCAGTTCTGCCCACTAATATCCCTAGAAGTGGCGGCAGCAGTCCCAAACTTGTTGATCTTGATTTGTTATACTGCCAAGGTGCCAGAAATCCCATTGACACAAGTAGCCAGAGAAGTGGTCTAAGCAACCAAGGGGGCAACTTGTTCATTTAAGGTCTTGATAAAGCGGGAGAGGGTTTGGACCTCTCTTTTCAATGTGTCTTGCCCATCAGCTACATCATTTGTCACTTTAGCAAGTTGATCTATAGCACACACACAGTGGACCCAGGGTTGACCTTCCAGACCAGGGCAACAACCATGATTGTCATGAGCGGGAGTATTAACAACTTCAACTTCCTCTTTATCTTCAGATTCAGATGACAAATTCTCAGAATTAGAGAGGCACTGTCTTAAGTACTCAATTTCACCTTGCAAGGTAGCTACTTGATCAGTGAGGGAGGCAATATGAGAGTCAGGCATTGGATTGACTGGAGAGGGATTCTGCACAGAAGCTTGACGCCAAGTAGTGGCCTTGAGTTTGGCAATTGCCTCTCATACCTTGGTTTTAAAATCAGATAGGGTCTCAACAGGAGGAGCGGGAGGAGTCACCTCAATAGACGCTACCCTGTCATCCACAGAATTTTGCACCTGGTATAGAGTGTTGCCTAGTGCAGCCTTATCCAGACCGTATTGATGCTGCAGATGACGGCCCCAAGTATCAACATGAGCTTCTATCAATTCAAGTTGTGAGTTGACATGCTCCCTGAATTGATTGAGTTCACTAACCAGAGTCTCAAAATAATGCTGATGGTTAAGCAGAAAAGCCTCAATTTGCTAACGCCAGGCTGCCTGATGTTCATCCAATTTGCATAGTCAATTCTTTATGTATCCAGGAAGTGAGGAACAAAGGGAGTTCAGGGAGGCAGTTAAATACTTCTGTGATGCCAACAAGTTGTGCTGGTTGTCAGAAATACAAGCAAAGAGACTGTGTGACCATTCTTGGTAGGCCATATTTTGAGCATGGTTACTTGAAACAGCAGCTACAGCATCTTTTAGTTGATTTTGGGATCCTAAGGCAAGTTGGTGGTGAACTAGGGCAGGTTGGATGAACTGGTTGACCAACACGCCAATAGTATCCATGGATTTCATTAACACGGGGGGGAGACCAAAGTCCAAAAGGAAAGAGTGCAGGTCTTCAGAGGTGTACCCGGGATGGAGGCCAGGGGTAGAGTGCATGGCTACCGTGCCAGAATAAAGAAGGGAGCAGGCAGCAGAACAAGCTTGCTCATAGTTGAGGGAGAAAGCAGAAAGGGGGGCCCATGCAGGCCCGGGAGACAGAACCAATACCATAGGATTTGTGGGGGCATTGGTGATGTCTTCTTCTAGAGGGGGACTAGAAACTTTAGGTTGATCTGGTACTTCAGAGACAAAGGGAGAGGGACCAGAGAATGTGCGTGAGAACAGGGTAACCGAGGGGTTTGCAGCCCCTGTAGTGAGCACCATTTTATCATGTTTAGCTCCAGGGGACAACATCCTGGAGGACACGGCAGGAAATCTTTATTACAAAAGATTTGAGGCTCAAAGCTAGCCTTGGGTTAGCCTTCAGGGCAAAATTAAGGGCACATACCTTAATTTCCTGGAAAACAAGATGTAAAAGTCCTTTTGGCAAAAAGAACAGGAAAAAGCTTGAAGATTATTAAAGCCAACACAAATGTGGATAAACTTGTCTTTATTAGGAGTAATGATTCTATTTTAAATAGTTGACAAGGGACGGTGATCACTCAATAGGAAGACAGAGTGGCTGAGGGGGTCACATTGGGATGAGGTCATACCAGGATCAACCGCAGACAAGTACAATAATCCAGAATGGGTGGATATTGAACCAGACCCATTTGCAAAAGGCAAGAAATTTCCAAACTCAAAGGTAAAACCAGTCAAATCTTTGCAACTATCAATATTTGAAGGGCAAATCAAAATAGCATTAATAGCGCAATTTACGACAGGTTTAATGCCACTTTCTGAGCTTCAGGGGAGTTTAAAGCAACTCTTTTTGGGGACTTGTGTATTTCATCAAGCAAACTGCCGGTGTCAAGTATTGGCACCTCAGGGAAACTCCTGCATCTTGCACTGGCGGTTTGCTTGCAAAATCCTGTGGTGTAGTTGAGGTTTAGGGTTCTGGCGGGTTGGAAACAACTTTATCAATCAGTAGTGAGTTATTAGGTTCCCAGCCCATGGGTCTGACGGTCTGAAAAGGGGTTTGTTCAAGATTTGACCCTGGTTCCATACTTTGGAATTCAGGAATGTACAAATTGTCATTTCTGACAGGTAGTCACAAGGGAAAGTTCTCCTGTGGCGGCACTCATGGGCTGGCTTGGCAGGACAAGTTTACTGAGTTGGGCAATACCTTGGAAGAAGAAAGGCACAGAATCAGGATTTATTTCCTGGTTCAGTGCCCTGGAGAGAGAAACAGAGGCAAACATTGGTTGATTAAAAGCAGCAATAAGTTGCTCAGTCTCCCAGCGCTGGTGTTGGAGCTGCAAATACTCTCTGTTTAAAAGTACCAACAGTATAAGATTTTTAATAATATAATAAACTCCTGGAAAGGTCAAATGCTCAGATTTCATGAACTAGTAGTTGTTTATTTAAAGATGTCATTAAGGAGAGAATGTCTAACTTTTCCAGCTATATACTTCTGGGAAATTGGCTTTTGAGGACCAAAATCCTCAACTTCCAAGAGTTTTGGCCAATTGTAAACATTTTTGAAGGCAAAAACCACTTCTTTGTGTCAAAACAGCAGGCTTGACCCACCAGCAAGGTTCTGATTAAGCGGGTTTGTGACCCGCAATCCAATTACCCAGTCACCCAAAGCCAAGTTAGGAAGACAACTCGGATTTCCAAATGCAATAACATGAACATAAGCTGATCCTCCCTAGTGGGTAACTTGTTTTGGCACTTGACTCATTACAAGGATCAAGCCACCCCCTTCACCATCCCACTGTGTGATCAACACTATCATGTTTTTACTATCTATGATTCACAATGACTATATAATACTTATCTCTCAATAAAGAATATTATCTAGTTTCTAAATATTTTTCCCCTTGTAACTCTGCTAAAACAGCACAGTTATGACATTGGTAGCAGAAGTAGAGGTTTCATCCTACTTTATTCCCCAAAATTCTGCCTGTTGCCTGTACTTGCTGCGGCCAACAAATACTCAATAGAATTATTCCGGCCTCCTGCTAGACTGGACTCTGTACACACCTGGTACAGAAATACCTGATGGCTTTGTCCTGTACCAGAACATGGTGATCCCGCTTCCTTCCTTCAATGCCCTGTCCGCACAAGGGTTCTTCCAAACTCCTGCTGCTGTCCCTTGAGCAACTGACAAAAGTACCATGCCCGTCTATGTAGCTCAAAGTCTTTGAAGTGCTGCCTTGGAACCTTTTGCTGGAGCCAGCAACAACAACACCGCGTCATGAATCCAATCTGCCCAAAGCAAGCTGGCCCAAATGGAATGTCTGCAATAATTTTGGATTGCAGAGATCTCCATCCAATTGACCCATGACACTGGTACTTGGTGCAACAAGTGGCACAAAAAACACACTAAGAAGAAATGGGACACCTTCAAGCAAGACTTCCTGGCAATATTTTTGCTGAAGAGCACCACACTTATGATCATCCGCCAAGTGAAAAACTTGACCCAAACTGGCACAGTGAAGAAGCTCACCCGCGCTTACAAATAACTCCAACTATGTGCCCCCTCTGATATGGCCTTTGGCACTCCAGCTACCCATCTCATGTACTACAACACACTCAAGTCACACATAATGAGACACATAAACCTGGATCAAGTGACCAACATGCAAAGTCTATATTGTGAGGCAGAGAAAGCAGAACAAACGTCCAACACTCTACACAAAACCCAAACTGGAAAGAGAGAGACCAAAGGATTCTCACCCATCTGGGTGTTCCAATTGTCCACCCCCTGTAAACAACAAAAGCAATGCAAACCACAAACCCACAGGTTTGAATGGGCATGGAAATGTGAATAACAGCCAGTCCAACTGTACCAATTTCTGTATCACCACCACACAAGATAACTAAGTCAAGGGAAAAGCCTGGGGAGAGCACTAAGCAAGCCAAGCTCTTCTCACACAATTTCTGACTTGCCCAACAATGAGTACCAACTTGAGGACGTGGACCAATGTCAAATGATCCAAGTACCCTCAGAAGACCCAGTACTTTACACCATTGCCAGACATCCAAATAAACTGATGTCTTATCCTTTCTGCTTTTGCAGTTACACAGGCTCAGTGCTCCTGGATTTGGGCGCAGATTGAACCTTTGCCAACAGTAGTTTTGTAGACAAGTTCAAACTAGCCACTAATCCTTTGCAGATTAAAAACATGATTTTAGCTGATGAACATCACATTGCTGTGACAAGGGAAACTGCTTCATTCTCTGCCATGCTAGAGAACCTGCATTTTATCATCCAGGGCCCTGTCATCAACTTTCCTAAGTTTGACATTGTACTGGGACTGGACTGGCTGCAAAAGAACAATCCCCATGTAGACTGAGCAGCCTCTGTATTGACCATCAAACGTGAAGGCGTCAATCACCAGATCTACCTTGACTCAGTAGACCAGCTCCTCTGCAACCATGTCTTTGTACGCATCACGGGGACCCTGGACAAAAAAGAGAATCTCAAGGCAATTGACTGGGATTCTTGCCAGTACAAGATCATACATTTCAAAGATCACCAAGACACCACTACACCTCAGGATTGTGAAATTGTAACCTGTCATCCAGAAATCTTCAGAGAGGCTCTACCTGGGTTGCCCCCAGAGAAACACATCCAACACTCCATCCAATTCAAAGGAGCTGTACCTAAGGCGCGACCCATCTACCGTCTCACCCTAAACAAAGACAGCGCCCTATGTGCTTACCTCAAGGAAGCATTAGAGAAAGGACTTATCTGCCCCTCAAGTCTCCTTTTGGTACTGCTGTATTCTTTGTAGCAAAGAAAGATGGTACAGTGCACCTAGTCACAGATTATTGAGCCCTAAACAAAGTTATCATCAAGAACTGTTAACCACTACCACTCATTGACAGCCTCTTTGATGCCCTGGGTGGTGCCAGAGTCTTCTCCAAGATCAATCTAACTGCAGGCTATAACCAGATCCATATCAAGGAGGAAAACATCCCCAAAACATTCTTCTGCACTAAATACAGTTTGTACAAGTGCATGGTACTCAACTTTGGGATGACAAACGCTTTGTGAACCTTTGTGACCTTCATGAACGAGGTGTTTGCCCCCACATTGGCAAGCATGCCTTGGTATACCTGGACAATATCATTGTATACAGCCTCTTGGTAGAGCAACACCACAAGGACTTGGAGGCCGTCTTCACCACTTTGGTGCAACACAAACTGCTAGCCAAGCCTTTCAAATATCAGTTCTTCCACAAACAGTTACCCTTCTTGGGACAGTTTTGAAAGATGGCATTAAACCTGACAGCCAGAAAATCCAGGCCATTTGCAAGATGCCACCTCCAAAGGACAAGTCAGAACTCCGCACATTCTTGGGAATGGTTGCCTACGTAGGTTGATTCATACCCAACTGTGGTGTCCTGACTGCACCTCTGTCCGCCATAACTGGCGCCAAATCCAAGTTTGTATGGACCCCAAATGTGACCTTTGCTTCAGACGTCTTAAGGAGAAACTCACAACAGCACCCATCCTACAATACCCCCAAACATGATGGGGAATATCAAATGGAAACAGACGCCTCTGATGCATTCATTGGGGGAGTACTACAAATCAAAACCAATGATGGTGACTTTCTGCCTGTAGCCTATAAATCACACAAACTGACAGATGGCAAATGCCAATACCCTATACATGACAAAGAGCTGCTAGCAATTGTGCACTGCTTGGTCAAATGGCGTTGTTACCTAGAACAGCAAGAAAAGTTCACGGCCTTGACAGACCACAAGTTGCTCATCTACTTCAAACCCAAGCAAACTTATCCCGTTGTTAAGCCTGCTGGATGGAACTTCTGAAGAGGTTCAACATGCTCATACAATACAAGCCTGGTCCAGAACTTGCCATGGCAGACACCCTCTTGCGCCTGTACATCAGAGCCACAAGGGGCAAGAATGGGCTTGACTCAGACTGGCCCCTTCTGGTGCTTAGGACAAAGGACAAAGGCTTCTCCCTGGTACCACAGACATAACAAAAGAAACTGTAATTAAGAATGAGCACTTATTTTCAGACATATATGGAACTTTACATCAGAAGATGACTGACGGAACTACCATCCCTTATATTCCCACACATCAGCAAGTTGACACAATCCTACGCTACCACGGAAACCTAGAACACACAAAAAGCTGCAACCTCTACAAATTTCTTAAACACAAAGCATGGTGGCCGACTTTATACCAAGAAGTCCAGGAAGTTCTAGACCAATGCAAAGTATGTGAAAAATTTACAAAAAGTGATACCCCGCCTAAATCAGTCCTACCTATTTGCACACAACTACCTTTCAAGGTGTGGGCCCTAGACATTGTGGGTCCTATGCCAGGGAAGCATAATGAAAAGAAATCCATCATTACTGCAATAGACTTTGCCACATGATGGTCAGTAGCACAAGAAGTTAAAGCACATACAGGCAATGACGTACAACAATTCATAGGAAGAGAAATGATCAGCAAGTTCAGAAAGCCAGAACTCCTGATAACCAACAGAGGCAAAAAATTGACCTCTGCAGATACCAACATATACCTCACCAAGAATGGGGTCCAGCACACGGTGACAATGCCTTACTATCCTCGGGCCAATGAATGTGTGAAGCGGCTGAATGGCAGCCTCGTGCAAGCCTTGGCCAAGCTCACCGCTGGGAGACCCAAGGACTGGTACAAGCAGCTACCAACTGAATTGCTTGTATGCCAGACCCGCATGAACAGATCCACCGGTAAAAGCCCCTTTGAGTTAGTTTATAGAACACAACCCAATATTATCCAGGCACTATCTGGACCTAAGCTGGAAATGCCAAGCAAGGTTTCATCCCGCTCAGATCCCCATATCATACAGGCCAATAGCAACTAATCAGAAAAAGAAGAAACGCGTCTACAAAAGACCTTCATCCCCATTAAAGACAGACATGAGGCTGGTGACAAGGTTTGGGTCATGAATACCAACAAAAGTAAATTACAGCCAGAAAAGATGGGCCCTGCCATCATTCTAAAGGTAAACAAAACAACACTTACCTTGTGCAAGGACTCAGAAAACAAAAACAAGACAAAGTCCTCCACCATGATTGCCTCAGGCCCTGCAAAGCAAGACAAAAACAATGTGAGACTGTACTACCAGCCACCAAACAACAACTAGTTCAGTATAGCGCCTGGGCTCCTGACAACCTGCCACCAGATGAGGCTGACCTTCAGCTGAGGGGGTGTCAAAACAGCAGGCTTGACCCGCCAGCAAGGTTTGGAGTAAGCAGGTTCATGACCTGCAATCCAATTACCCAGTCACTTAAAGCCAAGTTAAGAAGACAACTTGGATTTTCAAATACAATAACATGAACAAAAGCTGATCCTCCCCAGTGGGTAACTTGTTTTGGTGCTTGACTCATCACAAGAATCAAGCCACCCCCTTCACCATCCCATCATGTGATCAATGCTATCATGCTCCTACTATCCATGATTCACATTGACTATATAATACTTATCTCTCAATAAAAAATATTATCTAGTTTCTAAATATTTTTCCCATTGTAACTCTGCTAAAACAGCACAGTTACAACATTTGGATGCCTTCAGGTGCAGGTTTTTCCAGGGCATTGAATGTGACTTTTGGAGAATTGAGATGTGAATTACTGAAACCTTATTTTCTAACTCAATTAGGCAATTATGTAATTTCCCAATTGAAAATTTGCATTCCTTTAATTTAATGTTATTTAGTTCCTTGTTAGGTTCATCCCGGGCCCTGATAATAATCCAAGAATTTTACTTCAGGATAGAAGAACTTACACTTTTTGGGTTTGATGTAAAGGTTATTTCCAGTGAGTTTTTCTAATATGTGTTCTAAGTAGAAGAGACATTCTCCATGAGCTTTGCAGCATATTATGATATTGTAAAGATAAGCCACAAATAACTGATCAAGTATTTATTCAAGACCAAGTTGATCATTTTTTGAAACTATTTGAGTGCATTACACAACCCAAAAAATATGACCAGTTATTCATAAAGTTCATATCTGGTCTTGAAAATGGGGTTATATTTGTCATTTTCAGGGAACCAACCTTGATCAACCAACTTGCTAGCATTTGGGAACTGGTGGGTTGCGGACTGGGTGGGCAGG
>QTSX02005077.1:0-281815 GCA_014839935.2 Entomophthora muscae | reverse complement strand
TCTGAAGTATTTTTGTTTGTTGCCATAGCTTTTAAAACTACTGCACCAAATTATAGAAAAACAACTGCAAGCTTGTTTAACCTCACCCACAAAAATTCCCAGTTCTTATGGGCCCTTTAAGAATCAAATGATTAAAAAAGCTCTGAAGACAGCTATCACTTCAGACACCGTCCTGATCTGTCTTAACTTTAGCAAGGAGCTTAATATTTTCTTAGATGTATGTAGCAATGCCAATGATGCAGTTTTATATAGGTTTTTGGTGATTTCTCCAAACCAGTTAAATTAATGTCTGAAAAATTCATTTTAGCATGGTTAAAACTATATTATTTATCATAGATAAGACCTAGAAGTGATATGAGCCATTGGAAAATTTTTGGTATTATCTTTTTTGGTCACCCTCTTAACATCCATACAGATAAGTAGGCTGTTAAGTTTCCCACTGATAGTTCAAAGCCATGTAGAAGAAGAACAAGATGATTTATGAAGTATGACTTCAAAATTGTGTGTACCCTGGAAACAAATTGTAATGGCTGATAAGCTTTTGTACCTGTTCTGTTTGATAATGAGCACCTCAATTTTGAACCAAACCTGAATCAATTCATTAAAATTGTAATCACACTTTTGGCATCAATCTCCAGTACTAATTTCTATAAAGAAAATTTACAGACTCTTCCAAATATTCTGTGCTTGATAAGACTTTATTTAAAAAGACAGACTGTGTGCTTTTTCTCATACCCTTTCAGAAAAAAGGCTATCTATATTAAAATAAGCTTATGGTAGTGCTGGGAATTGTGGTCACAAGTCCACATTAGCACAACTAAATGCAATCTACTGGTTGCCAGATATTTTCAGAGATCCACTCATTTGAGAGCATCACCCCAATGAAATGTTTAAGTGCTCCCAAGTTGAACTTGACTAGAGTGGTTCCTACTGGAATTCCAATCATCAACATATTTAGTAAGTAGCCTAATAATCTAAACCTCTTCAAAAAGGGAGTGAAATGGTTTAACAATTAATAAATACTGGTATAGCCCAGGACCAACCATGGCACCTGAGGAAGAATAATAGGTGGGACCAGGCAGTTTTGACGTATGGAGCATGGCAGCGGTGAAGGCCAAATTGATACCAGATGAAGTATTTGGATTTATCAGTTGGTGTAGGATCAGGAGTCTCAAAGCTCACATTATCCTTACAATAACCTAAAAACATATAGAAAACCCACACTAGAAAGAGGGGTTTCATGCTATTGATATATTATACAATTTTCTACTAATCAATTAGAATTTGAGAATATAAGGTTTATTGTGAATTATTGAGAAGAATAAACTTGTTAAAGCAATTTGCTCAGGAAAAGGAATTCAGCTTAAATACTGAAGTGGAAGTGGGGTAGGGACATGGTGTTTACCCTTTGTTTCTGCAGATTATGAAGGCAGAGTATATCTTTGCAGGTCTGCAGCAAGCTTCAGCCTGCAAAACAGAAAGAAGTAAGGCTTGGGCTTGATTTCAGGATGCAGTTGGGTTTTATCTCATGTGTTAGAAGATTGGAGTGTGTTGGATGACAAGTAGCTCCAAGGCTTGGTTCATTTTGGAAGTTTGATTGGTTGGCAGGCTTAACTGGCAATTGATTGAAATTAATTGTTCACTTTTTAAATGCTGATTGAATGGGTATATTGTTTGGGAATTTTTGGATCTATTTATTGTTATTTACAATTATTTACGTTGTTGCTGTTGTCTGTGGTTCCCTGGTTTTGGTTTAAACTAGAATTTATATTCCTAGTCTTGTTTTTGTTCTTGCTTTGATTTATTGATTGTATATTAAAAGCATGTTTGCTTTTTGATTTCAAATGTGTTCATCTAGTGTTATTTTTTGGGTTTAAAATTTAAATTGTAAGATGAATCCACATTTAAAAATGCTGATTAATTATCAATCTTATTAATTAAATTAACTGAAGATGCCTTTCCTTTTTGTGTAAAAGGAAAAGATTTTCTTACAGATATGTGCTCTGACATATGTAATACCCCAAGATGGTAGGTACTACTTGCAGTATATATGGCAGGAGGTTGACAAATTGGAACCCAGTCAAGGCAGTGACAATTGGGTATATGGTCATTAACCAGCAGAAGACCTTAGCGTGGACGTTGTATCTTCCAAAGCTTCCGGCAAAGTAGGTTAAGATGTAGTACAAAGTGGTGTACACCGCAATAGACAGCGTGGAATGTGGGAACACCAGGGCAGGCCAGGGACCAGTGTGTGAGGAGTTGAGTTGTCCTGGGTCAAATTGAGGGTCATGACCTAGCCCTTCTGGTGAGGGCCCAAAGAACTCTGATCCCTGTTGGTAGCCCCCAATCCCAAGGCAAGCTGTGAGCACAGCTGTGAAGATGAGGTGGTTCATCTTCCTTGGATTGGAGGGTTTTTTTGGCTGGGGCTTAACTATTAAAGTTGACTTAAGTTGTTTTAAGTAAGATTTCACTTTATTGAGGGTATTTGTCAGGATTGACAATTCTCCCCCTCTGGAACCCCAGGCCCAAGAGTGGGAATCAAACCCTGAACCTGGATTCCCCCAGGCTGCCAGGCCTATGGACCGCAGGACTGCCCGCCCGCATTTTTCTGGGATCAAGCCCCCGCAAGCTGATGCCAAAAATGATGGCCCATGCAGAGAAACAGGCCAAACCAAGAAAATTATTGCACCAAGTGGAATGCCAATCACAGCACCTAATGAAGGTACCAAAGCGACAACTATTAGCTTCATGAACTTGAAGTCTACCCCAGCAACTAATCAGGAGCTGACCCAGGAAAGAGGCATGGGCCCACAGCCCGGTCCCATGACCACAGTACTAAAGCAAGATAATCAGGTAGCCAAATTGAGATTCTTGACCAATGAAAGAACTCCCGGGCTGAGTGCCATTTTGCTGCCTTTAGACCCAAGTACCCAATTCCCCTGGCCCTGCCTTTCCCAATGCCCTGATGAACCCCCCCATGGAAAATGTTAAGTTTGGAGGTGGGGTGCTATATAGACCAAAGGATTCCGCGCTCCAAACTTATTGCCATTTTTGAATAAAGGTTATATTACTTTGGCTTATACAGCTATTGCCATATTTTGTATTTGCCGCCTATCAATTCAGTTTGAGATATCCTGGCTCTCCTGCCCCACCGCCTGCAGTTTTCTGTCCACCTGGTGCACCCTTTGGGCCCGTTCACTTCACTGATTATCCCTTGAAGCCCAAGTACAAGGATTATACACCAGAGAAAATCCTTGAACTTGACCCGCTAGCCCGCATCCAATCTGCTATTAGATACAACCGCCAAGGCCCGTGGATATTCTCTACACCAAAACTATTTAGAGGAAAATTCAATTGTCTCCCAGCCTACAACATCTACATGGAACCACCTGTAACACCCAAACCAATGCCAGCCTCCTCACCCGACCTTTCAACTGACCATACCAGCAAGCTTTTTGGAATAACGTACATCACCCTCACGGGAGTGGTGAACACTATCATACTGGCCGCCAGCCCGTGGTCTTGGGTGAGAAAGTCTGCTTCCTACCTTCTAAAGTTAGCTCCTCTCTTGTGGTGGGCTCTGCCCGCAAAAACCCCAGCCCAAGTTACCCCCGGAAACGGCAAGCCTGCCGCTCGAGACTAGATCTCTGATAGTATTAATCTCAATAATAGCACAAGCTATTACTGAGGGGGGGGTTCCCTATTTATAGTCCTTTACACTTGCAAAACTTTGCAAGTGGGAATAGAAACAAGGGATTGGGGAACCTAAAAGTTTGGACAAAGTGATTGGGAATTGGGGTTTGAGAAGGTGGTCAAATCCTTGTTCCCTCACAATATGTTGGGGGTTTGGGCATTCTTGTCTGGAGCCAATGGTTTCCCCTGGAAGTGAAGTCAGGTGATGCTGAAAGCTCATGGAATTTTCAAGCTCTATGTTAGTCTTGGGAGGCTTAGTCTGACTGGGGTCTGGACCCAAGCATGTGATTTGGTGCCTTGGAGCCCATTGGTCTGGAGGTGAACTGTTCTTCAATTTTTGAAACTGAATTTTCCCATCTTCTGGGAAGTCAGAATATTCCACAGCATCTGAGACCTGAATTTGCCCTTCTTCTGAAGAACAAGAATTATTCATTATTTTGCCCTTTCAGGGCAGGGACTTTTTGATTGGCTGCATGTGGTGAGGACATCTGATTGGTTGTGAGATTGGGCCTGGGGCCCAGGTGGGGGCTGGCAGGGGGCTCGCGGGTGGCTGGCTGGGCAGTGGGGGTTTGGTGGGCGGGCGGGAGGTCGGCAGGAGGCCCACTGGCGGCTGGCTGGGTGCAGGGAGGCTGGCGGAGGGTGCTGGTGGGCGTGGCGGGCGCCTGCTTGGATGTTAAATTGTTCTGGCATCCTTTAAATTCTGTTTTGTCTTTTATTTGATTTTTATTTCCCCCAATTAAAGGGAGAAAGTCCTCATTAAATTTTGCCTCCCTGACCAGATAATCTCCTTTTCTTCCCCAGCATTGTTCCTCATTAATAATTTGATTTATGTCAGGAATATTCCTGACATATAGTCAAATATATCTGCAACTGAAAAAATTCCAACAATTAATATATATAAAAGTGAGTCTGTCTGTCTGTCTGTCTGTCTGTAATGTCACCTCGAGTGGGCTCAAGCCGTAAGGGATTTGACTGAATTGATTTTTAGTTAAATTTGATTTTAAAAGTTGATCATTAAGCCAAAATCTCAATTTGGCTCATCCTTACATTCAATCCCTTACATACATCTCTGAAAGTACACAGAATGAATTCAGTAGAGTGTGGGCTAAATCATGTTGAACTGAAATATAAGCCACTCGAACTTTAATAAATTTGTATTTGATTACTTCCATTTTAAATAGTGGCTAATCCTATTCAACCATATCAAAGTGGCTTATCTGTATAGATTACCCGACTCTAGAATGGGTGGATTAAAACCGGAAGAGAAGCAGCAATTGTTTTAGATTGTTTTATATGATTGGATGGTTATGCTCTGTGCTGAGGATTGAATTGATGACGAAAAGAGAGCTTGGTCAGTTTAAAGCGATACAGTTTAAATCAAAAATATAAATATTAGTTTAAAGAAGGAGATGGTTGGCTTGGACATTTCGAAATTCTTATCATTCAAGTGAAATAATAGAATATTCCAATTGGATGCATCACCTGATCCAAGTGGCTGCATATTGTTCAGAGTAAACCTTGCTTGACAGCTTCATCCCAAAAGAACATCAGTGGAGTAAACAAGCTATGACAAAATTGTGGTTCAATATAATGATTTTCATGAAACTTAGAGGATGTAGATCAATTTTTCAGACGATTCCGATCAAAATGGTACCAAGCATGATAGCTCTAGCTGCTCTAGATGCTGAGATATATAGTTAAGTGCTGGAATCGGGTTCGCGTCATAATCAAAGGCTCGGACTCGATTTGCTATTACCTAAATTTACTTTTAATACACACTACAAAAACTAAAATTAATGTATCTCAGTGAATACTAAGCCGATTTTGATGTCCAATAGCTTATTTAAAAGCTGCAGATCAGCTCTTCATTTTTACAGAATTAAAAATCAATTACTAAATTTTAAAATAATTAGTTTAGCCTTACTAAACTTAATAGTCATACTATACTTATTTAGGTTTAGTTTTTATTTATACTAGAGTATACAATTTTAATTTTAAATTTAATTAAATATAATTGAAATTACTTTTTAATAAAGCAACTAGATAAAATTTTAATTAAACATGCAATAAGTAATACAAGCCTAACAAGACAATAAAATAAATTTAATTGACTTATTAAATTCAACTTTAATGCTGTCCTTGGACGGGGCAACTGCCTAGTTTACCAATAAAACTTAATATTCTAAAAAAGCTAAACCAATTAATGCTAAAGACCTTTTTGAATTCTGTGAAATAGACTTCCTGGGGCCACTACCTCTCTCCAAGAATAAAAAGGATACATTTAGTAGCCATCAAATACATATCTTGCTGGTCAATTTCAAATTCATGTCCAGATAACTCTAAATTTACAACAAAAACCTTTATTTACAATGAAATTATCACTCAATATTGTCTGTCAAAGATCTTTCTTTCTGATCAAGGATCCTATTTATGAACCCAATTAGTTGTGAAACTAGTAATGAAGCTATCAATAAACTTCTACTTTTGACAGATTATAATTCTTAATTTAATGATCTCACAGAACAAATTAACTGAACAATCATAAAATATCTCAAAAAACAACCAAGTTTCAACTATTAACATGAAAATCAGTGATATTTGGAAATAAAAATCCAAGATTCACAAAACTACAAAGACAACACAATTTAAAAGTTATTTGGAGAAAAGCAAATAAAAATCATTCTTCAAACATAATGCCTTTACATTTGAAACCTAATGGATTATAAGAGATATAACACCAAGCTCAAGAAAACTTAAGAACCTCAGCAGTCAAGATTTCTTTATTGCAGGCCAGGAGTTCTACAATTTAATAGTGCCCTGGTGAATTAAATATCAAAAAAACAAGGTAAAATAAAGTAAACCATTTATAAGACTGAGCCTCATCACACCTACTTTCTTGCAGGCAAGTAAAGATGTCACTACCCATTCCAGTAAAAAGTAGATGTTTAAAACCCACTATAATTGGTTTAGAGGGGAAATGTTGTGGTGAACACAATTCAAATTTGGTTATTCAAAGTTTACTAAGCCCAAACAACCATGTAAATACAGGATAGATTACAAGAAAGCTTTTCCTCTTGTTGGAATTAATCCTCTGGTTCCTCATTTTTTTGTTCACTACAGCACTTTATATAGTAAATTATAAAAAATATAATCCTTTTTTATGGCACAAGCTTCTTTAATTTTCAATTAAAGTTGTGCCACTTACAACTAAGTCAAGATAATCATTATTTGATTTCAAAACTAAAATCAGACTTAGGATGAGCTTAAACTTGGATAGTTTAAAAATACAATAAAGCAAGATTGACATAAAACTTGATTGATAAGATCCTGGCCTTAAATCTAATCCAGATACATAAACAAGCATGTATTGGTCAGAAGACTGTCAAAAGCAAACAAATAATTCATGTTGTTCACAATTAGTTTCCTTTTAGACAGTCTTCCTGAATCTTACCCCAAGTGTTAGGGCTCAAAATGAGCCTGAAAAAACATGATCCTATATCAAATTAAAGGAGTGTGAATTTCAATTAACACTCTTATAATTGCTCAATCAGGCCATCAAATAAAATTTTAGTAATTGACACCACTATCCTCAAAAATTATTATTGATGCCATGAGGACGCCTGTTCAGGAGGCACCCATAAAAACAATGTTACTCACTGGAAAAGATGCTAATTGGCCAAAACCCCCAGAAGCTGGGAATTTTGGCCTTAAAAATCACTAAATGGGCCAAAAGGGTTGAGCCAAACACCAGGGCCTAAAAATAAGTTGCTGCCTCTCCTAAGCAACCAACCAGATGATGTTAATGTCAGAAAACTTGCAGCAGCTGTCTAATGAGGAGCCACTATCAAGCCAGAAACCAATTTCTCAAAAGTATATAGCTGGGAAAGTTAGACATCCTCTCCCTGTTGATATATCAAAATAAACAAGTGTTAGCTAGTGTACTCTGAGCATTTGAATTTTTCAGGAGTTTATTAAATTACTAAAAATCTCATACTGTTAGTACTTTCAAATAAAGAGTTTTGCAGCTCCAACACCAGCACAGGGAGACTGATCAACTTATTGCTGCTTCAGTCCAACCAACATTAGCCCTTGTTCCTTCCCCTGGAGTGCTGGACCAGGAGATGGATCCTGCTTCTGTGCTCTCTCTCTTTTCAAGGTATTGTCCAGCTTTGCTGTAAGAAATTATATTCCTTTCACAACAGAAAATTTAAATAGTATTAGAAATACTGACTCAAACACAGCCAAAATCCAGAAAATAATTGATAAGAAAACTGCATTTAAAGATGCAAAAATAGCCACATTAATTGCTAATAGTCTTTCAGCTAATAAACTAAGAGCAAAAATGGTTTGAATTGTTAAAATGAATGTGTAAATCATATACACTTGAATTCAAAAACCAAATGCAAAAATCAATTTTTTAATATAAATTATAATTCAAAATTGAATCTGGCTCAGATCAACTTAGTTGATAACAACATTGACAATTTTTGTCAGGATTGACAATTCTTCCTCTCTGGAAACCCAGGCCTGGGAGCCAGAATTTAACCCTGACCCTGTATCCCCCTAGGCTGCCGGGCCTGTGGACCGCAGGACCACCCACCCGCGTTTTTCTGGGATTGAGCCCCACCAAGATAATACCAAGAATGTTGGCCCATGCAGTGAAACAGGCCAAACCAAGAAAGTTAGTGCACCAAATGGAAGACTAATCACAGCGCCTAATGGAGGTACTGAAGCGGCAACTATTAGCTTCATGAACTTGAAGTCTACCCCAGCAACTAATCAGGAGCTGACCCAGGAAAGAGGCATGGGCCCACAGCCCGGTCCCATGACCACAGTACTAAAGCAAGATAATCAGGTAGCCAAATTGAGATTCTTGACCAATGAAAGAACTCCCGGGCTGAGTGCCATTTTGCTGCCTTTGGACCCAAGCACCCAGTTCCCCTGGGCCTGCCTTTCCCAATGCCCTGATGAACCTCCCATGAAAAATGTTAAGTTTGGAGGTGGGGTGCTATATAGACCAAAGGACCCTGTGCTCTAAACTTATTGCCATTTTTGAATAAAGGTTATTTTACTTTGGCTTATACAGCTACTGCCTTATTTTGTATTTGCTATCTTACAAATCAGTTCAAGATCTCACGGTCCTCCTGCCCCACTGCTTGCAGTTTTCTGCCCTCCTGGTGCATCCTTTGGGCCCGTTCACTTCACTGATTACCCCCTGAAGCCCAAATACAAGGACTATACCCCAGAAAAGATACTTGAACTTGATCCTTTGGCCCGCATACAATCTGCTGTTAGATACAACCGTCAAGGCACCTGGATCCTATCAACACCCAAGTTGTTTATAGGCAAGTTCAACTACCTGCCTGCCTACAAACTCAATATGAAACTGCCTGTGACCCCCAAGCCAATGCCCACCTCCTCATCCAACCTTCCAACTGATCATACCAACAAGCTCTTTGAAATTGTGTACATCACCCTCACAGGGGTGATTGACACCATCATACTGACCGACGGCCCATGGTCTTGGGTGAAGAAATCTGCTTCCTACCTGTTTAAGTTAGCTTCTCTCTTGTGGTGGGCCCTGCCCGCAAAAACACCATCCCAAGTTATCCCTGAAAACGGCAGGCCCGCTGCCTGAGACTGGATCCCTGACAATTTTAATAAATTGTTAATTAATCAAGGCTCCAAAAGGACACCCACATTAAAAAAACCAACCAATCACATCTAGAATAACAACCAAGCCTCAGAAATGCCTTACATCCAAGTAACCCATCCAAGCTACTGCAAAAAAATCAAGTTAACTGCATTCTGCCAGAGACCCAAAGACTTACTTCTTTCTGTTTTTCAGGCTGCAGCCTGCTGCAGGCTTGCAAGACTCTACTTCACCACCAAACTATGCAGGATTTTAGGTTAAACATCATACTTCTCTCCCAATATCCTCTCAGTATTTAAACTGAAAATCTTCTTCAGAGCAAATTGCTCTAACAATTTTATTATTTTCTTAATTTACAATAAATCATATATTCTCAAATTAACTGATTAGTAGATAACTGTACTCACTCTCAACAACATAAAACCTCTCCTTCTTGTGTGGGGTTTTGTTTGTTTTTGGGATCATACCGGGAAAATTTGAGCTCCAAATCTCCTAACCACCTCTAATTGATAAATATGAATACTCCAATTTGTATTATTTTGAACCTTGTTGCCACCATGCTTCTGTCACAACATCTTTGATTACTCCCTCTTGGGGAATTACTGCCCCAAGTAGCTCACCAAACAGGTCACTGAATGGCTCACCAACTAGTCATTAAGTTGGTGGCACTACTATCATTTGACCATCTATTACAGGGATCAAACAATCCAGATCCCAAGCAGAACACAACTTGAACAAGCCTCGTGACTTAAGAGGAAAATTACTCAGATAAGCCCTGTGACCATCATGATGTATATGAAAAGTATGTGGCTTCCCACAATACTATATAATATCCTATATTCATATCAAATAAAGTATCATTCTCTTCTTAATTTCCCCTTTATATTGTTTATTATATTTCCCAGAAGTGTATACTTGACACTTCTTACGTTAAAACTGTCTGTTTCCTCTTATTATTTTCCTTCAGACACCTTGATTAGTCCTGGGTTATACCAGCATTTACTATATATTGAATCATTTCACTCCCTTTTTGGGGAGATTCCAATTGCTTGTTGTGCCCTGCCCCAAAGGGCAGGCAGTTAGAGTTTAAAGTTTGAGTTCAAACTTAATTTTGAATTAGAAATTTATTAGTAAGTTTCAAATCAAACAATTCCCTTGATTTTTGCTCTTGCTTTGGTTTTGCGCTCGCTTTTGGGTTTTGTTTTTTTGCTCTTGCGTGTTACGCACAGTTTCTATTTTTTATTTCTTTATAATACCTATTCTAAGATAGGTTTTTATCTTTTCTGCTTAAACAACCGCCATCTTCCCTCCTCTGTTTCATGCAGATCTTTGGCTTGTTGCAAACAGCTTCCCCACCACCATGTGTTTTCCCCTCTGGTTTATCAGTCTGTTTAAGAAAACTCCCTGTTTTGCTCTGAAGATATTCCCCAAGACTTGGTTTTTCTTGCCTATAAATAAAGACACAAGAAGAGTAAGCTTTTTAAGCTGAAATTCTAAGTGGTTTTCCCCAATCACTGTTCACAGGTTTTTACTTCAATCTTATATTTTTCTTTTCAAATCTTCAAATTCTAACTTCAAAATTTACTTAGGTTATCATCTTTTTTAAAAGGGAACTTAGGCTTATAGTAAATTAGTACTTTGTTAGGTCTAAATTTGCTTCCGGATGTCAGGATACCAGGAGTACCGTGGGGCTCCAGCAGGTGAGGGAGGAGTCAAAGCAGGTACTGGCATGGCCCACCAGATGATGGGACCTAACTTTACCAGGTAGGAAAGGGCCTTCCCAGCCACAGCCCAAGGTCCAGCCGCTGGCAAGGCAGAGTCAATCAATCCCGTGAGTGCAAGGTAAAGCACTCCCAGGAATTGACTACTCTGGCCAGAGGCATCAGAAGTGGGGGGGTTGAGATGGTTGGTTTGGGTGTCGGGGGCAGTTCCATGGGGACCAAGTAGGCGGCAGGATTGTTGTACTTCCCGTTGAAGATCAAAGGGTAGATGGTGATTGCTTTGCTGTCTTGGATAATTTGGTAGGGGTCCTTGGGAGCGTTTGGGCAGGTGTACCACTGCAAGTCTTCCAATGTCCAGGGTTTGTGTTCAGGATTGGCAGGATACTCAGTGAAATGCACAGGGCCAAATGGAGCGTTGGGTGGGCGGTAGTAGTCAAAGGCTTCAGTTTTATCAACTGGAGTCTGACTATCTATCCCAGTAGAGGGGTACTGACGCTTGGGTTTATGCAGATGAAAGAGTATTAAAAATAGGTATGGAAACAGATTGGTGAACCAAAGGTTCATAACAACTTTATTTGATAAGGATGATAATACAGAACTTTTTCAAGTGCTTCTGATTTATATACTTACTCACATGCAGGTGCCTCTGGGTATTTTTCTGATGCTATCTGTGTGGCAAGGCTTGGCATTTCAGGCTCTGCTGTTTGGTTGGCTGCTTCATGGTTATTTTTGGGGTTTTCATGAACAGTTGTTTGGCTTTTTGATGGTCCATCTTGGATTGGCTGGTCATTGATTTTGGCAGGTTTGGCTTCTGGGGTTTTGGGGCTTTTTCCAATTTGATCAACATTTTTGGACTGGCTTGACAGGCTCTCTTGAGCCCAAAAAACTTGATTAAAAAAGGGGTCCCCAATTGGGGACCCCAAATTACTTAATGGAGGGTGGGCTTGGTCTGGGTTTACTGGGCAGCAAAAAATAGCCTGCCCAGGCCCAGCCAAACCCAGCAAGGCTTGGGTGTAGCTTTTGGGGCCCAAAGCGGCCCCTCAGCTGCCACCAGGGCGGGAATGGTTCCTGCACCTGGATTCACTTTGAAAAGCAAAAATCCATGTGCAGGCAAATCTCTCCCGCCTGCTAGCCCTGCCTGGTGGCTAAGAGCGGGTTTGATTCCTGCCCGGGACTTTGAACCTGTTACTTTTGTAGCACCAGAGATGAACAGCTAGCATAATTAGAATGGAGATAGCTAGACAACAAGCAATCAGCTTGTTGTCACCATTTTTAAACATTAGGGATAACTTGACTAGTTTTATGTTGAAATATTCCCATGGGGAATATTCTGACATATATATACCTTTAGTTACAAAAAAATCTTTATTTAACACTTTATTCTATATAGTTTGTTTAGGACTAGTTAACTATATGACACTTTTTGTGTCTAGTCATAAGTTTTTGACAGGTCTTTTAAAAGTACTTCTACAAACTGTTCCTACTTTTCTTTATCCTTTAAACTTAAATCCAAACACTTTGCACGGTATAGTTTATAACCTTGCACCTTATTGGGAAAGACCTTACATTGCTAGGACATCTTCTCCACATGTTGATGATAGGAATTCCTATGAAAATCACTCTGGTTAAGTTTAACTTGGGTGCTCTCCTCCATTCTATTAGGAAAAAGCTCTCAAATGAGTGAATCCCTGACATTTGCCAACTTGCCCCGCCAAGCCAGCCTATGAGTGCCGCCACAGGAGAACTTCCTACTGTCACTAATATTAATATATATAAAAGTGAGTCTGTCTATCTTTCTTTCTGTAATGTCACCTTGAGTGGGCTCAAGCCGTAAGGGATTTGACTGAATTGATTTTTCTGTAATTTAATTTTAAAAGTTGATTGTTAAGCCAAAAGCTCAATTTGGCTCATCCTTACATTCAATCCCTTACATGCATCTTTCAAAGTACACAGATTGAATTCAGTGGAGTGTGGTCTAAATCATGTTGAACTGAAATATAAGCCACTCAAACTTTAATAAATTTGCATTTGATTACTTGAATTTTAAATTAATGACTAACCCCATTCAACCCTATCAAAGTGGCTTATCTGTATAGATTACCCAACTCTAGAATGGGTGGATGAAAATTAGAAAGAAAGCAGCAATATTTAAGATCCTTTTATATGATTGGATATTTAAGCTCTGCTGATGATTGAATTGACTGATGAAAAGAGAGCTTGATCAGTTTTAAATATATTAAATTGAAAAAGATATATAAATTTTTGTTTAAGTACAGGATAGTTGGCTTGGAAGTTTCTAATCTATCTATTTCAAAGTGAAATAATATAATATTCCACTTGAATGCATCAGCTGATCCAAGTGGCTGCATATTGTTTCATAGTAAAGCTTGCTTACTATTTCATCATCCCAAAAGAACATCAGAGGAGTAAACTAGCTATGATAAAATTATGATTTAATATAATGACTTTCATGAAATTTAGAGAATGTAGATCAATTTTTTAGATGATTCCAATCAAAATGGTACCAAACATGATAGCTCTAGCTGCCGAGATATATAGTTAAGTGCTGGAATTGGGTTCACGTCACAATCAAAGGCTTGGACTTGATTTGATAGTATCTAAATTTACTTTTAATGCACACTAAAAAACTAAATTCAATGTATCTCAGTGAATACTAAGCCAATTTTGATATACAATAGCTTATTTTAAAGCTGAAAATCAGCTCTAAATTTTGAAAGAATTTAAAAATCAGATATTAAATTCAAAATAATTAGTTTAGCCTTACTAAACGTAATAGTGATACTACACTTATTTAGGATTAGTTTTATTTATGCGTGGAGTATACAATTTTAATTTTAAATTTAAATTAATATAATTGAAATTACCTTTTAATAAAGCAATTAAATAAAAATTTAATTAAATATGTGATAAGTAATCCAAGCCTAAAAATACAATAAAATATACTTAATTAATTTATTAAATTCAACTTTAATTCTGTCCTTGGACAGGACAACCACCTAGTCTCATCATATGCCTACAGTAAGCTTGGGTTTGTCTAATTTACTATGCTAGGGCTCATTAAATAAGTGATTTCCCACATGGGAGTATGACACCCCTGGGCTACTGCTGCTAATTATATGATGAGAATGACCCTCATCATTTGATAGGTTTTTCAGGCCAGGTCCTTTCCCTTAACCAAAGGATCTTCTGAGAGCAACCTGGGCCATGACACTAAGTCTCTTTCTTGTAATACATTTTTTAAAAGGTAACTAATTAATGTGAATAGGTAATTATTTAGCTGCTGATAGTAATTTTATCAGATATGGTTTGGTAAATGAAAAGGTGTGTTGGGTGGGCTACTAAAAGGGCAAAGCTATGTTATGCTCAGCTTCACTCTTTTACAGAAGCCCACTGGTATGTGTTTCTAGTTTATAACATGTAAAAAGATATTCTTAAAGTGGGAGGCTAGACTTATATTTTCTATAAGTTAAATTATTTAGTCTTCTTGATTATCTTTATCAGAAATCAGTGAGTACAAAGCTATGAGCAGAGGCAGGTTATTAATAGAGGACAATTATGCTTTGCTTGTCCTTATTCTTGTATAGCTTCTCACTGGTATATTTTTCTGACTTCCTAACAGAAATACTTTTTTGGTAGTTCAGCATGTCTTCTTTTAAGCTTCTTTATTATTCTAGATGTAAAAGGATGATTTATTGATATCTAAAGTCAACACTTTTTTTGGTAATGAAAATGAAATCCTTAGTATTTTTGCAACTTTCATTTGAGAAGTATTGTTCTTTTCTTTGCAAATACTCTATCAAACTATCTTCAAGGTCTTATTTAAAATTTTGTACTTTTTATTATGGATAATGCTTTATATATTTAAGAGATGTGATCAAGTTTTATTTAGTCATACAGTAGTTTTCAAAGCTGTGTCGCTATATGAAATCAACTTGGATTTAAACAAAATAAAAAACAAATAAGTTGTATTGATCAGCAATAGATTTGGCTACACTTCTATTTTGTTTAAGTCTGAGTTTGTTTTGCTTAGCGCCACAGCATTGAAAGCCACTATATCTTGAAAGTACAATTTTTTAAAAAAAATAAGTTTTTTACATTTCAAAGGATAAATCAACATGTTTATTTAAATATCAGCTACACATTATTAAGCTATTTTTATATGACTCAGTTTATGTAGTCTATAGATAAAACTATACAACACACCTTTTTTATCAGAAATATGTATTTTTGTTTTAGTCTGGTATCTAATTTTTGTTCTCTAGTATGTTTATAATTTCCATTCTATATCTAATATATTTAGCATGCTATTTAGATTTCACATATCAGCTTATACTTTTATTTTTAGCAGTTTTTAGTTAGTTGTGGACATGACCTAAAATTATTTGATTTGATAGTTTTCTATATGTCTGGGTAAATTCTCTGGCATTTTTTACCTTTTTAATTTATGATAAAGAAGCTCAGAAATCAAAGCAATCTGTGCAATTAAACCCTTCATGGAAGTAATTTTATTTTTAGTGTTTCATTTAATTATCTTGGTGATGAAGCTGTTTGAGTAGCTTTTAACAATAGAACCATTAGCTATATACAGTAAATACAATTGATTAAAACATCCAAACTGTAATATGTTCAATAACAAAGCATTGTCTTGAGCTTAGATTTTCCACGGATGTAAGGTTAAATGTAAATGTATATAAATAGCTATTTTGATAAAATAAGAACCCAAAATACCTTATTTTAACTTAACAACATAAAACAAAAAAGTAAGTATGAGCTATTTAAAAGGTTCCTTATTGATTCCTATTGTTCTGATAGTGAGCATTTTATAGTAGCTTAAAAAGAAGAAATTTTAAAACTCTAAGCTAGTTGCAAGCAAAAATGAAACTAAAAATTAAAATGAATCTAATTTATTATTAAAGTAATGAGAATATCAAAATTTTTATTTATTACTTAGTCAGTCATTAAAAAGTGCTACTTGGTACAAAAAATACTGGAGACTGGTCAGAAATAAAATTATTTATAAAATATCTTAGAACTTACAAAAAATAGCTTACCCTCCCAAGATCTGCTGAGGGAAAACTTTTGTGGTTTTTAGATAAAGGTTGGTAAATTCCAAGAAGAATTTGAAAAATACTTACCATTCCCCTAGATCTACAGTTGACAAAATCCATCTAAACCCAAAAGGAAAGGAAGGTTAGTAGGTTTAAAAAACTAATTGCCTGAATGTAATGCTTTGATTTGATTTGAAATGAAATTTAGTTTTTAAAAAATTATTTACTTTTTTTATTAAAATAAGCTCTGAAATTTAAAACTTAATCTTACCTTTATATCCTTGATGTTTTCTGAACTAAATAGTTAGCAGTACAGTAGTTTTCAAACCTGTTGAGATAAACAAAAAATCTCAGTCTAAAAACAAAATCAAAGTGGATCCAAATCTATTGTAATTTAATATAAGTTCCTTAATTTTTTATTTTGTTTTTTTGACTGAGTTGTATATGTTTTTAGACTGAGATTTTACATTTATCTCAAAAGGTTTGAAAACTACTGTATACTTATTTCAAATCTTATCTTTGAGTTTGAAGTGAAACCAAAGAGTTTGAAACAAAAAGGTTAGTGTTGTGTTTAGTGATGGTGTGATGAAGTTGACCGTCAAACAATGCAATACCCAGAAGTAATTCACATCATGTTCTCTTTATAGAAATGATGAATTTAGTTCCCTATCCAATATGAGTTTATATTGTGACTTAAACCTTGCAGCTATGCAAATGCAAGGAACTTCACCTCAATTAGGGCTGCAGTGGCCCAAAAAAGGGACGATTATGACATTTGCCGTAATCGCCCCGTTCACTCTTCCCTATCTACGTCTTTTGGATTCCCCTATGTTGGGGGAATCCAAAATCACCAAAATAAAAGAAGGTGGTGGAAGGCTTTTTGCTTTCCGGATTTGAATTAATTTTTAATAAAAATTCACAATAAAATTTATTTTCTAAAACTTATTAAATTTTGAATTTGCTTATTTTAAATTTTAAAGAATAGAAAGTTTCAAAAAAAATATTTTTTATTTTAAAAAAATAGAATCTGAAATAGAACACCCTTCTAAGGGTGTAGAAGAAACAATTCCAAGAGAATCTTCTCAAAGAAGATTCTTGAAATCCGACACAGCCCTAACCTCAATTGCCAAGTGTGCATTTGAGCAGCTATATAAGCTCAATCAAGATTGCTTTAATAAAATGTGTTTTCATAAATCTTTCCTCTTATTCCCGCTTTGTCTCTTATTGGTTGCAACTGGTGCAATTAATCTGGTTATTGACACTTCTTTGTCAAAAGCGTTACAATGGCTTACCTTATTTAGTAAACTTTAATCTTATCTTCTAGGTTTAAGATCAATCATTGGATAGTGGCATCCTTTGCTCCAATGATGCTAGGTTGACGAAGTACGTTGTTGGCCGTCGTCGGCCAGGTTCAATCTTAAAAGGCAACCAATCAAAAGTAACAGTCATCTTATTTGCCAATCATTATCCGTAAGTTTTAAAATGGATTTTTAAATCTCTTACACTTACATCGAACAGGACTAACTTAAGTCCAATAAATTGATTTTTTTCAGTTCGAATGGTACTGCCACAGGTAGGGAAGCTGCAAGACACTGCCAAGTGTCCGACAACTCCTGCGGCAGCACCTGAAACCGAAACCTACCTATTCTTTAGGCGCAAAGTCTAACGTCATTGGCCTCGATTAGACGAAATAAAAAGGTAAGCATTTCCAACAAAAACCATAGCAAAAGCTTCAAGAGCAACAGGAGAAGTCCCGAGGTTGCATTTTTGTATTGCCCCCTTTCGGCCAATAATATAGCCCCATACTCTGTGGGCAAAGTTGTTGGATTTATTGCAAATTTTTGCAAATTTGGTGGGTTGATACAGGTGGGCAAGCAATTAATCAACCACCATCCCTTCCTCATCCACCATACTTGTCGCAAAGTCCGTCCTTCTGTGTTTATCCCCCTGAACACACTGCTATGTCCTAAACTATCTCACACATCATAAGTAAATATCCTGCTCTAGTATCCTCATTACTTCTCGTCCTCAAAATAAGCAGTGCAGTGTATCGCAAACTAAGTTCTGAATTCTCCTCTGTCTTTATTGTACCTATGTTTCCTCCACCCCGCGTGAAGTTTCCCATCCAGTTGTTGATTGTAAAGCGACTACATTTAGACTTTAAAGAAGGTTGCTTCGGCCAAGCTGCGGCATTTTCTGGCTCTGATTCACTCATCAAAGATCTATTTTAAATGATAAAGCGTGCAGCAATTCCGCTTTAGCTCTGGTGACCAAGAGCTGTGCCAGCCGGGGCTGAAATAAAGCGTCCTACCTTAAACCAAGCAGACTTCTTCCCAACTTGAGAGTTAGCGATCTGCTAGCTAAAACTTTGGTCAAAATCCTGCCTCTTGACCCCAAAACAATGCTCAAATATGGCGAAAGCTAAATGCTTGCAAAAAAACTCTAATGATAAAGCCTTGAAAACAAAAAATATAAGAAGCAAGCAAAAAAATATGAAATAAAAATAACATCCATAAAAATAATGTCAAAAAAACAACAAACTAAAAATAATAATAAAAGAAAACAACTGAAAAGATAGCTCTACAAGCTCCAACCTTAAAGTAAAAGATGCACTTAAATCATTTCTGATAAAAAAATAAACAACAGTTAAAATCAAAAAAAGAAAAAAATGAAGAAAAATCATAAAATAAAATAAAGAAAAAAATAAATTGAAATTACTAATAAAAATAATAAAGTAATGTGTATATCAACAAATAAATAAATAAACAATATATGCATATAATTTAATAAATCATACTTCCAAGTGCAAAAACGAGATAATATATAAATTTATTTATAAATTATCATTACAAATGTATAATAAATCTAGTTATATTAAAAGACCTTATTGATTATCTTATTATAGTCATCAAAAAAATTCCTTTTTAATTATCAAAAGTAGGTTAATTTACTTACTAAAGCTTTACAAGGTGTATAGTTTTTTGCCATATGTACATTGTAACTAATTAAAGAAAATTAGTAATTAATTCAATGCAGCTGTTAAAAATACTAAAAAATATTTAGAGAAAAAAATAAAAAAACTACCTGGAGGATTTCCATAAAAAACAAAGAAACTTAACATGCTTAGTTTCTTGCAATGTTAATGGGCTCTGTGACTTGCAGAAGAGGCTAAAAGCCAGAGCGTACTTCTGGAAAATCCAAGCAAGTTTGGCCTGCTTGCAGAAAACAAACACCAAAGAGCCAGAAATAAATGGCTGAATTTGGTGGCAATGGCTTTTTTGCTCATGGTGCAATCATCATGAGATGTCCAAAATTCTCCTTTGTCAGCAAACCAAGATGCATTTGTGAAGACCATGTTATCATTGCCAAATTCAACTATGACTCTGGGTTGATATTTACTGTGAATTGTGTGTGCGCTCCAGTTAATAAAAGAGAAATTTTAGCTTTCTGGGTTTGGTTTCAGACTCTTGTGTTTAAAGACCACTTTTCAATCAACTCGCTAATCAGAATGGCACCCTGGTTCAGAACAACTTTCTGCCAACACTCAACTTGTTCCTTCCTCAGCCAATTAGACTTCAGCTCCCACGGCCTAGCGTCCCAAGCGCCATATTATCATCACCCAAATTCTCTAAGAAATTGTGGTACTAAATCTACAGGGTCTGTCATGGAACCAGATTGCCGCCCAGTTGCAATTCACCCGAGCTACTGTCATGCGGGAATTCAACAACCTGATGAATAAGGAAAATCTGATTGGGACAGCCAAGAAGCCAAAGAAGGCCACAGAGTCCCAGATCAATGAGGCATACCCAATAATGCTTGACCTCCTCCAGCAGGACCCCAAGCTTTCCTTGACCCAGGTCCAGAAGCAACTTGTGCACCATGGCATTTGGGTGTCTGAGCGCATGGTGCAGCTCTGGATGCACGGAAAGATGGCTTCAATTAGGGTTCTTACAAATTTTGCCGGCGACCAATGGGATAGCGCTGAGGATTTCCCATATGACACCACAATCAAATCAACCCTGGTCAGATACCTGACAAGTCTAACAGATGACATCATGTTTGTCTCATACTATAAGTTATCAATTGCATTTGATGATTTTGGTGAGCAAGGAAAAGCCGCCGCCAAGAATATAAGGAAGAAGGTCAAGAAGGGGACATTTATTGGTGCATTTCTGGCTGTTTCAGCCAAGAGATTTGTCTACTATTAGAAAAACCCAGATTTCATCAATGGCTACTTGTACAGCCACATCCTTGGTGGATTACTCAACTCCTGGGATGGCTCAAATTCAAAGCATTGGGTTTTCTTGAGCCACCAGATGGAGGGTAGCTCCACCGCCCTCAAGGCCATCCAGCAACGTGGGCACCAGGCCTCAGTGTACCCAGCTGGTCACGCCGACGTCCATCTGGCAGATGTTGTGTTCTTTAATATTGGAGATACACTCCAGGAGCGCCGCCCTCAGGCTTGCAACAACCTCTATCTTGGGGTCCTTGACCACAATTTTCTCTTTGGTCACCAAATGGTGGCTGACTTGTTTGCGCAAATGGTTTTCCATGTGAACATGGGCAACCAATCACGCAAGGATAAGCGCCTCCCACCCCGTACCACAGCCACCTACCAGCCCATCCAGCCAATGACTGATGAGGAGTACAATGAGCGGTATATGGCGGTCATCATGCGCAATCCTCCTGCCTCCACCCCCGCCACCAACACCCCCCACCTGCAAACCCAACCCATCTAATCCCAGACCCCCCAGGCCAGCACTGCCTCTACATCTTCTTCCCGTGCCATTCTGCCTACTAGGCATCACTCTTCCCCACCTCAATAAACCCCCTGGTCCCAAAAAATTTCTATTTATATTATCTTTATTTTGAATTTCAATTGTTTGTGTTCTCTTTGTTTATAGTTTGCTATATTCTTTATGTTCAGCTTATTTCTATAAAATCATATATTTATTATGTTGTGTATCTAGATCCTGAACACAGTTATTTTTGGCGCTTTGCACTTCCCCTTGTGATAATATTAACAGCAATTTGGTGATCAGCTAAATTTGAATTAGAAAATTATAGGTTAACCTTTTTTAGATAAAGTTGTTACTGATCCAAATTCAAAACCTTAATGATAAACTTTAAGCCAATCAGGAGCCAAGTGATAAAGTGATTGTTATGACATAAAGAGTCATTCAATAATTCTTTGATGCATGTGCACTAATTAATATGATTGGCTGGATCTTTTGCCATTGTGCGCCATTGCTGCTGTGGCAAGTTGTTGGTGGACTAGTGCTAACCCAGCAGCTGATTGGGCACTAGTCCACCAACAACTTGCCACAGCGGTAATGTTGTACAATAGCAAAACATCCAGCCAATCAGATTAATTAATGCACATGCATCAAAGAATTATTGAATGACTCTTTATGTCATAACAATCACTTTATCACTTGGCTCCTGATTGGCTTAAAGTTTATCATTAAGGTTTTGAATTTGGATCAGTAACAGCTTTATCTAAAAACAGTTAACACTATAATTTTCTAATTCAAATTTAGCTGATCACTAAATTGTTGTTACTATTTTCACAAGGGGCTATGTCAAGTGTCAAAAATAATATGGTAATCAAGGAAACAATGTCAACACAAAGCAAACGACACATATTGAGATGAGCGTAAACATATACACAAAGGGTAAAAAGATGGGATAGTGTAGCAAACAGGAAAACAAACAAAAATAAATAAAGAGGCAATAGTATCAAAATAATACAGAATTTATTGGGAAAAAAGCTATAAAAACATATGGAAAGGTTAGTAAAAAATCAATGAAAGAATTGGAAAAGCTTCTGAAGGACCTCAACTTGGCGATTGCCAAAATAAAGGACATTGACCGCAAGGTCAAAGCCAAAGTGAAGTCTGACGTCCTCACTGGGGACAAAATTGACAAGGTGTTTGCAAAGGCATCAATGTCAAAAATGCAAGACATCCTAGAGAAGACAATTGAGCACTTACTAAATATTCAAAAAACTGTGGTTGAGGGCCTCCAGTTCAAGGCATACAATCTTTTCACGCCGTCTGTCTGGGTTGATGACCCGGAGATGTATGTCCACCTCAAACCTGCCAAGCGTGCCAGGGCAGAGGATACCAAATTGCCGGTGCAATTGCTTGCGCCAAGAATGGCAAAGCCGGCTGAAGCCGCCAGCAAGGAAGAAACCCAAGAAGGTAACCTAAAAAATTATAATTAATAAAAATTCTTAAATAATTACCTTTTTTTTAGAAGATGTTGATGGTGAACTCTGCCGGGTCCTGGTCCCTTTTGTCCCCCCACCTTCTATGCCAACTATGCTAATCATGTTACAAGGCAGCTTTTCCTGTCCCCCCCTGTCTTGCAGAAGCTTAAAGACAGGATTCATGGTACATTCCCAATGTCCAGGGAGGCATTGGCTGGGCTTTTGCATGGTGAGGGGGCATCTGAGTGGGCAATTACTGCCTACAAGGATGCCCAACTGGTCTGCCTGGACCCAGTATCCCTCAGTGGAGTTTACTGTGTAAACTCCATTGAGCTTGTTTGGGACGTCCTGGTGACGCTCCCATTCAAGAATATACTGGAGATGGGTCGGGCTCATGCGGCTGCTTGCTTCTGCTTCCCGGTGGAGCATACCATCTCTTACCTGTTGGAGAACTTTGGGTGCACAGTGTCAAAATTGGCTGTTGTAGACACAACAGCCGTAAAGAAGACAAAAATCCTCTTGGCAGACTTCAGGCTGGCCTGGAGTGCCAACAAGACGGGGGTCCCTGCAGCTATGGAGCTGACCTTTGCCAAAACCAAGCACAAGAAGAAGATTAGCGCTGTATACAACAAATTGTGCAAGTTCACGGAAGCCTTTGCTGGGCAAAGGCTTCATCTGGTTGTTTACCTGGGGTTCCTATTCTACTTTGGGATGGGCGCGTCTGTAGAGGACCTAGACGGGGTCCTTCTTGGGGTCACAAGGCCAGGCTCTCACTGGACGGGAAGAAGGTCCCCCCTGGGTATGACTTGGTGGATCACGTCATCCAGGACGCCCTGGTCCTAGCTGTATCTTTGGGTTTGCAGCCCCACCAGAAAAGCTGCTCCTCCATTCCCACCTCACCATCCTTCCTTTTACCAGCAGGCGCAAATACTTTAATAAGGGTGTATCCACCATCCACGGTGTGGCAGTGGAGGTTGTGCGCCACCTCCATTGCGGGGTGGGTACATACCGCCAAACCCATTATAGGTGCACTTAATTTTATCTCTATATCAATAAATATATTTATACTATATTATATTTTTATATTATAAATAATTTTTCAAATAATATCTTAGCAAACAAGATTTGCAAAATATATTGCAGAAATGGGTTTCATAAAAGTATAAAATAATACAGTAATAAAATAAATTTCAACCTTTCAATTTACGTTTAATTTTTATAGGACTATTTTATATTTATTTGGCAAAAGTGATATAAATATATTTGCATAATCCAGTATCAAGCATTTGGGATAACCTCAGATGACATATTAAATAATATATAATAAAATAAATAAATTACTTACATCTATTGATGGATCTTCTGAATGTGATTGCAGGCTTGGAAACATCTAAATATAAAATGATAATTAATAAATCTTGAATAGTAAATTAGAGAATATAAAAAAAGTTGGACACACTAAGCCTGTAATTGATTGGCTGTTTGGCTAGGCACGCGGGGATGAACAAATCAGTGTGGCTATAGAATTTGGCCACAGTCTCAGCTGGGAGGGTGTGGATCCCAGCCTGCAGTTAATTAAACAGGTCTTTGGTCCCAGTTGGGGTTCCTCGCTTGACAACTCGCTTGACCGCCCAAAGACTTCCTCAATAGGATTTAGGAAGGGCAAATAGGCAGGGAGGAAGAGAAGACGCGAATTTGCCATGGCCAATTGCTGGGGGCCCACTGCAATGCTTATGTTGATCATTAGAAATTCCTTGAGAATGTCAGCCACCTTGTGGAGACCAACATTGTCCAACACAATCACATTGGTGAAGCCTGGGCTTGTGTGCCTCAGGTGCTCCTGGACCAATTGGAGGAATGACAAGAAGGTACGGCTGTTGTGAGAACCCAATATCATTTGATAAAGCTCAACCCCCTTAGGACCAAGGAGAGCCACCATTGAGTATGCTGTGGCGCAAACTGCAGCACACCAAGCCATCCTGTCATTGGAGCCTTTGGGGACATACCCATACCCATTGCGCATCAACGAGGCAAATGCTGATTCATTGATATAATAGAATTTCACTGTCCCCTTGACTTTGAGGGCAGTGTACGCCTCAGCGTAATTTTTCTGGGTCTTGATATTGGCTGGGCTGTTTCTGTTGTAGGGAGATACCCCAAGCTTTTTCCAGGAAAAGCACATCCCCTTGAGCAGATGGTAGTAAAAGGAAATTGAGGCCTCAACCCCAAAAGCATACTTGACCATGGCCTGTATATTTGCCAGTTCAAGATGGCAGTCCCAGGTGATCCACTGGCAGATGCCCATTTGTGCTCCTTGGTGAGCATGGTGGAAACATGCAAGGATTTTGCTGCGGCAAGGACTTGGCCAGTATCAATGAACTTGTTGAAGTTCTTCAAGGTAAACTTGGGATCCATCCCAAAAAGAGCCTCAGCTACCTTGTAATCACCAGATTCCTGCATGAGCCGGGAAGGATGATGCGCTTAATGTCAGGAATGCACTTGTGAGCAGGCTTTTTAGCAGTGGGGATTGGCTTGTTGGCATTGGGCACAACACAGGGCATGGGAACCTTGGTGTAAAATGCAGCAACTTTCTTTAGCGCTAACTGTCCCTTGTCAGTTTGGTAGAACTCGGGCTCCTTGTCCTCCTCCTGATTGCCATCACTGACGTAGGGCTTGTAGCTAGTATCAAGTACAGGCTTCACCTTCTCCAGCATGGCTGACGGACCAACTCTTGCCGGTACACAATGTCAAACACATACAAAGTAAGTTCTACCTCCTTGTCTCTAACTGTTTTGGTAGTGGTAACCTTAGTGGGCTTCTGGGTCAGCTTTGGGACCCAAGGGTTTATGCTCTGCACCCTAGCAGCTTGTGCTCCTTGAACCAGCTGTGTCAGTGCAGTGTCACTATGGAACTCTCCTCTACTGTCTCCTCCTTGACTAGACACTTATGTTGCACTAAGTCTATTCTTTGACCCGCGGGGCAACCGCAACCACAGTACACAACAGGTGCAATGGTAGTCTGTTGCTGTGTTCCTTCCATTTTGAGAATTTAATAAAATATTAAATAAAAATTAATTAAGTTACTCCCTATTTTTAATTTTTGCTTTTATCTGTTTATGGATATTCAATTAATATTTTTTCCCACCCAATATCTCAATTATAGATTTTTTATTTCTTAGTTAGATGTTTTTTGTTTCACCACACCCATTTTATAATACTCAAAAAAATCCACCCATTTTCCTAGATTTTACTGCCAAATTCAAACAACCAACACAATATTTTTAAAAATTTTGTTTCAGATCTTGTGTCTTATTTTAGATACCTTGGTATCATTCTTGATTACAACCCATTGCACAAACTGATTGAGTGATTTTGTTTACATAGTGAGTTGCTATTGTGTTTTGTTTTTGGATTGAGTTTTGACTCACCTTGCTTGGGTGTATTTTATCACTGATTCACATAGTAAACATATGTATACCAAAAGTCAACTCACACCATTTTGTTTGTGAATCAATGTGTTTTGGATTGTATTTTGAATGGTCTTGCTTTGCATGTGAGCCCTTTGTTGCTGTGTTGACCCATTTTGCCCATTAACACCAATAAATCCTGTTAACAGAGTGTATATTTTAACCTGAGAGTTGGATTTTGTTTAAATCTGAAATCATTTTGTTTAAATCTGAAGTATTTTTTCTTGTTGCTATAGCTTTTAACACTACTGTAATAGTTATACTTTTATGTGATAAATCCAAGCTTTCCCTTATTAACTGGGAATAAAGTATGATATTAATTTATGACCACATATAATAAATCAACTCAAATTACAGCCACTTTGATAGTACTATATTTCTGTAACACAGCCATTAAAGAACCACTTTTAATATGAAGGTTTTATTCCTTATCATAGAATTATCTGTTATAATTGAGGTTTCACTTTAAAATGTTTCATAGATGATTTTATATATGCAAGAGTAGTGACTCAATTAATTAGAACTGCTATAAGCAGGTCAAAGAAGGCGTAACTAAGACCACCTCATCACTTGAAGGTTGGCATAATCAATTTTCCTGCCTGGTCAAGGCAAAAAAGCCCATGTTTAATGTGAATGTCAACAAGCTAAAGATTCAGCATGCTCATGGAAACTAGCTATACTCCCAGGCCATCAAAGGCAAAGCTGTTATATCCAAGCATGCTGGCCAGCAGGTCAAGTTTGCAAGTGTTACCAAGTGTTAGGATTGACAATTCTTCCTCTCTGGAAACTCGGGCCCAGGAGCTGGAATTGAACCCCAACCCTGGACCCCCCCGGGTTGCTGGGCCTGTGGACCACAGGACTGCCCGCCTGCGTTTTTCAGGAATCAACCCCCTGCAAGCTGATACCAAGAATGTTGGCCCATGCAGTGAAACAGGCCAAACCAAGGAAATTATTGCATCAAATGGAAGACTAATCACAGCGCTTAATGGAGGCACTGAAGCAGTAACTATTGGCTTCATGAATGTGAAGTCTACACCAGTGGCCAATCAAGAGCCATCCCCAGGAAGAGGCACATGCCTATGGCCTGACCCCATGACCACGACTCTAAAGCAAGATAATCAGATAGCTAATTTGAGATTTTTGACCAATGAAAGAACTCCTGGCCCAAGTGCCATTTTGCTACCTTTGGATCCAAGCACCCAGTGCCCCCAGGCCTGCCTTTCCCAATGCCCTGATGAACCCCTTATGGAAAATATTAAGTTTGGAGGTGGGGTGCTATATAGACCAAAGGACCCTGCGCTTCAAACTTATTGCCATTTTTGAATAAAGGTTAAATTATTTTGGCTTATACAGCTACTATCCCATTTTGTATTTGCCATCTACCAATTCAGTACAAGATCCCCTGTCCCTCCTGCCTGCAGTTTTCCATCCACCAGGTGTACCCTTTGGGCCCGTTCACTTCACTGATTACCCCCTGAAGCCTGAATATAAGGACTATACCCCAGAAAAGATACTCAAACTCAGTCCTTTGGCCCGCATACAATCTGCTGTTAGATACAATTGTCAAGGCTCGTGGATATTCTTAACACCAAAATTGTTTAGAGGAAAATTCAACTACCTTCCTGCTTACAACATCCATATGGAACTGCCTATGACACCCAAGCCTATGCCCGCTTCCTCACCCAACCCCCCAACTGACCACACTGGCAAGCTATTCAGGATTGTGTACATCACCCTCACAGGGGTGATTGGCACTATAATCCCAGCTGTTGGCCTGTGGTCTTGGGTGAGAAAGTCCGTTTCCTACCTTTTTAAGTTAGCTCCTCTCTTGTGGTGGGCCCTGCCCGCTAAAACACTGGCCCAAGTTACCCCTGAAAATGACGGGCCAGCCGCCTAAGACTGGATCCCTGACACCAAGGAGGTTTTGGCCTATTACACCAGAGAAGGCCACCTTACCCATCTCAAAGGCATTGTCAAGACTCTTGGGGCTGAAGCCTGATCAATTTACTCTTCCATTAAATACTTTACTTCCAAATATTTAATTTTCACTTTATTTTTAGTATATAGATGCAAACATAGGAACAAATTTCAATATGGAAATATCACAGTTTTGGGATGTGTTGATTTTAGAGCTTTGTGCACTATAGTTGGTACTAGATGATCTCACATTATTATTGCAGATTTGGAATATTTGGATTATTTTGAGTCTAGCCATATGTTTTTCTTATTGTTTTTGAAATATTTTTGGGCTTTTATTTATTTTTAAGTTATATGTTGCAGTTTAGCCATAATTTTGACATAGGGTTTCTAGATGGCGTCTTTCTAGATAGTGTATCTCACCACATTTGCTAGCCTGCTTAAATTTAATTAAGTGTACTATGAAAAAACATAGTAAATTTTCAAAAAAATGTTGACAGTGACAATGTTGTCAAAAATAATGTCTACAATTTTTGTAATTGACAGTGAGAATTCAGCTTTTTTTACTAATTGTCACTCATAATGTTAACACTTTTCATTTCTCACATATCAAACTTTATGTTTTACATAATAAAAACATCTGATTTTTTGATATGTTGTATTTTTTAACTTTTCTCTTTCATATTTTTTAATTTTCAAAATAAAATTTATATCTAAATAACATACTTTTGTATATTTATCTTAACTTGTCAGGAATGTCCCTTCTGTAATTCCTGTCAATAACTCATTGGAAATACCAATTAGAGAAGGGTATTCTAAACCAGGTTCATTGGATTCTATTGGGAATTTTGAATTAGTTGGTAGTATTTGCTCTATATTACCTTTTAAATCCAGTCCAGTTGAAATTAATGAATTATGTAAATCAAGAACAGGGATCAAACCCACGGTTGCTCTGGACTTAGTCCCTTATCCAGATAATAATACTAGTGTTAATTCAAGGCTTAACAAATCATCACCGTTGAAAGTAAGACGTAGCCAATCATTCAAAGCCAAAACAACTTCAAACTGTTGTTTAATTGCTTATGGTGACTTTTTTGAGGCAATTGACACTGTTTTTGCATCTTCTGGTTCCAAACATACTGGTTCTGTTGTCTGTTCTTCTCCTGTTGTTCCTACATGTGGAGAAAGCCAGGGTTTCCCCAGTGATTAGCCTGCTTGATAGACAACAAACAAAAACTAATATTCTTATTGTGTTGTTAGATCAGGTTTATGATTAATTCAATTACAAAACTCTAGTTTTGCGTTCCAAATACCCCAGATTCTCCAGTTTTTCTCCAGATTCATCCTCAAACTTTGATACCCTTTACACTGTCTCCAGATTATTTTTAAGCTACCATGCTATATAAAGCTGGTAAGCTATATTTTACTACTTGTTCAATCAATAAAGTCTACATTCACCCAAGTGAATCATTTGCCTATTTTTTGCTTGACTTAAAACCCTCTAGATCCTAAACCATGAGATTACCCAAGACTTCCTTTATGGAGTCTCTTGGGTATAAATGGGTGTACTGGATGGTCTTGTTGCCGGCTGTTCTGGCCAGCATTTTGATAGGTTCACACGCAGATTCTGGTACCTCTCCTGAAGCACAATTTTTAGACATCTCCTGGTACTGGGTGATACCAGGAGTATGGTATACTGCTACCCCCTTGTCACATAACCCACCTTGCAGAGAAGAAACCAAGGACTACCAATCCACCTACCAGACTCCTGAACCCCAAGTCTTCTGTCCTTTGGCTTCTGCCTTCCTCCTGTGTTACTTGGGGGCGTACTTCTTCCTAGGAAGCTTCAACCCGTTGTTAGGAAGGTATTATTTAATTGGAGAATTATTTTATCTCAGAATGGTGTCCTTGCCCATAGGATCCTTGATAACTGGCTTAAATCCTTATGCCATCATTCACCACCTAGGAAGATTACTTCCTAGAGGGTGGGTGCCTGACATAACTTTTAACTTGGTTTTTTAAAACTATAATAAAATAAAAACTTATACAATATTTTTTAAATTTTAAATGTTAATTAAAGCCATATAAGTTTATCTTTTTATATATTATGCCTTTTAAGTTGTTTTGTTTTATTTTTTAAATGCAAAGCTTTACCTCAGAACTTGTTACTTATTATTTTAAGACAAGAATACCTCAAAGCAGCCCAATGTCAGGGATTCTCTCCCTGACTACTTGAATCTTATTGACAACTTTGGCAAAATCAATTCCTCAAACCAACACAACAACAATGAGATTAGGTCCAGTCTTTATTTGAACAACAATTTCAATGGGATTCAAACTCAGAACCCTAAAAAAGGACCCATTGTTAGTACAGAATTAACAGTTTGACTTAGTTTACCTTTGTATATGAATTCTATTCATTTGAATTTCTCTTTGGCTTTCAAATTGAATTTCAAAAAGGTTATTAATACAACTAACAACGTCACTTACCGCTTGCGCTTTGATTGACTACCGCTGTCTCCCTTGCCGCTCTGTAATCAAAAGAGCCTATATTTGACCAAAGCTCTGTACTTAGTTTTAAGCAACTATCTTGCTTGTCTCTGCTTAATTAAGCATATCATAATGGCTTATCCTTGGATCCACTCCTTCAACCTTTTTACTATTCAAATTATTAAGCTTCATCTCCATCATTGCTTGGAAAAAGGTATTAAGTTGATCTCCAGCCCATGAAAATCCCTCTTATATTTTAAAAATACCACTTAAATGTTCCAGCCTTCATTTGGAGGGTATTTAAGTGAGCTATTCTCATTATTTATCTTTGTTCCAACAATAAAGATTATCCTACACCTGCTACTTCTTCATTTTCTGATAAACACATTTTGAAGCCATGAGAGGAATTCTATTCCTATCCTGGTTTCTAGCTTACTTCTTGCCAGTGGTATCAACCTTGGAAAACCCAACACCTACCACTGACTAATACAACTCTTCTCCAGATGACGCCCATCAAAAGGAGTCCCTTGCTCACAGATGGTTCAAATACCCTTCTGGCCACTGGGGACGTAAATTATAGTATGGTTATTTGATTACTCCTCCTCCTACTGAACTTGCTCTGGTTAGACCTTACGCCTCCTTTTACCTCTTGATGTATTTGGTTGGTTACTATCTACTTGGTCATTTCAGTTCTATGTTTGGAAGATTTGCTTACCTAGGACACCTAGGACACCTTGCAATGGTCACAGTTTCCATTGGCTTGGTAATAGCAGGATTGAATTTAGGGGCTTTGACCCACCAGCTAGGGAGCTTGTTCCCTGTCAAGTGGGTCCCTGATACCCAAAGGCACCAAGTGTTCCACAAAGGCTCCCAAGACCCCCAAGAAGAGGCCTTCATCCTCAAAGAAGGCTACCCCTGTGCCCTCCCCTGAGCAGAGCCCAGATTACTCTAACGGGAGAGAGAAACTGATGTCTCCCTTACAGATCACAGTTATTACAACTCAGCTTCAGATAAAGAGCCCAAAAAGAAGTGCCACAAAGCCAAGAAGTCCCATCCCAAGGATAAGTCTCCCTCACATGAGAAGCACCATGATAAGCCCCCTTCTGCTTCCCCCCACCAAACTCCCCTCCTTCAAGCTCATCAGGGAATGACTCAAAGCCCTGGCCTAACTACTTTTCTGTCTTTTGCCATGCTCCTGCTGGTCCTTGGGACCCTCTTGTGGCCCACAACATTTGAAATGTTGATGGGAAGTTTAAGGTTCCTTTCTCCCTACTCAAGTACTTCCCTATTATAAGCGCAAAGGCTGGGCCAGCCATGGTGGCTAATGGTTACATTTTTGTGTAACAATACCAACCTGGGCTTCAAAAGCCGCCATTACACCTGCAAGGACTGCTCTTGCTCAGTGCGACTCAACACCAAGCACTGGGACAAGTTCCAAACAATCAAGGGCAAGCACACTTGTTTCATGCCTAATACCACTGTCTCTTGCCTACTAAAGTGGTATCTGGTGCAGATCATGCCCACCTCAAAGGATCTTTTGCCGGCCTAGCTAGCCGTGCTTGTGTGCAAGTACCTCTCCCCCACCAACCTTAAGAGGGTGCTAACCCACAGCCAGTTGGTTAAATTTGTGAGCAATAGGTGTCAAGCCTCAAACCCCCTGGACAAGAGCACCACTGACATAAAAGACCTAGTCCTCTCCAATGCCCTCAAGAACACTGAGGATGGAGATTTTTCCTACTCCATGACAATGGGCATGGAATAGAGGATAAGATTATAGCCTATGCCACAACCTGAAGCCTGGAGTGGCTTAATACTGATCCACCTGGCTGTGTGACGGCAATTTTTCTACCTGCCCCTCCCTCTTTAAGTAGCTTTGGCTCCTGCACAGACAGTTTGATGCCCAGATTGTCCCCTTGTCTTCTTCCTCCTGCCTGGTACTAAGACTGAAGTCTACGCCAGAGCCTTCAAAATTATCTGGGATGCTTTGAGCTCCTCTCCCGCCAAAAAGCTCCCCTCTCCCACCCAAGTCACAAGATCCAATCCCTCCTCCACTGAGAAAGATGAGTCTGCCCAGGCCGCTGAGCATCTAGCTCATGTGTGCTCACTTTGGCCAAAGGTGATTATAATAGACTTTGAGCTTGCTCAGTTCATAGCCTTTGAGGCCACCTTCAATGGAGAAGTTCAGGGCTGCTTCTTTCATTTTAGGCAGGCCCTCATCAAACATCTCAAGAGCAAGAAGGAGCTCTTTGACAAGTACCTCAACAATGGTAAAGGGAAGTGCCACTTTGCCATGACCCAGCTTGCTGCCTTGGCTTTTGTGCAGCCTGAGCATGCTGGGCTTGGCTTTGAGGCCATCCTGGAGGATGCTTACATTAAGAAGCACACCAATATCTTCAAAGGCTACCTTGAGTACTTCAAGTGTCAATAGGTGGGCAAGAAGGTGACTGCTAGGAGAGGAAAGAGTGGGGCCACTGCCCCTTGGAATTACCAGAGGGCCTGCCTGAACAGGGAGATAAAGCCCACTTACAGCCTCAAGATGTGACATAAACATCTCAAGATCAAGTTTAGGGGCCAAACTCAAGTTCAACAAGTTCTTTGTGAAGCTTTAGGAGGAGCAGGCCAGAAATTTCTCCAAGTTCTGGGACATGGCCTACCAGGTGGCCCCAAAGAAGAAGAAGAGCAAGGACCAGGAGTACCAGGAGGCGGTACAAAAAGTGATTAAAAAGAAGTATAAGGTGGCCAAGATAAAAAATTACCTCAAAAATATGACAACTGCCCTTGCTGGTAGGTTTAATTAGCCCAATAAATCTTGCTTTTCTTTGTCTGAATCTTTTTTACTTTTAAACCTTTAATTTATTTATATAATACTGCTCTTTTTAGATATAAATGGTAAATTTTAAGTACAGTTTCAAGGTAGTGGTATAAGAAATATATTTTATTTTGTTAATTTATTTATAAAGCATAAGATATTCAAAATTATATTTATATAAAGTATATCAAATAAATATTTTTATTTCTTTATATTTTGTAAACCTTACATTGTTGTGTTTACCTTTATTTTTGGTTCATTGCAATTTTAATTTTTATGGGAATAAAAAATATTTTTATAGTGAAGAGGATAAATTACATATAAAATAAGAAATGGTTGCATATTTTCCTTATTCTTTTTAGTTGAAATATGTTTTTATTGAATTTTTGAGCTTTTTGAGGTCATTTTTTAGTATAATATATTATTTTTAATTATTTTTTGAATTAAAAATAATCAGGGTAAAGTGTTCCATTATTTTAAAAAGTGTTAACATCCAGAAGACAACATTATTAAAAACTGAATCCACACTTTACTATAGTATCAACAATGCCACTGTTAAAATGGCCATTATTGTGTCAAGATTGACAATTCTTCCTCCCTGGAAGCCTGGGCCCAGGAGCAGGATTTGAACCCTGACCCTAGATTCCCTTGGGCTGCCAACCCTATGGACCAAAGGGCCACCTGCCTGCGTTTCCTGAAGTTGAGCCCCCATGAGCTGATACCAAGAATGTTGGCCCAAATGGTAAAACAAGCCAAACCAAGGAAATCAGCACACCAAATGGAGGACTAATAAAAGTGCCTAACAGAGGGAAAAAAACTTCAACTATTAGTTTCATGAGCTTGAAGCTACACTAGTGGCTAATCAAGAGCCATCCCCAGAAAGAGGCACAGATCTGCAGCCCAACCCCATGGCCACAACTCTAGAGCAATATAATCAAGTAGCCAATTTGGGATTATCAACCAATGAAAGAACTCCCGGGCCAAGTGCCATTTTGCTACCTTTGGACCCAAGCACCCAGTTCCCCTGGGCCTGCCTTTCCAAATGTCCTGATGAACCCCCAGGGAAAATATTAAGTTTGAAAGTGGGGTGCTATATAGACCAAAGGACCTTGCGCTCCAAACTTATTGTCATTTTTGAATAAAGTGTTAAAACAGCAGGCTTGACCTTCCAGCAAGGTTTTGAGTAAGCAGGTTTGTGACCCGCAATCTGAATATCCAGTCACCCAAAGCCAAGTTAGGAAGGCAACTTGGATTTCCAAATACAATAACATGAACAGAAGCTGATCTTCCCCAGTGGGTAACTTGTTTTGGCGCTTGACTCATTACAAGGATCAAGCCACTCCCTTCAACATCCCACAGTGTGATCAATGCTATCATGTTCCTGCTATCCACAATTCACAACAACTATATAATTATTATCTCTCAATAAAGAATATTATCTAGTTTCCAAATATTTTCCCCCTTGTAACTCTGATAAAACAGCACAGTTACAACATTGATAGCACAGGTAGGTTTTTCATCCTACTTTATCCCCCAAAATTCTTCCTGTTGCCTGTACTTGCCCCGGTCAATAACTCCTTGATAGAATCATGTCTGGCCTCCTAATAGACTGGACCCCATACACACCTGGTACCAAAATACCAGATGGCTTTGTCCTGTACCAGAACATGGTGATCCTGCTTTCTGCCTTCAACACCCTGTTTACACAAAGTTTTTCCAAACGCCTGCCGCCATTCCTTGAGCAGCTGACAAAAATAGCCTGCCCACTTATGTAGCGCAGAGACTTCAAAGCATGCCCTGGAACCTTTTTCTGGAGCCAACAACAATAACGCTGCAGCATGGATGCAGTCTGACCAAAGCAACCTGGCCCAAATGAAATGCTTGCAACAGTTTTGGATTGCAGAAATCTCCATCCAATTAACTCACAACGCTGGCACCTGGTGCAACAAGTGGCACAAAGAACATACCAAGAAGAATCAGGACACCTTCAATCAAGACTTCTTGGCAAGATTTGTGCTGAAGGACAACACACTCATGATCATCCACCAAGTAAAGAACTTGACCCAGACTGGCACAGTGAAGGAGCTCACCTGTGCTTACAAGGAACTCCAACTATGTGCCCCCTCTGATTTGGCTTTTGACACCCCAACTACTCACCTCATTTACTACAATGCGTTCAAGTCACATGTAATGAGACACGTCAACCTGTACCAAGTAACTAACTTGCAAAGCCTATATTGTGAGGCAAAAAAAGCAGAACAAACGTCCAATGCTCTCCACAAGGCACAAACAGGAAAGAGAGCGGCCCAAAGATTCTCACCCAGCTGGGCGTTCCAACCAACCACCCCCTGGGAACAACAACAGCAATGAAAATCACAAACCTGCAGGTGCAAATGGACATGGGAATGGGAACAACATCCAGTCAAACCAAACCCATTTCTGTATCACTTTCACATAAGATAACCAAGATGAGGGAAAAGCCCAGAGAGAGCACTAAGCAAGCCAAGCTCTCCCTGCACAATTCCTGACTCGCCTAACAATGAGTACCAACCCAAGGACGTGGACCAATGCCCAATAATCCAAGTACCCTCCAAAGACCTGATACTTTACACCATTTCCAGACATCCAAATAAACTGATGTCTTATCCTTTCTGCTTTTGCAGTTACACAGGTCCATCACTCCTGGAATTGAGTGTAGATCAAACCCTAGTCAACAGCAGCTTTGTAGACAAGTTCAAGTTAGCCATTAATCCTTTGTGGATTAAAAACGTGATTTTAGCTGATGAACATCACATTGTTGTGACACAGGAAACTGCCCCCTTCTCTATCATGCTAGAGAACCTACACTCCACCATTCAAGGTCCCGTCATTGGCATTCCCAAGTTTGACATTGTACTGGGACTAGACTGGCTGAAAAAGAACAACCCCCATGTAGACTGGGAGCCCTCTGTACTGACCATCAAACTCAAAGGCGTCAATCACCAGATCTACTCTGAATCAGTAGACTAACTCCTTTGCAACCATGTCTTTGTACTCATTACAGAGACCTTGGACAGAAAAGAGAATCTCAAGGCAATTGACTGGGACTCTTGTCAGTACAAGATCATACATTTCAAGGATCACCAGGACACCACCACCCCTCAGGATTATGAAATTGTAGCCTGTCATCCAGAAATCTTTAAAGAGGCCCTACCCAGGCTGCCACCAGAGAAACACATCCAACACTCCATCCAACTCAAGGGAGCTCTACCTAAGGCGCAACCCATCTATTGCCTTACCCCAAACAAGGACAACACCCTACGTGCTTACCTCAAGGAAGCATTAGAGAAAAGACTTATTCACCCCTCACAATCTCCTTTTGGTGCTGCTGTATTCTTTGTAGCAAAGAAAGATGGTACCCTGCGCCTAGTCATAGATTATTGGGCCATAAACAAAGTTACTATCAAGAATTATTACCCACTATCACTCATTGACAACCTTTTTGATGCTTTGGGTGGCGCCACAGTCTTCTCCAAAATTGACCTGTTTGCAGGCTATAACCAGATCTGCATCAAGGAAGAAGATATTCCCAAAACAGCCTTCTGCACTAAATACAGTTTGTACAAGTGTGTGGTACTCAACTTTGGTGTGACAAACGCCTTGTCAACCTTTGTGACCTTCATGAACAAGGTGTTTGCCCCCCCACATTGGCAATCATGCCCTGGTATACCTGGACAACATCATTGTCTACAGCCCCTTGGTGGAACAGCATCACAAGGACCTGGAGGCAGTGTTTGCTACCCTAGCACAGCATAAGCTGCTAGTCAAGCCTTTAAATGTCAGTTCTTCTGCACACAGCTGCCCTTCTTGGGACACATAGTTTTGATAGATGGCATTAAATCTGATACCAGAAAATCCAGGCCATTTGAAAAATGCCACCTCTAAAGGACAAGTCAGAACTCTGCATGTTTTTGGGGATGGTTGCCTATGTACAAGAATTCATACCCAACTGCATTGTCCTGACTGCACCCCTGTCTGCCATAACTGGCACCAAATACAAGTTTGTATGGACCCCCAACGTGACCTTTGCTTCAGACGCCTCAAAGAGAAACTCACCACAGCACCCATCCTACAATACCCTAAACATGATGGAGAGTATCAAATGGAGACAGACTCCTTGGACGTATTCATTGGGGGAGTACTACAAATAAAAAATAACAACGGTGACTTCCTGCCTGTGGCCTATGAATCACACAAATTGACAGATGTAAAGTGCCAATACCCTATCCATGACAAAATGCTGTTGGCAATAATGCACTGCCTGGTCAAGTGGCGTTACTATCTAGAACAGAAAGAGGAGTTCACAGCCTTTACAGACCACAAGTTGCTCATCTACTTCAAGACCCAAGCAAACTTATCCTGCCTTCAAGCCCACTGAATAGAGCTTCTGGAGAGGTTCAACATGCTCATACAATATAAGCCTGGCCCATAGCTTGTCATGGCAGACGCGCTTTCCTGCCTATACATCAGAGCCACAAGAGGCAAGAATGGGCTCAACCCAGACTGGCCTCTCCTGGTGCTCCAGACAAAGAACAAAGGTATCCCCCTGGCACTATAGACATAACAAAAGAAACTGTCATTAAGAACAAGCACTTATTTGCAGAAGTATATGGATGTCACAGTAGGTTCCATAATGCCAGGTATTGTCTGTCCCAGTAAGAAGGCTTGGAAAGATGGGAAACCTGTATCAAAATTGACCAAGTTAACAGATTTAAACCAAACAGTTGATCAAAAATGGGTCACAGCTGCTCCAGTCTGCCAGCTGAAACCAGCTCCCCCTTTCAAGCTGACATTGATAAATTGACGTAATTTGAGGGTCACCTGATATGAGCTTGTTAATTGGCAGGGTTGTCAGAAACAGGTCATTCAAGGGTTCTTTGCAACCTGGACCAGGTACTTGCTGAAAAATGTGGAAGGAATAGGAGGTCAAGATTCAGGTGGTATTGCTTAGTTGCTTTTTTTGATATATATTGAATAATTTTCCCTGTTTCAAATCTAAGAGTTGAGTCCTCCTAAATTTACTCAATAAAAATCATTTATCCCAAGTTCTAAAATCCATTTTAAAAAACACATCCTGTGATTGGGTTGTTGCAGTATATTCTGTACAATCTGATTCTGAACCAAATTATTTTTGGAAGATGGGGCCCTGCAGCAGGAACTTTGTTGTTGGTGCCGCCCAATGTCAATTTCATGCCAGCCAATTTTGCAGCTCCTCCCCCATTCTTGAAACTGAAAATTGTGTTACTTCCCAATTCCCAGAATTTTACGCTGAAGATGCATTGATGCTTTCCCAGGTCATTTATCTTGGACTACTTTGGTTAGAAATAATTGTTCTACTTAATCCTGGAGTTACAATTGGAAATTTCACAAAAAAATATCTGAAGCTGCATTGGTGGCTAATCATTAATTCTATGTAGATTTGGGTGGTAATTCCCCATCACTTAGAAACAGCTTCATACTATCCAGTGATTTCTGTCACAATGGAACCCTACATCAAAAATGTCTGATGGAACAACCATCCCATATATTCCCACACACCAGCAAATTAACACAATCCTACGTTACCACAGAGACCTAGGACACACAAAAAGCTGCAACCTCTACAAATTCCTTAAACACAAAGCATGGTGGCCAACCTTATACTGGGACGTCCAGGAGGTCTTGGACCAGTGCAAAGTATGTGAGAAATTTGCAAGGAGTGAGACACCACCTAAATCAGTACTACCTATTTGTACGCAACTGCTATTCAAGGTGTGGGCCCTAGACATTGTGGGCCCTATGCCAGGGAAACATAACACCAAGAAATACATGATTACCGTAATATACTTTCCCACTCAATGGCCAGTGGCACAAGCGGTTAAGACACATACTGGCAACAACGTACAACACTTCATAGGAAAAGAAATCATCAGCAATTTCAGAAAACCAGAACTCCTGATAACCAACGGAGGCAAAGAATTAACCTCTGAAGATACCAATGTATACCTCATCAAGAATGGGGTCCAGAACATGGTGACAACACCTTACTATCCTCAGGCCAATGGACGCGTGGAGTGGCTGAATTGCAGCCTTGTGAAAGCCTTGGTCAAGCTCATTGCTGGGAGACCTGAGGACTGGTACAAGCAGCTACCAACTGAATTACTTGTATGCTGGACCTGCGTGAACAGATCTACCGCAAAAGCCCCTTTGAGCTAGTTTATGGAACACAACCCAATATCATACAGGCGCTATCAGCCTCCTAAGCTGGAGATGCCAGACAATGTTTCACCTCACTCCAATCCCCAGGTCATACAGGCCAATAGCAATCAATCAGAAAAGGAAGAAAAGCATCTACAAAAGACCTTTGTCCCCATCCAAGACAGACATGAGGTTGGTGACAAGGTTTGGGTCATGAATATCAACAAAAGTAAATTAAAGCCAGAAAAAGTTGATCCTGCCATCATCCTAAAGGTAAACAAAAACAACACTTACCTTGTGCAAGGACTCAGAAAACAAAAACAGGACAAAGTCCTCCACCATAATTGCTTCAGGCCCTGCAAAGCAAGACAAAAGCAACAAGAGACCACCCTACCTGCCACCAAACAACAGCTAGTTCAGTATGGCGCCCAGGCTCCCAACAGTCTCCCTGAAAACCTGCCCCCAGAGGAGGCCAACCTTCAGCCGGGGGGTGTCAAAACAGCAGGCTCAACCCACCAGCAAAGTTCCAAGTAAGCAGGTTTGTGACCCGCAATCAATTATCCAGTCACCTGAAGCCAAGTTAGTAAGGTGACTTGGATTTCCAGATAAAATAACATGAACAGAAGCTGATCCCCCCAGTGGGTAACTTGTTTTGGCGCTTGATTCATTACCAGAATCAAGCCACCCCCTTCACCATCCCACTGTGTGATCAACACTATCATGTTCCTGTTATCCACAATTCTTAACAGCTATATGATCATTATCTCTCAATAAAGAATATTATCTAGTTTCCAAATATTTTCCCCCTTGTAACTCTGCTAAAACAGCACAGCTACAACAAAAGGTTGTGTTATTTTGGCTTACACAGCTACTGCTTTATTTATGTATTTGCCATATACCAATTTGGTACAAGATCCCCTGTCCCTCCTGCCCACAGTTTTCTGCCCTCCAGGTGTACCCTTTGGCCCTGTCTACTTCACTGATTACCCTTTGAAACCCATACACAAGGAATATACCCCAGAAAAGATACTCAAACTTGATCCTTTGGCCCGCATACAATCAGCAGTTAGATACAATTGTCAAGGCCCATGGATATTCTCAACACCCAAATTGTTTAGAGGAAAATTCAACTATATTCCTGCTTAAGATATCCACATGGAAGCGCATGTGACACCCAAGTCTATTCCTGTTTCCTCACCCAACCCCTCAACTGACCACACTGGCAAGCTATTCAGTATTGTGTACATCACCCTCACAGGGGTGATTGATACTATAATCCCGGCTGCCGGCCCATGATCCTAGGTAGGAAAGTCCATATCCTACCTTTTAAAGGTATCTCCTCTCTTGTGTTGGGCTTTGTCTGCTAAAACCCAGGCCCAAGTTACCCCTGAAAACAACAGGCTGGCTGCCCTAGACTGGATCCCTGACATATTGCCCCACAGACTACACCCTAGAGATGAAGTTCCAAAATATGAGGCAGAAGTAGTTGTGGTATCTGGCTAAGTAAGAAAACACCTGTAATATTATGTCTCCTGGAAGGGCTATCCCTCCTACAACAACAGCTGAGTGATTTCCTTGGATTGCAGAAATTGTTGGGACTTGGTTCAAGAGTTTCAACATAAACACCCTGAGGCACTTGGTCCCCCTAGTCTCTTTTGGCCCTGGAGATAACCAAGGATCACAAAAAATTCTCAGTGGCTATCCTTCCCCAGGGGAATCCTCCCTCAGGAACGAGGAAATGATAATGTAAAGTTATTCCCCTCTTTGGCTCTTGACAGGACGTTATTCCCAAGAAAATCTAAAAAGTTTCCATAAATCTCTCCAGGCCTTTAAATTCTTTGGGCAATCTGGCCCATACAATTGATGAGAGATTTGTAATGGTCTACCTCTCAAACTTCCTTAAAATTACCCCAATTTCACTGTCCAACCATGATGTTAGGACCTGGAATAAACCTGACAAGGAACTAAATAACGTCAAAATAAAAGGGTGCAAATTTACAATCATACAATTGCCCAATTGGATTAACAATTAAGGTTTCATCAATTGTCGTCTCTCTTCTCCAAAATTCAGGATTGATCCCTGGGAACACCCACACCTGAAGGCAGTTACTGAAGCTGTGCTTACTTTTGAAAACTTTTCTAATTGGCCAAACCCCTCAGACGTTGGGGATTTTGGCCACCAAAAGCCATCAAGAGGACCACAAGGTTTGGGACAAGTGTCAGGACCTAAGAATAGTGTGTTACCATTGCTGGGCAATCAACCAGATTGTTTCAACCAAGTTTCCAGACTCACCTGCTAACTTATCTTACAATACACAGGCTGCGCTTGATGAGTTGCCCCTTGACGTATCTAACAACATGGATTAATCTGATGGCAATATCAAATAGCAGGTACTTCATCCTAATTAGGAGCGTTGCCAATTTGACTTTCTGATCCCCGCACAAGTTATTCCTTAGATTCAAACCTTACATGGAACTTCCCACTATGCCATCCCTTTGTGGCCTTGTGGCTTTTCCCATATGGTATATTAATCACAATATTCTACAATAAATAATACCTTATTCTTATTATTCTGTCCTTTTTATTGGACTGTTGTTTTCCCTAATTCCAAATACTGAATCCTCATTGGTTCAATTGCAACAGTGGTATCAGCAGTAGGTTGACGACCTACCTAAAGAAAAAAATTCCCCCTAAGAAAGGACAGAGTATGGGCCGTATGGCTACTCCCCAATAAGAAAATTTCCTGCCAATCCCCAAGGGGGACATCCCCAACAGGTACGTCATCTATCAAGACCAGCTAGTTCTCACAAGTGTGTACAATCAGCTCTGCCCCAGTCAGACCTGTCCCAACGCATGCTCAACCTTCAGCTAGAATCCTTTGCGGGGAGCGTCAAGGGGGCTGACATTGTCAGTTGGCTCCAATCTACTGAAACCTGCCTCTGTATCTGTCAGGTTCCTGAGCCCATGTGGGTTGCCACTGCGTCTGGTTGCCTCACAGGGCCCGCCAATGTGTGGTTCACCAACTGGGCCAGCCAGGAACTTGACATTACTTGGGCTGCATTCCAAGACGCCACCAAGTCCCATTACAGTGAAACCTTCTCCCCCATTATCATGGGGACTCCTCTTCTAGCAATCAAACAAACTGGTTCTGTTCCTGAGTACCTTGTTGCCTGGCAACAAGCTCTTGCTGCTGCCCCCAAAGCTATGACCTACAGAAATGCAATGCTACTCACCCTCATCATCAATGGGTTAAAACCCCATATCTGCAAGTGGGTCCCCATAGGTTGCTGTACCTCCATTGATGACTGCTACAAGGCCATTGTGGAGGCTAATAACCAGGCCTCAATGGGCTTCTGCCGTACCAATGACACTCCATCCCAACCCCATGCAACACCTGGCAATGGCTACAATCAAGTGGGCCGCCACCAGCCCCATCAGCAGGATAATGGGACTAAACGCCCCCACAAGGGGGAGCTCCAGCTAGCGCAGATTGAGGATCAGGGAAAAGCCTGGGTGTTGTAGCAACAAGAGGCCCTGCAACCCCATTCTATCAATCCTTGCTTGTGAAGAACCCCTGTGACTACAACATCCATGAAGTCAAAATCCTGGACGTCTTCCAAGTCCACAGTGACAACCCCGTACTGCAAGCAAGTCACTCCTCTAATAAAGTAACACACTTATCCTATCCCTTCTGTTTCTGTGGGACACGCACAAATTAATGGTAGATACCAGGGCCAACCACACTATGGTGGACCAGGAGTTTGCCAACTCTCAACAACTGGACCAAGTGCCCAGAAAGTTCAAGGCAGTACAAGTAGCTGACTCCCGCAGAGTTGCAATCACTCACAAGATGGTACCTTTCTCTGTGAGAATGGGGAACATCCAGGTTAAGCTCTCTGGGTCAATCATGGCCAGGCTCATCCATGATGTAATTGCTGGCCTCAACTGGCTTTGGCACAACTGTCCCTACATCAACTGGGATACCTCTGTCAACACCCTCAATAGAAATGGGGTGGGGTTCCAGATATATCCTGTGGAAATGAGAAAGTTACTCCATGATACTGTGTTTGTCAGAATAACAGAGACAGGCTTATACAATTTCAAGGGGGGAAACTAGACTTTAACAAATGCTCAGTCAAATTTATCTGCGCTGAACTACCTGCGGTCCCTCCCTTGAATTCCTTACCACCAGCAGCGCTTGCTGCACTCCTCAAGGAGTACAAGGACATATTCAGTGAGACACTTGAACAACTACCTCCTCCCCAGGAGATCCAGCACGCTGTACAACTTCAAGGATTATTACCTAAAGCACAACCCTTATACCATCTTACACCAAAGGAAGATGAGACCCTCTGCCAACACCTTGTGAATGCGCTTAATAAGGGCTTCATTCACCCCTCACTCTCTCCATACAGGACGGCTGTCTTCTTTGTATCCAAGAAGAAAATGTCCCTTCACCTAGTCTTAGACTACTGCGCCCTAAATGAGGTGACTGTTAAGAATAAGTACCCCCTGCCACTGATTGACAACCTGTTTGATACACTCGCAGGTGCAAAGGTCTTTAGCAAGATTGATCTCACCGCAGGGTACAACCAGGTTTGCATTGCACCAGGGGATGAAGCAAAAACTGCCTTCCACATGGGCTACAGGTTTTGAGTGTCGGGTCATGAACTTTGGAATGACCAACACTCCTTCCACCTTTGCCATTTTGATGAACAAAGCATTTGAGGACCTAATTGGAAAATGTGTGGTTGTGTACCTTGACAACATTATTGTCTTCAGTCAAGATCAAACCACACACCTCCAACATCTCTGTGCTGTCCTCAACACCCTTCAGAAAAATCAGCTAAAAGCTAAACCCTCCAAATGCAAGTTTCTCAAGTAGGAGCTGCTATTCCTTGGGCACACCATCTCTTCTCAAGGGATAAAGCCCAATCCTGCAAAAATCAAGGCAATCACCAGAATGCAGCCCCCACTGATGTGGGCCAGGTGCAGACATTCTTAGGCATGGTTGCCTACGTGTGCAAGTTCATTCCCAATTGCAGGGAACTAATTGTACCTCTCACTGAGCTCCTCAACACCAAACAGCGCTTCTATTAGACCCCTTTCAGAGATTGAGCCTTCAGAATATTGAAACAAAGACTCACAACAGCACCAGTACTGCAGTTTCCCAATCAAAACTGTCAGTAAAAACTTGAGACTGATGCCTCTGACAGATCCATAGGGGGTGTGCTAAGGGTAGAAACTGACAATGGCGTCTTCCTCCCTGTGGCGTATGAGTCCAGGAAACTTACCAACTTGGAACAATGCTATCCCATCCACAACAAATACTGGCAGCAATTGTGTACTGTGTCAAGAAGTGGCGCTGTTACCTGGAAGGTACTACCTTCCCACCCTGCGTTCTGATGGATCACAAGTCTCTCCAGTACTTCAACACGCAGTCCCACTTGACACGCCGCCAAGCAGGATGGGTCAAGCATCTATCCCCTTACCAGTTGCGCATCAAGTACAAGCCTGGGAAGGAACTTGTCACAGCTGACGCCCTTTTGAAACTCTACGTAGCATCCATCACTAGAGACAATGATTTGGACCCCAACTGGCCCATGCTATACCTCTGCCCTGAGGCAACTTGCTACAAGGGCCTTAACTTGGTAACCAGCTCCAAGTTGAAGGACAACAAGAGTCAGTTCACCACTAATGCTGATAAAGTCTGCTGTTGGGCAGAGACAGGTGAGAAGACGCCTTAAATTCCCACCACGCATTGAGGTGACACAATATTGCACTACCACCAAACCCTGGGTCACATCAGAGGGCGTAACCTCTTTGAGATCATGAAACAGAAGGTTTGGTGGCCGCACATGTGTCAAGACATCTTGGACCTCCTCAAAACGTGAGTGCTGTGCAAAAAGAACACATCCAAACCTGCACCCCCCAAGTCTGTCCTGACCATCAAGGCCATGGAACCCTTTGAGCAGTGGGCCCTTGACACTGTGGGGCCACTCCCCAAAGACAGACTGGGGAAATGTACATTATCACTGCCATCAACTACTTCACTTGCTGGCCAGTGGCCTGGGCAATAACTAATCACACTGTCACCATCATCACCCGCTTCATTGGCAAGGAAATTGTGGCCCACTTTGGGCAACCCAAATGTCTCATCACAGATGGCGGCCACAAACTTGTTGGGCATGTCATGAAGGCATACTGCACCAAGAACGCACTCCAGTGTATAGTTATAACCCCTTATCATCCGCAAGCTAATGGACACGTGGAACGGTTAAATGGCTCACTGTTTCAACTGATTGCCAAGCTCTCACAAGAGCACCCCAACACCGCATGGACTGAAAACCTGCCCACTTCTCTACTTATCCTGCAAGCAAGAATCAACAGGGGCACAGGGTTCAGCCCCAGCAGCCCGGCTTTCAGGACGCCTGACAGTCTGAAAGGAGTTGAACAGGGAAACTTACGGTCCAGAGTTCCCAGAAAGCCTCCCCTAGTAACAACCCCATCCCTAGAGCAATGACGTGCCAAGGCCCAGGAAATTGAACACAAGAGGATTGAAGGAGGGGAAAAACACCTCAAAGCTAGATAAACCATAGGTGACCCTGTCTACACCCTAAATCCCTATTCTGCCAAGTTGGAGCCCAACCACCTAGGGCCCTTCAAGATAGCTGCTGTCTATGACAATCATACCTATCAACTCAAAGACGCCCAAGGAAATACCAAGAAGCTTCACCATGATTGCTTGCGCCCCTGCTGCGCCATCTTCACACAAAGGCTGTATGTGTGAACCTTCCCAGATCTTCTGCGGACTCTGGTCTTGGTGTCTGACAACAAGCAGGGGGTAAGGGGGTGTTGCAACCAAGTTTCTAGACTTGCCTGCTAACATATCTTACAATACACAGGGAGCGCTCAATGAGTTGCCCCTTGACGTATCTAACAACATGGATTAATCTGATGGCAATATCAAATGGCAGGTACTTCATCCTAATTAGGAGTGTTGCCAATTTGACTTGCTGATCTCCGCACAAGTTATTCCTTGGCTTTGAACCTTACATGGAACTTCCCACTATGCCATCCCTTTGTGGCCTTGTGGCTTTCCCCATATGGTATATTAATCACAATATTCTACAATAAACAGTACCTTATTCTTATTATTCTGTCCTTTCTATTGGACTGTTGTCTTCCCCAATTCCAAATACTGAATCCTCATTGGTTTAGTTGCAACAAGATGATAATATTTCCAGGAAAAAGGTGGCATGTGATCAGCCAGCTAACCAGGATGCATTGCCAAACCAAAGGCCAATTCCACAGACATATATATCTGGGAAAGTTGAAAATTCTCTCCTTGTTGCCATCTCTAAATAAAAATCTGTTAGTTTAAGAAATCTGAGCATTTGACCTTTGCAGGAGTTTATTATATCATAAAAAATCTTATACTGTTGATACTTTCAAACAGAGAGTACTTACAGCTTCAACACCAGCAATGGAAGATTGAGCAACTTATTTTTGCTTCTTTCTGATAAAAGGCAATTATGAGAGGGATTTTATGAGCAGGTTCTTCTTGGCAGGTATGGAATATTGTTGCAACATCTTTGATTACTCCCTTTTGGGGAATTAAAACCCCAAGTAGTTCACCAAATGAATCACCAAGTGGCTCACTGACTGATCATTAAGTCAGTGGCACCACTATCATTCAACCATCTATGACAGGGATCAAACATCCAGATCCTAAAAGGAACACAACTTGATTAAGCCTTGTGACTTAAGAGGAACATTACTCAGATAGGCCTCATGATCTACATGATGTACATGGACAGTATGTGGCTTCCTATGATACTATATAATATCATATATTCATATCAAATAAAGTATCATTCTCTTCTTAATTTTCCCCTTTATCTTGTTTATTCTACTTCCCAGAAGTATATACTTGACAGTGGTAGCACAGTTAGGTTATCCATACCTATCCAACTCAAAGGAAAAATTCCTCCTAAGAAAAAGACCCAAACAATGGTACTCCCTAAAAGCCAGATGAGACTACAAAGAAAGACAAGACTTCCCTGTGGGCCTTGTCATCTACAACAATGTCCTTATACCCATATAACAATACAATGCTCTCAAAGCCCGCAGACTGTTACCCCCAATCACAGCAGAGACTCAACAACCCAAGATACCTAACATTGTATTCCAACGCCTATGTTCAGCAGAAATTGGGACCTTTCCAGGGTTACGCCGGGAAAACACTACCCTCTGGATCAACAGCACACAAAGCAAGTTCACCCAAGTAGACTACCCCTACAGACTCTGGGCCAGTGAAGTCTCCCTCTGCATCATGGGGGCCACATCTTGTTTTGTAAGTGAATGGCTCAACCAACATCCTGATCAGAACAAAAACTGGGATATGTTCAAAGCCGCCTTCCTCAAAAAGTTTACCATGAAGGATTCTAATTTGGTGATCATGACAGAACTTCAAATCTTCAAGATGACGGGAACTGTCACGGCCCATACTAGAGTCTGGCTGGACTCCCACAGGGGAGGCAGGCCAGGCCTGAAAGGCCATGTACACAATAGGCGCTATGCAGACCAGGTAGTTCAGAGCAGTGGCTAGGGGGCGCCAACTCCCAGTATGGGGCACGACTTGGTCGGCCAGACCCAATACTGTTATATAGACAAACCCCAGTTTTCTGAAGACTTGGGAGGGAGGCATATCAGGGAGAGGAGGAGCAGTTGGTATATCCTTCATTACTGGTGGTAGATCCAGGTGATGGAGATGGAAGTACTCCAGGTCAAGGGCGCGGGGCGGTTTGGCAAGGACAACAGGAGTATGGCCAGGAGGATATGGGTATGCAAGCTTGTATTGAGTAGTGGATTCACAAATAGATGCAAAGAAAATAATTAAATTTGAGCAAAAATAGACAATTACTGCAATAAGATAATAATTTCTAGGCATAAATTTGCTTTATTAAGATGTCACCAGTGAGGAGGGCCTCTCCCCCTCACTACTTATACTTACTGATAATTCTATGGCCTTTTGTGCCACCAGAGAACTGATGGCATCATTTGGAGGTGGATTTGCAATTTTACCTGGAATTTGCGTGTTTGGCCAAGAAGATGAGCTCTCATTGGCTGCTATAACATGAACCCTTTGAATTTTGCAGCATGGCAAGTTGCTACAGTTATTTTTAGCTCCCGCAATGAAATTGATTGCCTGATTGCACGATTGAACAGTTGTGCTCCCAATGTGCCATTTCCCAATAGGTAGGTGGCCAAGATTTGTTAACAGGCTTGATGCCAGGGATTTGAGGATTGTGTGCCTCTCAAATCTTGGGCCATTTGTTAGTTGAAAGGGGGGAATTTTTCCCTGGAAAGTGCTTTGTGGGGGCTTTCAAGCTGCATGTTTAATCACCTCTAAAGAGGCCAGCTGACTGTCCAGGGCACTCTGGGCCCTGACAGGAACAATTGAGGACTACATTGCAGCATACAAAGGTTTACGTGACCAAGCTCCCAACACTATCAACTTCTACAAGCCAGGACCTTGGTTAGACTTCTACAACAGCCTCCCCACACATATCTGGCGTCAGTTTGACATGACCTGCTACAAGAACCTTGAGGATGTATTCTTAGAAGTGAAATGTGTAGCTCAGAAGTCTGACAATCTGCATGTGTAAAACAAACAAAAAGAGAGTCCTACAGCCAAAAAGAACCCTCAACTAAACAAGCAAAATAACTGAGCCAATCATACATAACCTTGAAACAGGAATTGTACTGCCCAAGCCAACCAGGCAAGCACCAAAGATATCAACAAGGAGGGAAAAGCTCAGGGGAGTGCTTAGGAAAGCCGCCCTCCCCCAACTCACAAGACTTGTACAGGGACCAAGATGTGGACTCAATCATCATGATCTAAGTACCCTTCAGCAATCCTCTACTGTTTTCTCCCCAAACTGGAAATAAACTCCCCACTTATCTTTTCCGCTTCTGCAGATACCAAAGCACAGATTATTTGACACTGGAGCAGATCAATCCCTTGTTGACAAAAATTTGCCAACTTCATGAAGTTACCTACCATTCAAAGTAACATCAAAAGGGTCATCATGGCAGACAACCACAGCACACCAGTTACCTACAAGACCATTCCTTTCTGGGCCCAAATCGGAGACTTCCAAACAACAATTAGTGGTCCCATCATCCCAATCCCCAAATACAATGTCATACTTGGATTAGATTGGATGCAAAAAGCCAAACCCCACATTGACTGGGACAGTGCTACCCTCACTATACAACATGACAAAGTACACCACCACATCTACCCAACTCACCTTAACACTTATGAGATACCATGTATTCATAAAAATCATAGAAACAAAAGAGGAAACCAACCCCAGCAAGATCAATTGGAACACCTGCACTTATGAAATTATCCATTTCAAAAATATGGAATCCAGACGTGAACAGGACTACATTTGAGATCAGCTTGTCAAAGAATTCCCTTCCATTTTCCAGGAAACACTACCAGGGTTACCACCTGATTGTGGCATACAACATGAGATTGACCTCAAGGGAAGTGTATCAAAGGCACAACCTATCTATTGCCTCAAACTTCAAGAAGACAATGCTCTGAAAGCCTATCTAGATGAAGCCTTTGAAAAAGGCCTCATTAGACCCTCAAAGTCACCTTTTGGCGCTGCTGTCTTTTTATGGCAAAGAAAGATGGAGAGCTCTGCCTGGTCACAGATTACAGGGCCCTCAACAAAGTCACAATTAAGAACATGTATCCCCTGCCTCTGATTGATGACCTTTTTGATTCCCTGAGGGGGTCCCAAATCTTCACAAAAATTGATCTGATAGCAAGTTAACACCAAATTTTTGTAAAACCTGAAGATATCCCAAAGACCACATTAAGAACCAAATACAGATCCTTTGAGCGTGTTGTCCTCAACTTTGGCATGACAAATGTCCCTAGTACCTTTGCAACTTTCATGAACAAGGTTTTCAAAGAACACATTGGGAAACAAGCAATCATCTACCTGGACAATATAATCATCTACAGCCCAAACTTAAAGCAACACTGGGAAGACGTCTGTTTGGTCCTCTGCACCCTCAAGGAAAACCAGCTCATTGCCAAGCCATCAAAGTGTGACTTCTTCTTGTCTGAACTCCCATTCCTTGGCCACATTGTCAGCAAAGACGAGATAAAACCAGATCCAGAGAAGATACACATTATAACCAAACTGCCAGCCCCCAGGAACAAAATCAAACTTCACACCTTCCTAGGCATGGTAGCCTACTTTAGAAGGTTCATAACTGACTGGGGTGCTCTGACAGCCCCCTTGTCAGCCATTACAGGCAAGACAACTACTTTTTTGTGGACACCCCTACAAGATCAGCATTTCTGACAACTAAAAGAACAAATGGTCACCACCCCATCCTCCAATACCCAAACTGTGAAGGGATATATGAGTTGGAAACCAATGCGTCTGACTGCACCATAGGAGAAGTACTCTGTATCCAGACAGCAGAAAAGGATTTACTCCCCATGGCATACAAGTCAAGAAACCTATCCAACGACAAACAAAGGTTCCCCATACACGACAAAAATTGGTAGCCATAGTACACTGCCTCTTGAAATGACAATGCTATCTGGAAGGAGCCCAGACGTTCAAAGTCTTCACTAATCACAAGTCATTAGTGTCCTTCAAGACACAACAACATTTTTTAAGAAGACAAGCCAAGTGGATGAGTCTCATATAGAGATATCTAATGCAAATCAAATACAAGCCAGACAAGGAAATGCTTACCTCAGATGCCCTCTCAAGGCTATACAGTAAACATGTCCTATGCGCTGATGGTGACCCTGATTGGCCTATGTTAATCATGGGGAATCTCCAAGAAGAGTTCCCACCTGGCACCCCAATGGACATCCAAGAGAAAGCCCTTAAAAACAAACATCTGTTCAAAAACGTATATGGCACACTACACCAAATTCTTCCAAATGGTGTCACCTTACCTTACGTCCTGTCAACACAAAAGATTGACACTATCCTCAGATATCACAGAGACCTGGGACATACCTGTAGCAGGAACTTACATGAGTACCTCAAAACACGCTACTGGTGGCCCAATATGCTGGATGACATCAAAGAGGTACTAGAGCAATACAAAGTCTGTGAGAAATAAACCCAAACCAAAGCACCACCCAAGTCAGTAGTACCTGTATTCATCACACAAACTTCAAGGTATAGTTGTTGGACATTGTGGGACAAATGCCTGGAAAGAACAAAGGCAAGAATTACATCATAACAGCTATTGACTATGCCACCAGATGGCCTGTAGCCCAAGCTACAAAGGAACACAAAGGCAATGACATAAGATAATTGATTGGAAAAGAAATCCTAGCCAATTTCAGAAAACCCAACCTCCTGATCACAGATTGAGGCACCAAACTCAAGTCTATTGACACCAATATCTACCTTTCCAAAACAGAGTAAAATATATTATTGCCAGCCCATACCACCAACAAGCAAACGGACAAGTAGAACAAATAAACAGCTCACTAGTGGAAGCCCTTAGTAAGTTATCTGCTAATAATCCAGAGGCCTGGGTTGACATGCTTCCAACAGCACTCATGGTATGCAGAACTCAAGTCAATCACAACACAGGCAAAAGCCCATATAAACTTGTCTATGGGAAAAAGCCCGCCCTTGGTAGTACTGCCTCAGGACCACAACTACCTATACCTAAAAAGGTGCCAGACAACAATGATCCCGCCGTACAACATGCCAGAAAAGACCAAGAAGATATGGAGCAAAAAAGGATCAAAAGAGAGACAGTCCCCTTGCAACAGGAAAGATTCCAAGTTGGGGACAAGATCTGGGTTGTCAATCATGACCAGCATAAGTTGGATCCAGGGTTACATGGGCCAGGTATTGTCATGAAGGTCAAACCCAACAACACCTATCTAATCAAAGGGATTGGTACAGGAATCAAACTCAAACATATGCACCATGACCAACTCTGTCTATGCAAATCAAGAACAGCCCAACACAACTCCAGACTCCCTGCCCCCAATGCCAAACTGGATCAGTACCAAGCACGCATCCCTAACTCTCTCAAGAAAATCCCCAAGGCTCTGCCTTCCAGCACCCCAGGGGGAGATGTCACAACATATTTGATTACTCCCTCTTGGGGAATTGACACCCCAAGTAGTTCACTAAATGAATCACTGAGTGGCTCCCTGGATCATTATTAAGTTGGTGACACCACTATCATTCAACCATCTATGACAGGGATCAAACATCCAGATCCTAAAAGGAACACAACTTGATTAAGCCTTGTGACTTAAGAGGAACATTACTCAGATAAGCCTCATTATCTACATGATGTACATGGACAGTATGTGGCTTCCCATGATACTATATAATATCATATATTCATATCAAATAAAGTATCATTCTCTTCTTAATTTCCCCTTTATCTTGTTTAATATACTTTCCAGAAGTATATACTTGACAATATCCAAAAATTAAAGCTAATGCAAAACTGTCATATAAGACATGTTATACTGTACTGTACCCCTGTGGTGTCTTCATTTTCTCCAGTGCTAACCAGCAGACATCAAATTGAATGGTGATGTCTTCTAGTTTAGTTATTTTTGCTTTTAGGGTGCAAAGCAGAAGACTTCCTAAATAGACAACAAGGTGTATTATTTTAGATGTGTATAGTTCCAAAAGAATACAGAAAATCTTGTAAGTTGCAACTAACTGGTTGATATAACTAGATTTGAAATTTTGAAATGGAATTCTTCTGGGGCCCAGCTTGGGACAGCCGCTTAGAATTCACAGAACAAAATTAATAGAGGCTTCATTTTATTTACAAGGGTTACATTACTGACTTTATTTGAAATTAATCTAAAAAATTCATTAAATATTGTTACTTTTAAGTATTCATTTTGTATTTAAAATTCAACTTTTTATATTTGCTTCATAGGCATTTATATTTGAAAACAGAAATCTTTCAATCCATTCATAGATGTATTCATCAAAATTCATTTGAAAATTACATTGTATTTCATTCATTTCCTTAAAGTTGATTTTCCCTCCAATTTCATAAGCTTTCCTCACCCAAGTTGAACACCCTACTGGTGCTTCATATTCCTTTCCTAATGATTATTTATTTGTGAATCCATTCATGTCCATTTCAATTAATTTTTTAACTTCTGTGGGTCTCCTTTGAATCACTGGGGCTATCATAGATTGATAGTCCCATATACACCACTTTGTGTGTACAATGTCACTTCAACAATGTCACCCCATTTTTTAATGTAACTAGAAAAAAGTAAGTAAAAAAATAAATTAATGTACTAATTCTTTCCCCTGTGGCCCCTTCTGTTGTGTTTTGGCTTTAGAATATTAATTTGAACATTGAAATTTGAAATTTATTTTCCTTTGGGATTATCTTAAGGAATTTAAGTTGAATTTTAGAGTTAGTATTTCAAATTAGCTTTTTACCTATTCTTTTGCTTGATTGTCAAGAACAACTCTTGTAACGCTTCAGCACTGTTGCAGATCTTAATGGATTAGACATTCCAGATGCCCACTTAGGATCCAGAACAATGGAACGCTTGCGCAATCACGCAATTGTCCTATCACAGGATGTTTTTACATGGGTTAAATAGGTTTTAAACGCCTAAAAACGGATATTTGAAGTGTATTTTCATTGCGCATTGGGTGCAGGCTTCACTTCCAAAGTTATTAATAGGACAGCAAAATTAATGCCACTTGCTTCCATTAGGCAAGGTGCCTGAAACTGGTTGTTTTCTTGTGTGGCTCTTTCTGGTGTGCCTCTTCCCTCTTCTTCATTTGGTAAGTCCTTTTTCTGGTGCCCCCAAACCCCTGGTGGTCATTCCCCCGCCTTCTGCTATATAAGCACACCAATATCTTAATAAATAGCAGTTTTGTCTTTATACCCTTATATTCTTCTGTCCTACCAAAGGCTGCCACTATACCAACTACAGGTATAGTATTAAGAGTTAGGATTACTGACTAACTATCATAGAATTATTGTAACCCATAGTCATATTTTACAACAAGCGCTAAGTAACTGCCATCTTTACCTATACTTCCTTCAAAAAAGAGTGTTGGGCTATGTTTTGGTTTCAAGTCTTTCAAACTTCCCCTATACCTTATTCTTAACTCCTTGTTACTGTTGTTGCAACATACTTATATCAAATAACTTATAAATAAACCCAACAAAGAAGAGTAGGCTTAAGCCAAAATTCTAACCTTTTCTTTTGCTTAAGATTATAAACTTTTAAATTTTAAACCTTTTTAAAATTAACTTAAAGTTTTAACTTTGAACTTAATCTTTCTTATTTTCCTAAACCTTAAATCTTTTAAATTTAAACTTAAAATTTAACTCTGAACTTACTTTTCTTCTTTTGCTAAACTTAAAATTTTCAAAATTTACTTAAATTTCTAACTTCAAACTTATTTTTACTATTCTTAAAAACTTAAATCTTTAAAATTTATTTTTAGAAAAATCAACTCTGAACTCCACAGGTTAAAATTTATTTAACCATTGCTTATAAATTAACCAGAATTACTCTAATTTTGTTGTGAAATTAACGTGATTGTTTTTTATCATTAGAATTACTTTATTTTATTTTGTTTTCAAAATTTATGTGGTTGTTTTATCAATCCAGAGTAAATTTTAGTTACCATGGAGATGATAGCTCAGCGCACTGCTGCTTTGTTTTCAAATCTCTTTAATTTTAAGGACAATTTATGTAGATTTATGACATATTATTCACATGATGAATTCCCAAACATTGCCATTAGGCTTGTAACTACTAGGAATTTAATAAATACTTTATCTTACCTTATAATTTTGGGGTTTTTACAGACTTTATCCCCCCACTTTATAAATTATAAATTATTTGCATTTTCTCTTAAGATTTTATTCCAAACTGTACCAACATTCTTGTACCTTTTAAATTTAAATCCTGTAACTCTTTACGCCTTCATTTACAATCTTGTGCCTTATTGGGAAAGGCCTTACACCTTCATCCACAGGTGCCTCTTTTGTGTTCTTCATCAACATTGGGTGCTCTTCATTGATTTTCCTTGCTTTGATCCTTTTTTCTCTTTGTGTAATTCCTGCCTCTCTTTGAATTCCTTCATTTGATAAACTTTCCTCCATTATCGAAGCGTTTTTACTTCTTGTTCTTGATCTTATTTCTTCATTTACTTTGTGGTTCATTTCCGTTTCCATTTCATTTACTTCCATTATTTTGAGTTGAATTTCCTTCATTTTAAATTTCTTCATTTTCAGTTCTTCCACTTCTGTCTGTTTTCTTTGATGCTTCATTTCCTTGGATTAATTTGATTCTTTGATTATTTTCACTGGCACTTTGCTAGAATTCAAATGAGTTGTATGATGTATTCTTTAAATTTAAAGATTCTAACATTTTCCCTTGCAAATTCAAAAAATATTCCTTGTGTTGGTCATTGATAATTGTTCCCAGATTATCTTGGGCAACTTCATTTCCTTGTATTATTGAGCATCCCCCGTTTCCTAATTGTTATGTTAATATTTCCGTGATATTTTTTAAGGCCAATCACCTTCTGGAGGGCTCCTTCTAATTCATTCACAATGTTATAGATATTAGACATATTTTTTGAATTAAATCCCAAATAAAGCTTTTATATCACTAAAATCAACACACAATCAGGAAATTACAGGTAGAGAATAATTTTTAGTTACAATTATTGTAAATACTACAAATAGCTTGCAATTATATAAAAAGTAGCATCATATAGCATGGAATATAGCAAAATTGCATTAAACTTTTCATCTTATTTAGTACATATATATTATTTTTTCCAATATGTAACATTTTTTATTTCATAAATAATATAATGATTTTGCCATATCACAGTAAATTGTGAAGGCTTTATTGATGTAAACTATGCAAGGCCTTATTGATAGCCATGCCAATTCTGTATTATATACATATCTCAATGCATTTTTTAATAAAATTTATTGTAAATGTTGTATTTCCATTGTTATTTTATAATTGGACTGTGTCCATATTAGGATACCATTAACACTTTAATTCTATATAAGCATTATCAATAGGTAAATATACAAGATGTAAAATATAATCTGTATCAATATATATAAAAAGTCAGATTTTATGATTGATAATAATACAATGGATCAATTAATCACTATTTATGGCCATTAGCTGGTTTATTTTTTTCTGTGGCAATTGCGCATTTTTTGATATTTATGTGCTTGCATCTGATTGGCTGGTTCCCCCCTATTTTACAGGTAATAGGAAATCAGGTTGCCACCCCGAGACTGGTTGTGGTTGGTGAGGCAACCTGATTTTCTATTGTCTGTGCAATAAGATGAGAAACCAGCCAATTAGATGCAAGCACGTAAATATCAGAAAACACATAATTGCCACAGCAAAAAAAGAAGCCAATTAATAGTCATAGACAGTGATTAATTGATCCATTGTATTATTATCAATCACAAAAGCTGACTTTAATTCTATATAAGCATTATCAATAGGTAAATATACAAGATGTAAAATATAATCTGTATCAATATATATAAAGTGTTAATGGTATCCTAATATAGACATAGTCCAATTATAAAATCAAAATGAAAAATATAATGTTTAAAATAAATTTTATTAAAAAATGCATTGATATATACACATAAAATGGTGCAATATGCCATCTCAAAAGACGCCATCTTGAATTTTTTGAGATGGCGTCAGGATTTACATCAGCACAATTAAAAAACTTAATACTTATTATTAATTATTTGATTTTTACATATTGGTTTCTAATACAGCATCTCAAAAACTGCATCACAAAAACACTATCACTGTCAGGGACCCACTTGAGAGGTAACAATTTCCCAATCAGATGGGCCAAGGCCCCTAAGTCAAGTCCTGCTATGACCAAACCAATGGGTACTGTCACCATAGCAAGATGGCCTAAATGGCCCAGATAGGTAAATCTTCTTGTCATAGAGCTGAATTGGCCCAACAGGTAGTACCCCACCAAGTATGTCAACAGGTAGAATGATGCATTGGGCCTGACCAACAAAGGTTCAAATGGAGGAGGTGGAGTGAAAGAGCAAATATAGTGGAATTTCCTTCCCCAATGACCTGAAGGGTACTTGAACCAACCATGGGCCAGGGATTCCTTCTGGTGAGAATTGTCTGGGGAAGAATTGTGCCAGTCAGTAGTTGGATTTGGATTCTCCAAGGATGACACCACAGATAAGAAAGATGCTAGAAACCAGAACAGGAAGAAAATTCCCTGCGTGGCTTCAAAAAGGGGATAAAACAGGGTAACTTTAGTCAAGTAGAGTACAATGAATTATTTATTGTTGAAACAAGTATGAAGGATAGGAAATATTCACTTAAATACCCAAAAATAAGGTAGAGCAATTTTAAGAGGATCTCAAAATATGAGGGGATTTCCAAATGAATTTCATAAATATAATGATAATCATGGCTACCTGTCTTAACTGTGCCTCAATCTGAGGCTTAATGTGTAGAATAAGGAACTGATAGGATAAGCACCAAGAATCAGCCACAAGATTGAAAGCAATTAAGCGGTTCATTAGTTTGATTAAAGGACAGATCAAGTACGGTGCTTGGTTATCAAGTATGAGAAGTGGATCCAAGAGCGTCAACAAGGTTAAAGGCAGCCAATCATCTTTCAAGCGGTAAGTGACATGTATAAATGACTTATCAACACTTGCAGAGGCAAACCCAAAGTTGGAAACCAAAGTCAAATGAGTTGAATTATTATATATGGATAGTTTAAATTAAACTTTAGACTTTAAACCAACCCTTGACTTCACTTTAGGGTTCTGGGTTTGATCCCTGTCCTGGTCAATGTTTAACCCAAAGGATGAATTATTCCATATTTTGTTGGCTTCTGGGTGGCTTGGAGAATTCAAAATTTGACTATTGTTAATAAAAGAAAAATTGTTGTAGTTGGGGGAGAGTTCCCTGATAATCTCAAATCAAAAATAAAAAGAGTGTTATCCAAACAAGGTTTTTAATTTCAAAAACACTTAATAGATATCCTAAAATACGCCATCACAAAAGACTGCATCACAAAAACACTATCTCAAATCAAAATAAAAAGTGTGTTATCAAAATAAGGTTACCAAAACTTGGTGAATTCAACTGCAGAACTACCCATCTTTAAGCGCTGCTGCACTAACTAGTAAAAGACTTGGGCGCCGCCGCGCCACCTTGCAAATATCTTTTATGCTGCGGCAGCACCATATTTGAATCCCCAACATACAAACTCCACTAATCAATAATATTTGTATAAGCACTAAATTTATAAGAAAACTACAATAATTAAAACCTTAATACAATAAAAAATAAGAACTAAAAAATAATATAAACAATAAAAAAGAAGATAAGCAAAAGCAAGTTTATTGCAAGAAAAGACAGGCTCAGTGGGATTGGTCCCTTGTGTTTTGGGCGCCTCCACACTGCTGAGTAGAAGACATGGCAGGAGGAGAAGGCTGACAGCTGGTAGGGCAGGGATGCTTGGCAGGGCACTGAATGTTAATTACTGGGCACTTGTGGGTGGGAATCATGTAGCAATTGTTGTCCAGGCGCTGGCGCACATGGGCCAAGATTACCAACATTTGGGCCCAGGCCAACTGGGAGTTGTGGGATATTGACCACCAGTTGCAGATGGGAAGGCAGATCTGACTAACTGGCACCAAACAGCCCCAGTCACCATAAGTGGAGAACGCAGCACCTATGGTGAAGCAGTCCGTCAACACATATTTCATGTAGGAATATGATAGAGGTAGGGGGACACAGAGCTGGTAAGCCAAGGAGCAGTAATGCTCCAAGCAACAACCAGTGTGCCCAGGCTGGCAACTCTCAGGATTATACCACATGGAGTGGCAAGTTGCAGCAGCCAAAGGAAGGTACAGGGAAGCATTACTAGTGGTAACAGATTGAAGAAACACTTTTAATGTGGCGGAGAAGCAACACTTGATGTTGGCTTGGATGGGTAATTCCAAGGTCTGGTGGAAGCTGGGATCTGCTGCAAGCTCTAGATCCCAAACCCAAGCTACCTCATCAATGTACTCATTTTGAATAGCAATTGTGTGAGCATGCTGGGCGGAGATCTCACTGGGAGCTAAGGTAGCCAACTGCAGCCCTAAACACACCTCAGTGGCCAAACAGCAGGCATTGTACTGGCTGTGGTATAACTCCCCTGCCTGAATTAGGGTTATCACATCCTCACCAGAATGCAGTGCCTGTAAAAAGCTGTACATTGTCTCCTCAAACATGGAGTCCTCATCAGGGAAATCTCCAGTGCTGGAGTTTGGCGCAGTACTAGGCTCAGAGCCAGCCACAGTAGTTGTGCAGTCCTGTTTGCAAAACTGGGAGTCACTAGCCCAAAGTTGATTCAAGAAACTAATATGTACTGAGCGCAGCATTTTTTGAAAGATGTTACGCTCAGCTTTATTCATTGAAACCATCATTGTGTTGTAGGCTTGGCTCATATTGTTGTTGCTGTTGTTGAAATTCATTGGTTGAAGAAAGAAAGTAGTGTTTGGTCAAGTGGGGGGATATGTTGGAAATTTTGACCAGGCAATGATGCCAATTATGACAGAGCTCACAGAATAGAATTAATGCAACCTCATTGTCATAAATTAGTAATATAAATCTTATATATTAATATATATATTTAAGTGAGACTGCCTGGCTGTCTATCTGTCTGTCTATCTGTAATGTCACCTCAAGTGGGCTCAAGCTGTAAGGGATTTGACTGAATTGATTTTTAGTTAAATTTGATTTTAAAAATTGATTGTTAAGTCAAAAGCTCAATTTGGCTCATCCTTAGATTCAATCTCTTACATACATCTTTGAAATTACACAGATTGAATTCAGTGGAGTGTGGTCTAAATCATGTTGAACTGAAATATAAGCCAGTCAAACTTTAATAAATTTTTATTTGATTACTTACATTTTAAATTAGTGGCTAACCCCATTCAACCATATCAAAGTGGCTTATCTGTATAGATTACCCAACTCTAGAATGGGTGGATTAAAATTAGAAAGGAAACATCAATTGTTTAAGATCCTTTTATATGATTGGATGTTTAAACTCTGCTGATGATTGGATTGACTGATGAAAGGAGAGCTTGATCAGTTTTAAATATATTAAATTGAAAAAGATACATAAATTTTTGTTTAAGTACAGGATGGTTGGCTTGGAAGTTTCTAATCTATCTATTTCAAAGTGAAATAATATAATATTCCACTTGGATGCATCAGCTCATCCAAGTGGCTGCATATTGTTTCAGAGTAAAGCTTGCTTACTATTTCATCATCCCAAAAGAACATCAGAGGAGTAAACTAGCTATGATAAAATTATGATTTGATATTATGACTTTCATGAAATTTAGAGAATGTAGATCGATTCTTTAGATGATTCCAATCAAAATGGTACCAAACATGATAGCTCTAGCTGCTGAGATATATAGTTAAGTGCTGGAATCGGGTTCGCGTTATAATCAAAGGCTCCGACTCGATTTGATATTATCTAAATTAACTTTTAATACACACCACAAAAACTAAAATTAATGTATCCCAGTGAATACTGAGCCAATTTTGATGTCCAATAGCTTATTTTAAAGCTGCAGATCAGCTCTTCATTTTGAATATATTTAAAAATTAAATAATAAATTTTAAAACAATTAGTTTAGCCTTACTAAACTTAATAGTCATACTATACTTATTTAGGTTTAGTTTTTATTTATACTTGGAATATACAATTTTAATTTTAAAAAAATATAATTGAAACTAAGTTTTAAAAAAGTAATTAAATAAAATTTTAATCAAACATGTGGTAATTAATTCAAGCCTAAAAGTACAATAAAATATATTTAATTAATTTATTAAGTTCAACTTTAATTCTGTCCTTGGACGGGGCAACCATCTAGTATTCAATTGGTAGTAGATTTTGGATCATCACTGCAGAATATCCAATGAAAAGCTCTACTGCGCCATCCTAATCATACATTTAGCGCTGCTGTGCCACCCACAAAAAACTCCAGGCGCCACAGTGCCGCCTTGCAAATATTTTAAATGCCAAGGCGCCGCCTTACTTTTACATCAAGCGCCGTTGCATTGGCATGTTAAAATCCTCAAAATATTAATCTAATAATTAATCATATTTCTAAGCACTAGTTTCAATAAGATAATCAAAAAAAGTATTTGGATCAGTAGTAGATTTATGATTGTAATGACAAAACCCAACCCAATAAAAAGCAGCGCCGCGGCACCTGGAGTTTTTCTTAGTTGGCGCTGCGGCACCTGGTACCTTTACCAGTTGGCGCTGCAGCGCCTAGGCTTTAACCAAAACAGCAGTGGCACTGTCTTTGATTTTGTTTGTCTATAAAATCATACTTTTATGTGATAAATCTAAGCCTTTCCCTTTTAATTGGGAATAAAGTATGGTATTAATTTATGACCCTACATAATAAATTAACCCACATTGGCGCCACTTTGATAGTACTATCCCCTATAATACAACCATTAAAAAACCAGGTTTCATATGCTAGCTTTATTCCTTATGTTGTAGCTGTGCTCTTTTAGCAGAGTTACAAGGGGAAAATATTTAAAAACTAGATAATATTCTTTATTGAGAGATAATGATTATATAGTTATTGTGAATTGTGGATAGCAGGAACATGATAGCATTGATCATACTGTGGGATGTTGAAGAGGGTGGCTTGATCCTTGTAATAAGTCAAGCACCAAAACAAGTTACTCACCAGGGAGGATCAGCTTCTGTTCATTTTATTGTATTTGGAAATCCAAGTCACCTTCCTAACTTGGCTTCAGATGACTAGATAATTGAATTACAGGTCACAAACCTGCTTACTTGGAACCTTGCTGGCGGGTCAAGCCTGCTGTTTTGACACTTATCATAGTATGAACTTTGTTATTTGGGTTTCAACAATACAATGTTTTACTAGTGATTTTATTTAGTGATGAGGGTTTTCTGTTGTGCAAAATGTGCCCATTACAAAATCTACTAAGCTTCTAACCGCCCAATAGGATCAGCGCCCACCAATGCGGCACTAAGAATTAACCTGTTTTAATATATGGTGTCATAGGATGCTATAAAGAACACACCATCACAAATTGACTGTTTTCACTTTTAAAAAGTAAAATTCAGCGCCAAATCTCACTTAAATAAAAATATAAGAAAACATCTGAAACTTTGTGTATAAATATATTTTGATCTCCTCTAAACAACTGGGCACTTTTTAACCCCAGTTGTATAAGCTATTTTTAAAGATATTCAAGTTTTACTCTTTGGCTTGTTTGAGGTATCTCCACCGTAGATTTCTTCATTTAATATAAAAAATGGTTAAAATCACTTTGTTTTTGAGCTACAGTATCTCAATTACGTCATCTTGAAAACACCGTTTCACTTGCAAGTTTTGAGTCAAAACTCAAAGTTTTGCATACTTGTTCTACTAATAAAACTTTAACTTTTACATAATAAAAACCTAATAATTTTGATTGTATATAATTTGAGAGTTTTTCTACAAGAATTTGTAAAAAAATTACCTTTTATATTTCAAACATTCTCATTTTTACTTTGAAAATTATCCCCAAATTTGAACTTTTCTGATGCAAATTTACTCTTAGATGCCTCCCAAGCCTACCACTAACGCTACCCCCAAGGCTCCCAAGTGCATGGCCGCTTCCGCCCAGGCAAGAAAGACCAAGGCTATCCTCTCCAAGAAGCCTCCTAAAGAAACAACGCCTGCCAAGACCCCCACGCCTTCCCCCAAGCCTGAGGCTGATAGCCCTACCCCTCCCCACTCTCCCTTTTTCTACTCCTCCTCTAATCCCCAGGAGAAGCACATCCACTTTAATGATAAAGATGAGAATAAAAGAGACTCTGAAAAAAACTCTGGTGACCATGGCTCCACAGCCTCAGAGGAGGAGCCCATCCTAGAGTGGGACTTACATACAGTTGCCAATATCTGCAATGCCAATGGGCAATTTAAAGTTCTGGCTGTTTTCCCTGACTGTCAGGATTGATAATTCTCTTACCCTTGAAACCTGGGCCAAAGGACAGGATTCAACCCCTGAACCTAAATCCCTGAGGGCCACCAAGCCTGGGGACCAAGGGGCTTCCTGCCTGCATTTCCCTGGGGTCAAATCCCTGCAAGCTGAGGCCAAGAATGATGGCCCAAATGGTGAAGCAAGCCAAACCAAAGGAATCATTGCCCCAAATGGAGGAGTAATCAAGGCGCCTAATGGAGGCAACAAAATTCCTACCATTATCTTCATGACCTTGAAGTCTACACTAGTGGCCAATCAAGAGTCATCCCCAGAAGAAGGCACGGGCCTGCAGCCTGGCCCCATGACCACAACTCTAGAGCAAGATAATCAAGTAGCCAATTTGAGATTTTTGACCTATTGAAAGAACTCCCGGCCCAAGTGCCATTTTGCTGCCTTTGAACCCAAACACCCAGATTCCCCAGGCCCACCTTTCCCAATGCCCTGATAAACCCACATGGAAAATATTAAGTTTGGAAGTGGGGTGCTATATAGACCAAAGTACCCCGCTCTCCAAACTTATTGCCATTTTTGAATAAAGGGCATGTTATTTTGGCTTACACATCTACTGCCTTATTTTGTATTTGCCATCTACTAATTCAGTACAAGATCCTTGAAAAAGATCCCTTGGCCCACATACAATCTGCAGTTAGATACAATCATCAAGGCCCCTGGATATTCTCAACACCCAAGTTGTTTAGAGGCAAATTCAACTACCTGCCCGCCTACAAACTCTGCATAGATCTGCCTGTGACCCCCAAGCCAATGCCTGCCTCCTCACCTGACCTCCCAATCAATCACACTGGCAAGCTGTTTGGGATTGTGTACATCATCCTCACAGGGGTAATTAACACTATAATCCCGGCCGCTGGCCTGTGGTCCTGGGTGAGGAAGTCCATCTTTTATATCTTTAAGTTAGCTCTTCTCTTGTGGTGGGCTTTACCTGTAAAAACCCCGGCCCAAGTGACCCCCAAAACCAACAGTCCAGCCCCCAAGACTGGATCCCTGACACCAACTCTTTTCTCATTATGACCAAGAAGGGGGGTGCTGGCTTTGTCAAGGACAGCTTCCTTTTCACCTGCAATGACCAGAGAAAAAATATGGTGCATGATCACTACCTCTGTGATAGTCCAGGCTGCCCTGCAAAATTAACTACAATTAGGTTTACCCAAGTCAAGGAGCTCACCATTGAGCATGACTGTTTGGGCTCTGATATGATCCTCTATTATCTTATACACTGGTACCTTTGCCAAGCCATTCCTTTCAACAAGGACTAGCTTCAACTGAGCTGGTAACACATGCTCTCCTTTACCTGAATGAGGATCAGAGAGAGAAGTTTGGAGAAAAGACCAGACTCCAACAGTATGTGACTGATCAACGGTCAATTGATGCCAATATTGGTTTCAGCGCTAGAAGCATTGATGAGCTTGTATTTTCAGAAGTCCAGAAGACTACCATTCTCAGACAGTCCTTTCTGCTGAAAAATGATGGGCAAGACTCACCAAACCGTATTTTGTGCTTTTCACATAAGAGGATCTCATACACCTTCTAAAGTGTGATACCTGGTTTGCCAATGGGACTTTTGCCTTTTTTCCAAAGCTATTTTATCAGCTTTTAGATATCCATGGTCAGGTCAATGAACACATCATCCCCTTTGTCTTCTTCTTTCTCCCTGATACAAGGGAGTAGACTTACATTCACGCCTTGGATATACTCAAGCAAAAACTGGATGCCATCTTGCCCACGCTTTAATAAGAGCCAACTGATAAAAGGGGCCACAAGAAGAAGGTCAGCCCAGAGGCCACCCAGGAGCAACAGGCCACAACCAAAAAGGCGCTGGAGTCCCTTCACTACCATACCATGTTAATGGTTGACTTTGAGGCTGCACAGGCCAACATCTTTATCAAAGTATTTAAGAGCAGGCCCCAAGGCTGCTTCTTCTACTACCACCAGGCTCTGCGCAAGAACCTGATGAAAAATTCAGCCCTCAATAAGCTGGTATTTAAGGATGGCACAAAGGAGGCCAGAAAGATCTTCAATTGATTTGCTGCCCTGGCCATAGTCAGAAAGGAAGAGGTTAACTTTTTTTATGACATGCTTCTCAATGACAATTACATTATTGAGAACCAAGAAGCATTTGTTCCTTTCATCCAGTACTTTGAGCACCAGTGGATGGTTGTATTCCAGGGGCATTGCTGCATCTTCAAGGTCAATGACTCAATTAATTGGAACTCCTATAAGCAGGTCAAAGAAGGCGTAACTAAGACCACCTCATCACTTGAAGGTTGGCATAATCAATTTTCCCACCTGGTTAAGGTAAAAAAGCCCATGTTTAATGTGATTGTCAACAAGCTGAAGATTCAGCATGCTCATGAAGACCAGCTATACTCCCAGGTCATAAAAGGCAAAGCTGTTGTGTCTAAGCATGCTGGCCATCAGGTCAAGTTTACAAGTGTTATCAAGGAGGTTTTGTCCTATTACACCAGAGAAGGCCGCCTTGCCCATCTCAAAGGCATTGCCACAGACCTTGGATCTAATGTATAATCCACTTTCTTTACCAATAAAGTTATTTCTTCCAAATATTTGATTTTAACTTTATTTTTAGTATATACATGTTTAATATAAAGTTAAAATTAAATACAAAAATATCACTTTTTTGGGATATGTTGACTTTAGAGCTTTGCGTAATATAGTAGATATTAGCTGGCCCCACATTTTTATTGCAGATTTAGAATTCTTGGATGATTTTGAGTCTATCCATATGTTTTTTATAGTTTTTGAAATGTTTTTGGGCTTTTAGCAATATTTCAAGTTATCCGGCACAGTTTAGCCAGAAATTTGAGATAGGGTATGAGATGGTGTCATTCTAGATGGCGTTTTTGGACACATTTTCTAGATGTCGTATTTCTAGATGGTGTTTTTTAAATGGTGTTTTTTATATAGCGTCTTTCTAGATGGTGTATCCCACCGCAGACACTATCTCCTAATTAGGAGCGCTGCCAATTTGATATGCTGATCCCTGTGCAAGCTATTCCACACCCCAAACCTTATCTCAAACCCGCCACTGTGCCACCCCCTGTGGACTTGTGGCTTCTCTATATGGTGTTTTAATTATGATATTCCTCAATAAGCTACATCTTATTCTTATTCTTGCCCTTTCTAGTAGACTTTTGTCTTCTCCAATCAAATACTGAACTATCATTGGTTCAGTTGCAACAGTGGTAGCAGCAGTAGGTTAACAACCTACCTATAAGAAAATTCCCCCAAGAAAGGACAGAGTATGGGACCCATGGCTACTCCACACCAGAAAACTTCCTTCCTATCCCTTATGGGGGCATCCCTGGGGGATACATGTTTACCAAGACCAGTTAGTACTCACAAGTGTCTACAACTGTCTCCACCTAGGGCAACGTGATGCCAGTGCCACCCTGCCACAGTCAGACCTATCTTGATGTATGCTGAATTCACAACCAGAACCCTTTGCGGGTGGTGTGGAGGGGGCCAAGATTTTCAGTTGGCTTCACTCCATAGAAACTTGCCTCTGTATTTGTCAAGTACTAAAACCCATGTGAGTTGTCACCGCATCTGGGCGCCTCACAGGGCCTGCCACAGTATGGTTCATTAACTGGGCTAATCAGGAACACAAAGCTACTTGAGCAATCTTTAGGGACGCCACCAGGTCCTTCAATAGCAAAACATTCTTGAAAATTGTAGTGGGGACCCCTCTACTTGCTATCAAATATACAAGCAGTGTCCCTAAGTATCTTACTGCCTGGCAGCAAGACTTGCCACCGCCCCTGAAACCATCACTGACAGAAATGCAATGCTACTCACCCTCATCATCAATGGGTTAAAGCCCCACATCTGTAAATGGGTGCCTGTAGGGTGCTGCACCTCCATTGATGACTGCTATAAGGCCATTGTAGAAGCTAACAATCAGGCCTCAATTGGATTCCAAAGATCCAACAATGCAAACCCCAACCTTGTCCTGCACCTGGTAGCGCCCACAACCAAATAGACCACCGCCAAGCTTGTCAGCAGGAAAATGGGACCAAACACCCTTGTGAGAGGGATCTTCAACTATCCCAGATTGAGGACTTGGGAAAAGCCTGGGAGTTGTAGATACATGAGTTATGCAACCCTGCTTGACCCACACTCTCAATCTCTCCTTTTCAAGAAGCCCTGTGACTACAACATGCACAAGGTAGAGACCCTAGATGTATTCCAAGTGCACAGTGACAGCTCCGTCCTCCAAGTCATTCATTCCTCAAATAAAATCACCCACTTGGGTTATTATTTTTGATTCTGTGGGAACACCCACAGACTTTTGGTAGAGACTGGGGCTAATCACACCATGGTTGAACAGGAATTTTCATATTCTCAGAAATTAGACCAGGTTCTCAGTTGCTTTAAAGCATTACATGTGGCCAACTCCAGCAGAGTAACTATCACTCATGAGACAGTACCCTTCTCTGTAAGGATGGGGAACATCTAGGTTAAGCTCTCTGGGCCAATAATGACCAGACTCAACCACAATGTTGCTGCTTGCCTTGACTGGCTCCAGCATTTTGACCATACATCAACTGGGACACCTCTATGATCACACTCAACCAGAATATGGTAGGCTTCCAGATCTACCCTGTCAAAATGAACAAGCTGCTTCATGACACTGTGTTTGTCTCCCTCACAGAAACTGGTTCCTACAACTTCAAGGGGGAAGCTGAACTTTAACCAGTTTTCAGTGGAAGTCATTTGCTCTGAGCCCACTACACCTCCCCCCTTGGTCACAACACCTTTGCCACACTAGTAACACTTCTTGAGGAATACAAGAACGTCTTTAGAAAAACACTAGACCAACTTCCCCCTCCAAAGGAAATAAAGCATTCTGTCTAACTACAAAGATTGTTGTTAAAGGCACAACCCCTCTATTTTCTTGACGCCCAAGGAAGACAAAACTCTCCATCAACACCTTGTGGACACACTCAATAAGGGCTTCATCTGCCCCTCTCTCTTACTATATGGAGCTTCAGTCTTCTTCATAGCAAAGAAGTCACGTGTTCCCTTGTCTGTTAACCAACTTCCACACCAAAACAAGGTGTCAGTCAAGAACAAGTACCACCTGCCACTGATTGATGGCCTGTTTGACACACTTGTAGATGTGAAGATCTTCAGTAAGATCAATCTCACTGCAGGATACAACCAGGTCCACATTGCGCCAGGGGACAAGGCAAAAACTGCCTTTCACATGCGCTATGGGTTATTTGAGTGTTCTGTCATAAATTTTGGAATGACCAACACTCCCTTCATCTTTTCCATGTTGATGAATAAAGCCTCTGAAGATCTTATTAGAAAATGTGTTTTTGTGTATCTTGACAACATTATTGTCTTCAGTTAAGACCAAACAATAAATCTCTAACATCTTTGCACTGTCCTCAACACCCTTCATTAACACCAGTTAAAGGCCAACCCTTCCAAATGTGAATTCCTCTGGTTGGAGATCCTATTCCTGGGGCACACCATCTCTGTCCAAGGAATAAAGCCCAACCTCACCAAGATCAAGTCAATCACAAGCATTCCACCTCCCACCAATGTGGGTCAGGTGTGCAGGTTCTTGAGCATGGTTGCATACATGCAGAAGTTCATCCCCAACTGTGGAGAACTAATTACACCCCTCATCAAGCTCCTAAACACCAAGAAGTGCTTTCACTGGACACCCACCAGAGATCAGGCCTTTGAGACGTTGAAGAAAAGGCTTACAACCGCACCTGTATTACAATTTCCCAATCATAATCACCAGTACAAACTCGAGACTGATACCTCTGACAGGCACATAAGGGGTGTACTAAGAGTGGAAACCAATGAGGATACCTTTCTTCCTGTGGCCTACAAATCCTAGAAGCTTACCAACTCAGAGCAATGTTACCCCATACACAATAAGGAGTTAGCGCAATTGTGCACTGCGTCAAGAAATGGCGCAGTTACCTGGAGGGCACCACATTTTCCCCCTGTGTCCTAAAAGATCACAAATTGCTCCAGTACTTCAACACTCAGTCACACTTAACACAAATTCAGGCAGGATGGATCAAATGTCTTTCCCTCTACCAGTTTTATATCAAATACAAACTTGGGAAGGAGCTGGTCACAGCTGACACTCTCTCCAGACTCTACGTAGCGTGCATCACGGGAGATGACGGCTTGGACCCAGACTAGCCCATGCCTTACCTGCACCCCAAGGCCACCTGTTACAAAGGCCTCAACTCCAAGACCATTTCCAAACTAAAGGATAATGAATCTAGTTCACTACTGATGCTGGTAACATCTGTTACTGGGAAGAGACAGGTGAGAAGACGCCTTAGATTCCCATCACAACGAGGAGACACCATATTGCACTACCATTGCACCCTGGGTCATATCATAGGAAGGACCTCTTTGAAATCATGAAGCGTAAGGTTTGGTAGCCCTGTATGTGCCAGGATATCCTGGACCTCCTTGAGATGTGTGAGTTGTGTGAAAAGAACACGTCCAAACCTGCTTCACCCAAGTCAGTCTTGCCAATAAAGGCCATGGAACCCTTTGAACAATGGGCTCTCAACATTGTGAGGCCCCTGCCTGAAGACAGAGTGTACAAAAAGTACATCATCATGGCAATTGTCTACTTTACTTGATGGCCAGTGGCATGAGCAACCACTAATCACACTATCACAATCATTACACACTTCATTGAAAAGGAGATCATGGCACTCTTTGGCCGCCCCAAGCACCTCATTACCAATGGGGAGCCTGAACTTGCAGGTAGTGTTATGAAAGCATACTGTGTCAAGAACGCCCTTCAGAGAGTGATCACAACACAATACCACCCCCAGGCCAATGGGTGTGTAGAGCGCCTAAATGTCTCCCTGGTGCAACTAATTGCCAAAATCTCTCAATAGCACTCAAATACTGCCTGGACCAAACATCTTCCCACTGCTCTACTTATCTTATGAGCTAGAATCAATTGTGGTACGGGGTTCAGCCCCAGCTCTCTGGCCTTTGGGACTTCTGATGGACTAACAGGGGTAGAACAAGGAAACTTACAGTCCACTGTCCCTGGGAAACCTCCCCTTGTAACTACTCTCTCCCTAAGTCAATGGCGCGCCAAAGCTTGCGACATAGAGCAAGAGCAGATCAAGGGGGAAACTAAACACCTTGAGGCAAGATATGCTGTGGGTGATCCTGTCTACACCCCTGATCCCAACTCTGCAAAGCTCAAACCCAACCACCTTGGGCCCTTCAAAATAGCTGCTGTCTACAACAACCACACCTATTATCTCAAAGATGCCCAAGGAAACACCACAACCCTCCACTATGATTGCTTGCGCCCCTGCTGTGCCATCCCCTCACAAAATCTCTTTGTGCATACCTTTTCAGACCTTCCACAGGTTTTAATCCTGGTGTCTGACAACAAGCAGGGGGCAAGGGGGGTATTGCAACCAATATTCTATCCTTGCCTGCTAACATATCTCACAATACACAGAGAGCGCTTGATGAGTTGCCCCATAACATGTCTAACGGCATGGATCAATCTGATGACAATGTCAAATTGCGGGCAGTATCACCTAATTAGGAGCGCTGCCAATTTGATATGCTGATCCCTGAGCAAGTTATTCCACACCCCAAACCTTATCTCAAACCCGCCACTGTGCCACCCCCTGTGGACTTGTGGCTTCTCTATATGGTGTTTTAATTATGATATTCCTCAATAAACTACATCTTATTCTTGTCCTTTCTAGTAGACTGTTGTCTTCCCCAATCAAATACTGAACTATCATGGGTTCAGTTGCAACACTTCTTAGTTCCATGTGATTGTTGATTTTTATGTTTTCTTTAATACCAAATGTACTAGAATCAGTTGCAACCTTGAAATATCTTTGAATCAGGCCTAGTTGAAAAGAAACTTAGCTATAGTAAGAAAAAAGGGGAACATCCTTGATAGGGTTCAGTAGGACTTGATAGTTTGCAACCCAGTTGGCGGCTTGTAGATTGAGGAAAGATTGATTTGAAGAAGGCTGTCTGATTTAGCATCAGGATACCGGGCAGGAAGATATTTGGTCAATTATTTTTCCGCCGACTGCTCTTCAGTCAATTTTGATTCAACTATAGGTTTCTTCAGATGTCATTTTTTTACGTTTCAACACTAAAAAATACAAAATAAAGTATCTTTTTATAAAAGTTATTCCTTGAAACTTTTAATGTTCTTATTTTATTTTCTAGCAGCCATGTTTAATTTAATTAGCTTTTAAACAGGTAAATATTTAAAATTCAGCCTCTTGAATACAAAAAAAAATTAAAAATAATTATGTGTGAAGCATAGCTTTTATCAAATAATAGATTATAGTTAAATTTTTGATTTATTGTAAAGTTAAAAATTTTACATATGAAGAAATTCATAGCTGGATCAAATTTGACTGAAAATCGGTTGAAGGAAAAATAATTGACCAAATATCTTCCTGCCCCAGAATGCCTCCGGTGATTCCAAGGTCATTAATTTTTTGAATTGTGAAGGTGTTTTTTGAAATCGAGATTCATTGGGCTACTTCGGGATTACTTTTGAAACTTTTCTGATTATATAATGGAATTGAAACCCTTTAATGAAGTAGCCAAACTGATATGTAAAACTGATTAGAGAATTTGCTTCTCGGTAGAGTAGATGTATGCGAAAGCCTTTAAATAAAAATATTTACCATAAAACTTTAAAATGCCTTAAGTCAATTTGAATTAGAAGTAAATGACTAAAAAGATTATTCGATCAAAGAAAACAATCTGATGTATATGACACTTTAAGGATTGACATTGACTTTCAGTCTGATTTTAATACTACTTTTTTACAAACTGACAATTATGAAGGTAAAAGTAGTTCATATTTTTCCTATCCAAGATTTAAAAGCTTATACATAAACTTAAGGTACAAAGCTCAAACAGATATGATAGAAATATATACCATTATTCCGTGCTCTTGGTAAAGTTCCAAGCGTCATTATATTGATAAGAGCAATTTAAGAGGGAAGAACGAGTTTTCTCTTGGTACGGTCCTTCTTTTTGAGGTTACTCATCGATGATCTCAAAAGTCCATTGTATTTAGTAAAGAATTTATCAGTATTTTTAGAATCAACCTAGAAAACTTTAAATTTAACTTATCTAAGGGGCTTACGAGAGTGCTGATAGTCTTTTTATCTAAGGAGACTCTGATCAGACATACACTAGTGGGAGAAGAAACGGGTGTTTTAGATTTTGGGTTAATTGGAACTAAATTTTCATCAACACGAACTAAAATAATAGATTAGCCAATAAAGTTAAGAAACAAAAGCAAGTCCTACAAAGAGATGTCGACTCATAATTAAAAACATGCAGCAATATATATACAATGAAAACGTTTTACTTAAACCGTATGAAATAAGATTCTGATAAAGATTATAGCACTATAGTAAAAAAGAAGATTTTTCAAAAAAGTATCTGAATTTCGCCAAGCGAAACAGATAAAATTGAATAATATTGGATTTTATATGTTCCCTGAATATAGACAAACTTTGAAATACCTCTTTTGAGGGTATATGTTAATGACCCTTTGGTTTTCACTTTTTCAAAGAGAGCCGATAGCTGCGAATAAAACTGAAATGCTGTTTAGATGATTACTTAAATATTTATCACCTCAGCGTTAGAAAATAAACCCATTTTCAAGTCACCAATTCAAGCTTCTGTCTATGTCTGTTGTATATCATTAATGGAGCCATATTTATCGAGTTTGCCAACTTTTCTATTTCCAAGGCGACGTGGCAACTCTGATATTAACTTGATCAATTAATAGAGCTTCATTGTGGTTCCAGTGTGATGCAACCGTCAATTAACTGGGGGTTCAGTTAACTACCACACCTGAATTTCCGTTACAAATCGAACACATGTCCATCCGGCAAACAACCCCATATTCTCCAATATTGTTAGTTAGTCAATACCATATAGATAAATTATTTTCAATAAATCGAACACAAGTATACTTCTAAATCCCCATATTGGTTTTTTCTGTCATTTTGACCTATTTTCAGACTTTACTCTGAACATCAAGCAAGGCTAGGCCAACTTGGAAGATCTTTACCTGTCTTTTTGGACCTATTTATCTTATGGAACTACACTTATTGAGTGTTATCTTACACCATATTTGAATCAGGATCAGATCCCAAATGTTCCCAATCGTAAAATTGGCCTGAAAAAGTTAAAATTCGCCTCAAAGCCTTTATCAACCCCCAAAATAAGACAAACTTCTAATAAATAATAACATTTAATGCTAATAACATTCAGATTAAATCTGGATACCAAATGCTTCATGTTCTAGTCACTACCATCACTTGAGAAAATCTGGCCTAAATGCTATTATAGGAGCAATAAAAACCTACACAAATACATTTGTGTGTTTTTCTAATATACTAACTATCAAAGATTACCTAATTTCCACCTTTTTCAGACAAAATAAAGTTTAATCTTATAATCAATAGTAATTTACTTTTCAAAGCTGTTGAGATAGATGAATCAAATGTTGCAACTGAACCAATGAGGATTCAGTATTTGAATTAGGGAAGACAACAGTCCAATAGAAAGGACAGGAATAATAAGAATAAGGTATCATTTATTATAAAATATTGTGATTAATATACAATATGGGAAAGCCACTGGGCCACAAGGGGGTGGCATGGTGGCACACTCCATGTAAAGATTGAGTCCAAGAAATAACTTGTGCTGAATCAGTAGGTCAAATTGGCAACACTCCTAATTAGGAAGAAGTGCCCACAATTTGACATTGCTATCAGAATGGCCCATGTTGTTAGATACATAAAGGGGCAGCTCATTGAGCGCCCCCTGTGATTGTAAGATACATTGGCAGGTGAGTCTGTAAACTAGGTTGCAACACCCCCCCCTTGCTCCCTGCTTGTTGCCAGAAACCGGGATCAGAGTCTGCAGAAGATCTGGGAACGTTCACACATACAGCCTTTGTGTGAGGATGGCGCGGCAGGGGAGCAAGAAATTGTGGTGGAGCTTATTGGTGTTCCCTTGGACATCTTCAAGCTGATAGGTGTGGCTGTCATAGACTGCAGCTATCTTGAAGGGCCCTAGGTGATTGGGCTCTAACTTGGCCAAATTGGGGTTGAGGGTGTAGACAGGGTCGCCTATAGCGTATCTGGCTTCAAGGTGTTTGGTCCCTCCTTCAATTTGTTTGTGTTTGATCTCTCAGGCTTTGGAACACCATTGGTTTAGGGATGGAGTTATCAATAGGGGGGCTTTACAGGAACTGTAGACTGTAACTTCCCCTGCTTAACTCCTGTCAGACTGTCAGGCATTTCAAAGGCCAAAGCGCTGGGGCTGAACCCAGTGCCTCTGTTGATTCTTGCTTATAAGATAAGTAGAGCGGTGGGCAATTGTTCAGTCCATGCGGTATTGGGGTGCTCCTGGAAGAGCTTGGTGATCAATTGAACCAGGGAGCCATTTAATTGCTCTATGAGTCCATTGGCTTGTGGATGATAAGGAGTGGTGACTATTCATTGGAGGGCATTCTTGGTGCAGTACGCCTTCATGACCTCCCCAAAAGTTTGGGGCCACCATCTGTGATGAGACGCTTGGGCCACCCAAAGCGGGCCACAATTTCCTTGCCAATGAATTGGGTGATGGTGGTGGCGGTGTGGTTAGTTGTTGCCCAGACCACTGGTCAATGAGTGAAGTAGTCAATGGCAGTTATGATATATTTCTTCCCCATTCTGTCTTCAGGAAGGGGCCCAACAACATCAAGAGCTCACTGTTTGAAGGGTTCTATGGCCTTGATGGGCAGGACAGACTTGGGGGTGCAGGTTTATATGTGTTCTTTTCATACAGCACACACGTTTTGAGGAGTTCCAATATATATTGGCGCATACACGGCCACCAAACCTTTTGTTTCATGATCTCAAAGAGGTTACACCCTCTGATGTGACCCAAGGTGCGGTGGTAATGCAATATTGTGTTGCCTCGTTGTGTGGTGGGATTGTAAGGCGTCTTCTCACCTGTCTCTGCCCAGCGGCAGATGTTGCCAGCATCAGTGGTAAACTGGCTCTTGTTGTCCTTCAACTTGGATATGGTTACTGAGTTAAGGCCTTTATAACAAGTTGCTTCAGGGCAAAGGTACATCATTGGCCAAGCTGTATCCAAGTCATCATTCCCGGTGATGGTTGTTACATAGAGACGTGAGAGGGCGTCAGCTGTGATAAAATCCTTCACAGGCTTGTACTCAATGTGCAGCTGGTAGGGGGATAGACACTCAACCCAGCCTGCTTGGCAGCGTGTCAAGTGGGACTGTGTGTTGATTTACTGGAGTGACTTGAGGTCTGTCAGGACGCAGGGGGGGAAGTAGCCCCTTCCAGGTAACAGCGCCATTTATTAATGCAGTGTAAAATTGATGCCAATTCTTTATCATGTATAGGATAACATTGTTCTGAGTCAGTAAGTTTCCTGGACTCATACACCACAGGGAGGAAGACACCTTTGTTTGTTTTTACCCATAGTATGCCCCCTATGGCCCTGTCAGAGGTATCAGTCTCAGGTTTGTACTGGTAGTTCCAATTGAGGAACTGTAATACAGGTGCAGTTGTAAGCCTTTGCTTCAACATATAGAAGGCCTGATCTATGATGGGGGTCCAATGGAAGTGCTGCTTAATGTTTAGGAGCTTGGTGAGAGGTGAGAGGTGCAATTAGTTCTCCGCAATTGGGAATAAACTTGCACACATAGACAACCATGCCCAGGAAGGTACACACCTGACCCACATTGATGGGAGGTGGCATGCTGATGATTTCCTTGATTTTGGCAGGGTTGGGCTTTATCCCTTGGGCAGAGATGGTATTCCTAAGGAACAGCAGCTCCAACTTGAGAAACTCACATTTGGAGGGTTTAACTTTTAGCTGTTTTTTTAAAGAGTGTTGAGGACAGCACGGAGGTGTTGGAGGTGTGTGGATTGATCTTGACTGAAGAAAATAATGTTGTCAAGGTACACAACCACACATTCCCCAATCAATTCCTCAAATGCTTTTTTCATCAACATGGCAAAGGTAGAAGGAGTGTTGATCATTCCTAAGTTCATGACCTGACACTCAAACAACCCGTAGCGTGTGTGGAAGGCAGTTTTTGCTTCATCCCCTGGTGCAATGCAAACCTGGTTGTACCCTGCGGTGAGATCAATCTTGCTAAAGACCTTTGAACCTGCAAGTGTGTCAAACAGGTTGTCAATCAACGGCAGGGGGTACTTATTCTTAACTGTCACCTCATTTAGGGCATGGTACTCTGTGACCAGGCAAAGGGACCCTGTGACAGTCCACATGTTTGGTGGTTTGCAGGTGGGGCTAATGTTGGCCAAGCAAAAGTTTGGTTGTTTATTGCAGGTAGAGGCCTAGTAGGGAATGATGGCTACTAGGGATGGTAAGGCCTAGCTAGTAGGTGTAAAGACTACTAGAGGCAGATGTTGCCTCCACCCAGAAGAAGATATTGGCTGCTGTGGGCTAGAGTTCTTCACCTAGCAGGAAACTGTGGCTGTGAAAGGGTGAAGAATGATATAGCTTGCAGGGAACTTTGTCTGTTTGAGGTGGAGAAGGTTTTGGACCCCTGGCGGGTAATGCAGGCTGCCAGGGAGGGGAAGAGCTCTGAGGGCTCTACATACCCTGATACGCTTACATGAGGTCTGTGAGCAAGCATCTTACATAACAGACTGGTAGGGTGTCCTTGTTGATGCCCCTATGGGAGCTTTTGGGGAGAACCCAGAGTGAGCATTGGAGGGTATAGATTTGCTTGGAGGTGTCACCAAGGCGGTTTGCTTGAGAAAGCAAGCTGCAGAACTTGATGTGATCAGGCCTCTGGGAAGTAGAGCTGATTAATCTGCAACAGAAAGCCCAGACTTAATCACCTGGGTGAGTAAAAACAACAACATAGGCTGTGGGGATCTATGGTTGGATGGCCTAAGTGGAATGCCACTTGCAAGAGCCCAGTCAAACGCCAGTTCAATGTAGACTCATGCCTGGGTCTACGAGTTCTGGTAATGGGGGCTAAGATAAAGAACCAAGGTGGTTCATGGAATTAACAGCAAAAACTAGCAAGAGGGAATGTTTGGTCACAGTGAAGGCTAGTTAATGGACTGTTAATTCATATTGAATGGAATGAACCAATATGGCTCAGTGTTTAGAAGGAGCAAAGAAGGTTTCTAGTGAGGATTTGTTAAGGAACTAATTGAGGATAAGTGGAAGGACAAGAAGATTATGATACAGGAATAGCTGATCATAAAGCAGGATGACAAAAGAACCAGAAGTTGGTGCTGAAGAACTGAGAGGGTGAACTAGCTGGACTGGATGCAGAGGCTGGAAGAGCTGGTTTTAGTAACTTTTGAGAAGAAATTCAGATAAAAAGAAGCAGTTAAAGAATAATTAAATACTTCCTGATTATGATTAAAAAAGGATTGAAAATTATATAATAAAAAAGAAAGAGAAGGAAAAATAATTTATAGTTTGTTAGAAATATATGCTATTTTAAAAAAAGAAGGAGTGAGGAGGAAATAGACCAGAAAGAAGCTGGAAGAAGAACATAGAAACTGTAAGGGCAAAAGAGCAAATTTTGCCAAGAACAACTAGGAAAAACAAAAGGACAAGCAGCAGGCAGGTTTGAAGTTGCAAAACGTTGAGAGAAACACGGAAAAACACAGAGAAACGTTGAAAAATCAAAGGGTCAAAATTCACCTAAGTAAAACATATGTGGAAGCGCTCGAGATTTGCCGGGAAAACATGACAGGAAATTTTGGTGAAACCATTCAAAACGCAGAGCAGTTGTTTACCTGGAGCAAGACAGCCTCGGGTTCAAGCCAGGGTCAAGGATGGGTTATCCGGGGAAACCTTTTTGGCAAAACCGTTGAATTGAGGTGTATGATTGGCTGTGAGCCAAAGTTTATTTGATCAGTGTTTTGAGGGCTTTAACTTAAGAGTTAAAGCCTGAAAAGTGAGGAGCAGAAGCAGAAAATTCAGGGCTTTCATTGGCTGAAGTAAGTTTAAAGGTTTAATATATTATAGGAGAAGGAAAACAGGATAGTTTAATCTTTGAAGAACCAGAGTTCTAAGAGAGGTTTTTGGTCTGAAACAATGGGCTATAAAAGGGAAGGCTATCTGAGACTCTTCAGGGACTGGATCAAGTGGATTACAAAGGCCACAGAAGCTAAAGAAGGAGCAAAAAACCAAGGATAAAAAGCCAGAGCTAGAAAAGACCACATAAGCCTAAGATTGGAACACAGGAGTCCACGACCAAGGTGCAGGAGCCCAAGACTGAAGCGCAGGAGCCCAAGACCAAGTACAAGGAGTCCAAGAGATTGTTAAAGAACTCCAAGTATTGGCACAGCCCCTTTATTATCCCCTATCACAAGGCTATATATCAGAAGGTTTCTAAGGGGATCTTCCTTCTGACTGTGAATAAAGCGCCTATTACAACCCCTATCTAAATTTCCCGTGTAAAGAGAGAATATAAGTCCCATGAGTCAATTACCCCATATTTTATATCCTAGCCCAGGGGATGAGGAGTCCTATTGCCTAGGATGCAGGAAGTTTGCCTCTAGTAAATCTGCCCAGGAGGAGTGGGAAAAGGTGACAAGGCATTTGGAAATGACAAATAGAGGAAGAGAGTTCATTGGGGGAGAGTCTGTGAGACTATTACAGGATTGGTATTGGCCTACAGAAGGGTTGGCGCCTGCTGAAGTGCAAGTGTACAGTGGAGATGCTTGCTTAGTGATTGGGAAGATACTGGAGGAGTTTGCCCTTATTCAAGCCAAGTATAAGCTCCTCACCAAACATTCACCACTGTTGGGGAATGACGACTACTCCAAGCCAGTCCCTGGCTACGACCCAGGACACACTTTGGGGACTGGTGATCAGGATCCCCACACTACTGCTGCTAACACTGTTGCAACTGAACCAATGAGGATTCAGTATTTGAATTGAGGAAGACAACAGTCCAATAGAAAGGTCAGGAATAATAAGAATAAGGTATTGTTTATTGCAGAATATTTTGCTTAATATATGATATGGGAAAGTCACTGGGCCACAAGGGGGTGGCATGGTGGCACGCTCCATGTAAAGATTGAGGCCAAGAAATAACTTGTGCTGGATCAGTAGGTCAAATTGGCAATGCTCCTAATTAGGAAGAAGTGCCCACAATTTGACATTGCTATCAGAATGGCCCATGTTGTTAGATAAATCAAGGGGCGGCTCATTGAGTGCCCCTTGTGTATTGTAAGATACGTTAGCAGGTGAGTCTGGAAACTGAGTTGCAACACAAAGTTAACCCAAGTCAAACTCAAGCTGTACACTAAATGAATATAAGCATCTAGTATATAGTGCTCTTAAGAGCTATTGAGATATACAACAAACCTAAGTTCAGAGTACACAAATATTGTTCACAAAAAACTTTAATGTGTTGACTTCTATTGTTAATTAATATAAATTGTTGATGTTTGCTTTTGTTTTGTGCACAACTTCTGTGCACACTGAACATGGTTTTGTTGATCTATTTAAACAGCTCTGAGAAGTACAGTATAATTCAACATAGATGATTATAATGCTGGCATTAATGGGTCAATTAAATCAAACACAGTTAATCTATATCAAGGTCAAAGTGAGTCAGAGTCACACAGCAATATAAGGATCTCAGATTACAAGCAAAACAACTCACACCCATCTAAATTCCTGTTATTTTTAATATATTTTTAGCAGGTTACATAGAATTTTTCCACAAGAATTCAGATTTCATGTAAATAAATGAGTTTAATATCAAATCAAATCCATAGCCCAAAGTCAAATTAGTAAAAAATTATGATAATCATTGTCTTGATGCTAGACTTTCAAATCAATATGTGCAATCAAAAACAAAGATTAAACATAAATATTTAAAGCATTATTTTTAGGTATAAAAGAATAATACAAAAGTGAATTAAAATATAAAGTTGGTGAAAATATCAATAGTATGGCTAATGTCACAAAATTGTCAATTACGCCCTCTCAGGGAATTAACACCCCAAGTAAATCACCGAGTGGCTCACCAAAAGGTTCACCACCCAGTCAATAAACTGGTGGCATCATTATCAGTTAACCATATATGACAGGGATCTCTCAATCCAGGTCTTAAATGGAACACAACTTGATTAAGCCTCGTGACTCAAGAGGAACATTACTCAGATAAGCCCCATGACCTCCATGACGTACATGGACAACATGTGGCTTATCATGATACTATATATTAACCTATATTCATATTCAATAAAGTATCATTATCTTCTTAATCTTCCCCTTTATTTTGTTTATTATACTCCCCAGAAGTATAAACTTGACACTAATTTGAATAGATTCAGGAGCACAATAAACAATATATAAGCATGAGTATTATTTAAGTATGCTTAATTTCAAATTTAGCCTAAAAGTCTAAATAGTTCAAGATATTATAGTAGTTTTCAAAACTATGGCACTAAGCAAAAATAACCCATCTGTATGAAAAAACTTATACGCAAAAAAACTAAAAACTGATTACTTAATATTGATTTTCAAAAGATTTGGGTTGATTTCTATTTTGCTCTGGGATGTGTTGATTTTGTTTGCAGATGAGTTTTTTGCTTAGTGTAATAAATTTGAAAACCACTGTATCATATCAATTCTGCTTTAGAATAGTTAAAAAAATGGGAAAATAATATTTGACTATATAATAGCTTTATTTTGAAATAATTAATTATGTAGCATAAGCCTACAGTAGTTTTAAAAGCTATGGCGACAACCAAAAATACCTCAGATTTAAACAAAATGATTTCAGATTTGAACAAAATCCAAGTCGCGCAAGATTCAGGATTCAATTAATTTATAAAATTTCAGTTAATAAATGAACTGTCAAACAAAAAATGAAATTTCACTAGCCCATTATACAAAATTATATCAAATATCAAGTGTTGTAGTTCAAACCACAAACAAAATGAACTGACACAACAAGTGAAATGGATGGATGCTGTTCCGGAGTATATTATAATCTAATCAGGATTCATATGAGGCACCAACAGAAGGACTAAAGTGAAACAAAACTTGAGCAATCTAGAAGCAAGATTACACAAGCACAAAACAAAATGAACTCACACAAGATGTATAGTATGAGCAGCCTAAAATAGAAAAATAACAGTTTACCAGCCAATCAACAGCTATCCAATTTAGGAATAGAAGCATTTTATCCATTTTCATGGCTCAAGATTTGTATGGAATGGTTTTGAGAACCTTCCAAATATGGACTCAAGATTACAATAAAAATAAATCATTAAATTTTAAAATTTCTACTTTTAGTGATTTTATCCTAGGTTTTTTACAATGGTTTTTACAAGCAATATCTTTGACGGCACCAGCAGCCAAGCCAGCAGCAGCCAAGCCAGCTTCAATGGAGGCAAGGCTCAGAACGTGGAGGCACCTGTTTACACCCAAGCCTTTGAGGCGGGTAACAAAGAAACTGATCTGTACCTGACCACTGACCCTTATGGCTTTGACTTGTTCAGTAGTCACATGGTGTCTACCTCTGCCCCTGCTCCCATACCCACCCCTGCACAAGCTACCCACCAACCAACCAATCAGGATGGCAACCTTGATTTGAAACAACTTCCTGCCACCAGCCAACATGCCCTCTTATAGCCAATCAGGCTTCAGCTCCCCTGGCCCAGCGCCCCAAGCAACAAATCATCACTGCCCAAATTCTTAAGGAAATTATGGCACTGAATCTACAGGGTCTGTCCTGGGAACAGATTGCCTCCCAGTTACAATTTACCCAAGCTACTGTCATGCGGGAATTCAACAACCTGATGAATAAGGGGAATCTGATTGGGACAGCCAGGAAGCCCAAGAAGGCCCCCAAGTTGCAAATCAATGAGGCGTACCCTATTATGGTTGACCTCCTCCAGCAGGATCCCAAGCTTCCATTGACCCAGGTCTGAAAGCAACTTGAGCACCATAACATATGGGTGTCTGAGCGCATAGTGCAGCTCTGAATGTATGGGAAGGTGGCTTTCATATGGGTTCTTACCAATTTTGCCGGCAACCAATGGGATGGCGCTGAGGATTCCCTGTATGACACTGCCATTGAATCAACCCTGGCCTGATGCCTGACTAGTCTAACTGATGATGTCATGTTCATCTCCTATTACAAGTTATCAATAGCTTTTGATGATTTTGGCAAGCAAGGAAAAGCCGCTGCCAAGAATAGAAGGAGGAAGGTCAAGAAGGGGACATTCATTGATGCATTTCTGGCTGTTTCAGCCAAGGATTTTGTCTACTATTAGACAAACCCAGATTTCATCAATGGCTACTCATACAGCCACATCCTTGGTGGATTACTTGACTCCTGGGATGGCTCAAATTCCAAGTAATGGGTTTTCTTGAGCCACCAGATGGAGGGTAGCTCTACCGCCCTTGAGGCCATCCAGTGACGCGGGCACCAGGCCTCAGTCTACCCCGCCAGCCATGCAGACGTCCATCTGGCTGATGTTGTCTTCTTCAACATGGGATCCACATTATGGGAGCGCCTCCCTCAGGCTTTCAACAACCTCTATCTTGGGGTCCTTGACCACAGTTTTCTCTTTGGCCGCCAGATGGTGGCTGACTTGTTTGTGCAAATGGTTTTCCATGCAAACATGGGCAACCAATCACGTAAGGATAAGCGCCTTCCACCTCAAGTCACTGCCACCTACCAGCCCATACAGCCAATGACCAATGAGGAATACAGCAAGCATTATATGGCAGCCATCACAGAAAATCCTCCTGCCTCCACCCCCGCCACCAACACCCCTAACCCGCAAGCCCAACCCACCCAATCCCAGACCCCCCAGGCCAGCACTGCCTCTACGTCTTCCTTCACACGCTATTCTGCCTCCTAGGCATCACTCTCCCCCGCCCCAATAAACCCCTGTCACCAAACATTTTCTATTTATATTATCTTTTTTTTGAATTTCAATTGTTCATGTTCTCTTTGTTTATAGTTGGTTTTATTCTTTATGTTCAGCTTATTTCTATAAAATCATATATTTACTATGTTGTGTATCTAGATCCAGAACACAGTTATTTTTAGCACTTAAACACACCCCTTGTGAAAATATTAACAAAAATTTGGTGATCAGCTAAATTTGAATTAGAAAATTATAGTGTTAACTGTTTTTAGATAAAGTTGTTACTGATCCAAATTCAAAACCTTAATGATAAACTTTAAGCCAATCAGGAGCCAAGTGATAAAGGGATTGTTGTGACATAAAGGGTCATTCAATAATTCTTTGATGTATGTGCGCTAATTAATATGATTGGCTGGATGCTTTGCCATTGTACACCATTGCTGCTGTGGCAAGTTGTTGATGGACTAGTGCCCAATCAGCTACTGGGTTAGCACTAGTCCACCAAAAACTTGCCACAGCAGCAATGGTGTACAATGGCAAAGCATCCAGCCAATCATATTAATTAGCGCACATACACCAAAGAATTATTGAATGACCCTTTATGTCACAACAATCACTTTATCAATTGGCTCCTGATTGGCTTAAAGTTTATCATTAAGGTTTTGAATTTAGATCAGTAACAGCTTTATCTAAAAACAGTTAACACTATAATTTTCTAATTCAAATTTAGCTGATCACCAAATTGTTGTTAATATTTTCACAAGGGGCTATGTCAAGCGCCAAAAATAATATGGTAATCAAGGAAACAATGCTAACACAAAGCAAACAACACATATCAAGATGAGCATAAAACATATACAAAATGGGTAAAAAGATGTGATAATGTAGTAGATGGGAAAACAAAAAGGAATAAACAAAGCGGCAACAGTATCAAAATAATACAGAATTTATTGGGGCAAAAGCTATAAAAACATATGGAAAGATTAGTAAAAAATCAAATGAGAGAACTTGAAAAACTACTCAAAGACCTCAACTTGGCAATTGCCAAAATCAAGGACATTGACCGCAAGGTCAAAGCCAAAGTTAAGTCTGCCGTCCTCACTGGGGACAAAATTGACAAGGTGTCCACAAAGGCACTAATGTCAAAAATGCCAGACACCCCAGAGAAGACCATTGAGTGTCTTCTCAACATCCAGAAGACGGTGGTGGAGGGCCTGCAATTTAAGGCATACAATCTTTCTGCGCCGTTTGTCTGGGTTGATAACTGGAGATGTATGAATATCTCAAACCTGCCAAGAATGCCAGGGCAGAGGATACCAAATTTCCAGCGCAATTGATTGCGCCAAGAATGGCCAAGCCGGCCAAGGCTGCAGGCAAGGAAGAAACACAAGAAGGTAGCCTAAAAAACAAAATTAATAAATTTTTAAAAAAACTTACCTTTTTTCTTAGAAAATGTAGATGGCAAACTCCGCCAAGTCCTGGTCCCCTTTGTCCTGGCCACCTTTTATGCAAATTATGCCACTCATGTGGCCAAGAAATGGTATCTATCCCCCCTGTTGTGCAGGAGCTGGAGGACCGTATCCACGGGTTCTTTCCGATGTTGCGGGAGGCGTTGGCAGAACTTACGCATGCCAAGGGGGCATCTGAGTGGGCAGTTACTGCCTACAAGGATGCCCAACTGGTCCGCCTGGACCCGGTTAACCTCAGTGGAGTTTACTGTGTAAACTCCATTGAGCTTGTTTAGGAAGTCCTGGCTACGCTCCCATTCAAGAATATACCAGAGATGTGCCGGGCTCATGCGGCTGCTTGCTTCTGCTTCCTGTTGGAGCACACCCTGTCTTACCTATTGGAGAACTTTGGGCGCGTGGTGGGCAAATTGGCTGTTGCAGACACAACAGCTATCAAAAAGACAAAAATCCTCCTTGCCAACTTTGGGTTGGCCTGGAGTGCCGCCAAGACAGGGGTCCCTGCAGCTATGGAGCTGACCTTTGCCAAAACCAAGCACGAGAAGAAGATTAGTGCTGTATACAACAAATTGTGCAAGTTCACGGAAGCCTTTGCTGGGCAAAGGCTTCATCTGGTTGTTTACCTGGGGTTCCTATTCTACTTTGGGATGGGCGCGTCTGTAGAGGACCTAGACGGGGTTCTTCTTGGGGTTGACAAGGCCAGGCTCTCACTGGACGGGAAGAAGGTCCCCCCTGGGTATGACTTGGTGGATCACGTCATCCAGGACGCCCTGGTCCTGGCTGGTATCTACGGGTTTGCAGCCCCACCCAAAAAGATGCTCCTCAGTTTGCACCTAACCCTACTCCCCTTCACCAGCAGGCGGGAGTTTTTTAATAAGGGTGTATCCACTGTCCATGGTGTGGCAGTGGAGGTTGTGCGCCACCTCCATTGCGGGGTGGGTACATACCAAAGAACCCACTACAGGCGCACATAATAAAAATATGATTCCAATAAATTTTATTACAATTTATAGTATTTTTATTATAATAAATTTTTATAATTTTTATTTCAGCAAACCAGTTTTGCAAAATATATTGCAGAAAAAGTTTTCATAAAAGCATAAAATTATACGTAATTAAAATAAATTCTAACTTGTACATTTTACGTTTAATTTTTTTAAAACTATTTTTATATTTATTTGACCAAAGTGATTTAAATATTTTTGCGTAATCCAGTATTGAGCGTTTGGGATTGCCTCAGATGGCATAATAAAATAATATATAATAAAATAAATAAATTACTTACATCTATTGATGGATCTTCTGAATGTGATTGCGGGTGTGGAAACATCTAAATATAAAATGATAATTAATAAATATTGAATAGTAAATAAGAGAATGTAAAAAAAATTGGACACACTAAGCCTTTAATTGATTGGCTGTTTGGCTAGGCACGCAGGGATGAACAAATCAGCATGGCCATAGAATTTGGCCACAGTCTCGGCTGGGAGGGTGTGAATCCTGGCCTGCAGCAAATTAAAGAGGTCCTCGGTCCCAGTTGGGGTTCCTTGCTTGATGACTTGCTTGAGCCACCCAAAGACTTCCTCAATGAGATTTAGGAAGGGCAAATAGGCTGGGAGGAAGAGAAGGCGCAAATTTGCCATGGCCAATTGCTGGGGGCCCACAGCAATGCTGGTGTCAATTGATGGAAATTCAAGAATGTCAGCCACTTTGTGGAGACCAACGTTGTCCAACACAATGACATTGGTGAAGCCAGGGCTTGTGTGCCTCAGGTATTCCTGGACCAATTGGAGAAATGATAGAAAGGTCCTGCTGTTATGCAAACCCAATATCATTTGGTAGAGCTCAATCCCCTTTGGACCAAGGAGAGCCACCATTGAGTAGGCTGTGGCGTGGACTGCAGCACGCCAAGCCATCCTGTCATTGGAGCCTTTGGGGACATAGCCATACCCATTGCACATTGATGAGGAAAATGTCAATTTGGCAATATAGTAAAATTTTACTGCTCCCTTGGCTTTGAGGGCAGTGTACGCCTCTGTGTATTTTTTCTGGGTCTCAACATTGGCTGGGCTGTTTCTGTTGTAGGGAGATACCCTGAGCTTTTTCCAAGAAAATCACATTCCCCTCACCAGATGGTAGTAAAAGAAAATCAAGGCCTCAATCCCAAAAGTAGATTTGTCCATGGCCTGTATATTTGCCAGTTCAAGATGGCAATCCTGGGTTATCCACTGGCAGATTGCCCATTTGTGCTCCTTGGTGAGCATGGTAGAAACACACAAGGATTTCTCCACGGCAAGGACACAACCAGTATTGATGAATTTTTGGAAGGTCTTGCTGGCGTACTTGGGATCCACTCCAACAAGAGCTGTGGCCGCCTTGTAATCACCCAATTCCCGCATTAGCTTAAGCAGGATGATGCGTTTGATATCAGGGATGCGCTTCTGGGCAGGCTTTTTAGTGGTGGGGATTGACTTGTTGGCATTGGGCACAACACAGGGCATAGGTACCTTGGTATAGAAGGCTGCAACCTTTTTTAACACCAGCTGTCCCTCATCAGTTTGATAGAACTTGGGCTCCTTGTCATCCTCCTGATTGCCATCACTGACGTAGGGCTTGTAGCTAGTATCAAGTACAGGCTTCACCTTCTCCAGCATGGCTGACGGGACCAACTCTTGCCGGTACACAACATCAAACACATAAAAAGTAAGTTCTACCTCCTTGTTTCTAACTTTCTTTGTAGTGGTGACCTTGGTTGGCTTCCGGGTCAGCTTGGGGACCCAAGGGTTTATGCTCCGCACCCTAGCAGCTTATGCTCCTTGAACCAGCTGTGTCAGTACAGCGTCACTGTGGAACTCTCCTCTCCCGTCTCCTCCTTGAGTAGGCACTTGGGTTGCACTAACTCTATTCTTTGACCCGCGGGGGCAACTGCAACTGCAGCGCACAACAGGTGTATTGGTACTCTAGTGTTGTGTTCCTTCCATTTTGAAATTTAATAAAATATTATATAAATTTCAATAGGGTTACTCCCTAATTTTAATTTTTGCTTTTATCTGAATATGGATATTTAATTAATATTTTTCCCCACCGGATATCCCAATTATTGATTTTTATTTCTTAATTAGTTGTTTTGGGTTTTACAACACCCATTTTAGAATACTCAAAAAAATCCACCCATTTTCCTAGATTTTACTGCCAAATTCAAACACCCAACACAATATTTTTAAAATTTATGTTTCAGATCTTGTGCCTTATTTTAGATACCTTGGTATCATTCATGATCACAATCCATTGCATACATTGCATGAGTGATTTTGTTTACATAGTGATTTGCTATTGTGTTTTGTTTTTAGTTTGAGTTTTGACACACCTTGCTTGGGTGTATTTTGTCACCAATTCACATAGTAAACATATGTACACTGCAAGTCAACTCACACCATTTTGTTTGTGAATCAATGTAATTTGGATTGTATTTTGAATGGTTTCACTTTGTGTGTGTGCCCTTTGTTGCTGTGTTGACTCATTTTAGCCCATTAACGCCAATAAACCCTGTTAACAGAGTGTATATTTTAACCTGAGAGTTAGATTTTGTTTAAATCTGAGGTATTTTTGGTTGTCGCCATAACTTTTAAAACTACTGTATTATTCCAGAGAAAATATTTATCCTACTATGATAGGTGTTATTTCAGATAAACTGAGATGCACTTCATATATGAAACTATTAGTTGTGAAGTCTCAGCTGATAGGCTCAGTTTGATACATCTTGGTATCAGGTCCTGGGCATATTAATTCAATTCAATGGTTTTATTTATTGACTTGAAACTTTCAAGGCTAGTGAAACTATGCCTGGCATCAACCACCTCTTTAGTAAACAGAAGAAATATGGACCACAGTATAAAATACTGAGAAATATTGAGAAACTATAAAAAGTTCTCATCAACTCTTCTTTAAAATCTATTCCAGATGAAATTTATAGGCCATAAAGACAATTATCATTGCATTTACAAGGCCAATCTACCTCTTCTCCTAAATTATGGGCTTGTAAGACTGACATGTTTACAACTAGGTATGAAGCACTAATAAATGATAGTGTCAGGAATGCCTTTTCTATTTTTCCTGACAACAACAAGGAAATTCTAATAGTTCCAGGGTCTGAGAACTCTTCTCCTAAATTGGACTTTTCACCAGGACCTAGAAAGGGTTCATTAGTGGGTAGTATCAGCTCCAAATTACCTTTGAAGACAGTCAATCAATCCTGGAGGCCATCCTTTCTGCAGACACAGGAATCAAACCTGGTTTTTTTTGCTCAACTTGTGAACGCCTAAACAAAGTTAGTATATCAAATTTGAATTCACCTATGTCATCACATGAGAATGCTTCTTGAAGCCAATCAGAGGTTGCAACAGGGTTTGGAGCCTTCAAATTTGCTTCCGTTTTGAACCCTGATGATGATAATAGTAAACCGGGCTCTGTACTTGATAATAATCAAGTTAATAGTTGTTTATCTTATTCTGGTGTGAAATTGCAACACCAGAAGCCCCCCAATCTGTTGCTTCTCCAAAAGCTGGGGTAAATGACACCTAGCTTTTTGGAGAAGGCTCAGCAGGGGCCATTGCTTATATTTTTTGAAATAATTTTTAAATTCAAGCCAAAGCTCCCCCTGCCAAGTTTTCTTCCCCAATTTTCCCAATTTCCCCTTGAAACTACAAGTCAAACATCTCTTAACAGCCTATAAAAGGCTCCATCTGTCAGGGTGTTTGATTGTTCAGTTAATAAAGTCAATTTCCTTTACCCAGTTGATTTATTCTTGCTTGCTCTCCAGTCTTGAAATCCAACACCATGATACTAACCAAGTCTTCCCAATGGGGACTATTTGGGTATAAATGGTTGGTTTGGTTGCTCCTTGTCCAGTCCTTTACTGCAAGTGTATCCCTTGGAACCAGAGCCAATTCTGGCTCATCTCCTAATTACCTTGACAAGTCATGGCGCTGAGTGATACCAGGCGTATGGTACACCACCACTCCATTGTCACAGAACCCCCCCCATTACAGAGAAACCGCAGGTCATGGGGGCCAGTCCGCCTACTCCTTCCCTATTCCATCCCTTGACTTCGGCTTTCCTTCTCAGTTATCTTGGAGCTTACTTCCTTTTGGGAAGATTCAATCCTCTTTTGGGTTGATACCTCCTGATTGGAGAATTATTTCACATGAGAATGGTCTCTGTCCCAATTGGTTCTCTAGTCACAGGGTTGAATCCATCCGCAGCCATACACCTTTTGGGTGGTATGTTTCTGAGCAGATGGGTTCCTGACAGATAGAATTTATTACTTTCAGATTATTATTTTCATTGCTTTCTGTCCCTTCCATACAATGAGATTTCCATCATTATATCTATGGTGGTTGACAATCCAAAAATATTTGAGACTAATTGGCCATATTTGCAAAAATGTGATCCCAGCTGCTAGGAAACATGAAAATATTCTGGCTGAAAGCTGCAAAAATTTCTTCTCAGCCCAATTAGGAATTTTTTCTTCAATGCCTTCCCTCCCAATCTTTTCAAAATAGTTTTCACCACTTCCTAAGGCCTGGGCTGGTGTTTCTCACTAAAACAGCATATAAGTTGCTCAGTTGAGCCCTTGATGTTTAGATATTAAGCCCAAACTGTTTGGCTAGTTTGACATTTAATTACCTTCGGTGTTTAATATTTTGGTCTATTTCAAACAGGAAAGGGTTTTTTATATAAAGAGGCCTTGTCATAGAAATCTGCCACACCTGTTACTCAAAACTCTCACAATGAGGATAGCCACAGCGTCTGATTTTATGTAACACATTTTTATATCATCTTGATGCCAGCAAAAAAATTTAAATTTTCCAATTGCTGAATTTTTTATCCATTCAATAGCTTTGGTTGTTTTAAACTTTTTATAAAGAGAAGACGTGTACTTCAAATCACTTGCTGCTTTTTTCTGGAGGGGTATATACTTATTTTACTTACATTTATTTGGTATTTGATTCCCCTGAAAAAATTTGCAGAATCATTTCAACCTATTTAGCCCTTACCCAGCAGGTCAAGCTCACAGTTGACCTGTGAGTGGTGGGCTGATCGCAACATTTCTTGGTTTTTTAAGAATACAAATAGTAGCAAATTGAGAACCAAAACAAAATTAGGCAAGATATTTAACTTGTTTCCTTTAAAAAAGCTAAATCGTATATCTAGCTAAAGTTTGGCAGATGAATAGCTATCAAAATCAATGGATCTGTGATATCTAGATCCACGGGATTCTGAGGCCATTCAAAATGAGTCTTTCGCCTAATTTAGATTTTAAAAAGAGTAAAATTTTATAATGTATCAAATATATACTTCTTGGAAGTATATAATACAAAACAAGGGGAAATGTAAGAAAATGATATCTTTATTTGATATAGAAGAAGAGTGTTATATGGCTAAGTGATAAGCCTCATAGTGTTCATATAAATCATCCCAGTCATGAGGCTTTGGGAGATCGGAATCCCTTGGAACTCAGATATTCGATCCTAGTATAATACCTGGATTTTGTGTTAGAGCCACCTTTACTCGCCAATTGAGTCATTTCTTGGGAAAATGATTTTCTGAGAGAGTAATCAAAGATATTACAACAAATGAAATAATGACATCAACAATGATAGTTTACTGCAGTTGTCGCTGTTTTAATCAAAACAGAGTTAATGGCAGATTTATAATGCATCACAACTCAATAAAGATTCGATAATGACTTTTGTGCCATACTTCTTTGTATTTGGTGTGAAGATATCACTATAGCACATTTAAAACTTTAAGCTAGATGCGAATGTCAAGCTTGAATGATATTGAAGTGATACTTTTAATTAGCTATCCACATTGGAAACTGAGAGAAAAAAGTGTGAATGTATTTCCAGGATGGAATGATGATAACCAGGTATAGGCTGGACAAGTTTAAGTGGATCGCATTGTGACCTTGAGTCCACATTTCCTCTCCTATTGTGGGATCTTACCTTGCGAGGACAAATTATCTGCTAAAGCTGACCGGAAAGGATTATTTGGAGGCTTTTATAAACTTATATAGCACCAAAAGAATAATTGATCAGTTGAAATAAACTGAAATAGTGAGTTTAATGTAGGAGCATTTTATATGTCTTTGAGTATGTTTAATACTTATGAGCTGTTGGGTTTCAATTATAATCCCCAAGATAGAAAAGCAGTCTGCTATTTTTCCTAAGCTTGTATTAGGCAATGATCAATTGATAGTACTTTAGTATTCTAGCAGCTAAAGTGACGTCATATAATCAAAGTTTTGTATTCACTGTATTCTTTGATGGGTCTAGGTAAAGCTAATTGGTGTAGCGATATTTTATAAGTAGAAGTCAAGGCTAAAATAATAGACAATCATTTGGAATTTTTTGATTTCAACTTAAAGACGTTTTTGGCCTTCTCTAAATCTTCTAGAGTAATCTGACTGCCCTCCCAGATCAATCTGTAGCGGCAGAGAACCTCCTCGATATATGCAACTTTGGCAGAAAATGATACAAAGCTTGGAGACTCGGAGTCAAACTGATACTGTACATTGAGATAAACGACTGCAGCCATTAGAGGCAGCCTGATGGAGAATGGTATCAGTTTCAGGCTGATCTGCAACCTGTTGTATGATATATGCTGATCCCAAATCTCAAGGACATGATAGACATCGCCGGCTATCTCTAAAAGGGTTTGCATTACTGTCGAAGGAAACTCTACAGGCTCGCAAAATACAAGGATGGTTGGCCAATATATGAGAATCCGAATAAAGTTCAAGTATAAAAAGTCTGCCAAATCCGCGCGCCTGGCCTCGGCGTTGCGATCTTCAAGCCAACCGACTACAGTGAAGTAGCTACGAAAGACATGAGGAAACTTCTTCCCCTTCCAAATACCAATACGCTTTTCCATTTCTTGGATTTCCTTGCGATTCATAAGCTTATCAAGGAAGTCTTGGCTTGTTGGTTTCAAATCCGTCTGATGTACATACAATGCTACATTGAAGCAATGCTTTACTATAAACCCAAAGTTTATTGCGTCATTTAAGTTGTTTGAAGAAACAGAGTCACCGTCATTCATTGCTGATTGAATATTATCGATGGATGACTCCAAGCCTTTTAGCATAGAAGCATTTCCAAATAAAATTACAGAATACTGCTTAAAAGCAAGCATGATAGGCCAAGTAGAATCCAGCTTTTGAAGTTCAGGAATATCTGAGGTTGGTACAAGACACGAAGTCATACTTTCTGGAAAATTGCCCTCAAGCGACATATTTACTTTGGAGGCGGCCATGTACTGTATCATAGAGAATGCAGAGTCAATGTGACGTATAGAGGAAAAGGTTCTGGATAGTCTGGATTCATATATTCCTAGTAGTATAAGGCCTTTGATATGTAAAGCGGATGGTTTTGACTTGATATCGGGTAAAAGTGAATATGCCTTGTTAAGCGAAAACTTTTCTAAAGCAATAAGGTCATGGTCCATCACACTACCCGCAAGTAAACAAGCCACAGCATAAAATGTATATGTAAAAAAATTAGGAGATTCAAGTACACCACTACTGGCATCATCATCTAAGAAAGAATTCAAGAGCTCCATCCTGGAAACTGACTCGGAGATCAAAATATCCAGGAATTCACGATTTCCAAATATTTCTTCAGGCGAAGATAAATTACAGTACCCTTGATGGGTTGAAGGGTTCAACACACCAAAAGAGCAAATATTCCTCTTTTTGATTGGCACTGAACCACACTGACAACTCTTTAAATTAGTTTCCAAGGTCTCGACCCTTTCAACGAAATCGGATATTTTGGTCGCGGCTTTAAGAAGGCTTTCAAGTTGATGAGTGCGCGACTCTAAAGCGGCATATTGAGATCTTGTTCTCTAATAAAATAAATGCATTAAGGGCTGGGTACGGAAAGCATTAAAATTAAGCAGCTCAATATCAATATTGAATAAAAGAACTAGCAGTTTTCTGGCTTGAACTTACACGCTTTAGTTCAGTTTGATTAGTTTCGCGTTCACTATTCGGCATTCTTAAAGAAGTGGAATTAAAATAAACAAATATCGCTTTATAAACTCAGACAAGGCAAAGTACTTGATTTAAAACGGGGAGTTTAAAGGGTCGTGCTAATTTCTGTTTGTCCTAGGAAGCTTGTTTTGAGAGCAATCCATGCACGTCTGCACCTGAGCAAACTCATTGCATGCACTAAACCAAATAATCCAATCGAAGCTGGGTTCTCAGCACCTTGTCATGGGATGATTTTAAACCTCTAAATCCAAATAAATGGATCAAAACATCGCTTTTAAAAGTAACCCAACATTTATTTATTTCGCAAAAGGGATCCTCAAAGCAATAATAACAAAGGTGGATACTATGCGATACAAGATAAGATATACTCGCTGTATCTTGACCTTAAAGCTTACTCAGGGGCAGGAAGATATTCAGTCAAATAATTTTCCTACAACAGATTTCCAGTCAGATTTGATCCACTATATTTTTTCACATGTAACTTTTTTGATTTACATAAACAAAAAATTTCAAAGTACGAAATAAATGAATCCACATCTATAAATATCATTTTCTAAAAACAGTTATTTTTATTCTCTTGCCAATAAAATTAAATTAGCTTTTAAAAAGGTTTATTTTTAAAATTAAGCCTGATAAACAAAAAATAAAAATGTTAAAAATGTTGATTAAAGCTTTGCTTAGTAAATAGAGTGTTTTTCAAACTTTTTATTACTGCAATTCTAAAAAAGTTAAATGTGAAGAAAATTATACTTGGATTAAAGTTGACTGAAAATCTGTTGTAGGAAAATCATTTGACTGAACATATTTCTGCCACCTTATTTATAATGAGATATTGAATTTTAAGCCAATAGAAATTGATCTCATGGCCAATTTATCCTTGAGCTAAAAATGACAATTATTAAACAGCATTGCCAATGTCTGATCATACTTTTGGATACAGTTTATTGTACTTTTCACAGCTGTTGAGATAGACACAACAAAGTCAGATTAAAGAAAACTGAAATTACACACAAAACAAAATATAACATTAAATACATAATTTAAGCCAAATTTTCAGGATTGCCAATTTTCCTCCTCTTGAAACTGGGTCCAAGACCAGGTTTCAAACCCTGGTCCTGGCTACTTGCGGGCCGCCAGCCCCAAGGACCAAGGGGCTGGCCAACCACTTTTTTCAGGATTGAGTCCCCTCAAGCTGAGGCCGCAAATGCTTCCCAGGATAAAGATACCAGCAAAAACTTGAAAACCACACTGCCCAATGAAAGACTAGACAAATTAACTAACGGAGGCCAAAAAATTCTATCATTAGCTTGATGAGTTTGAACTCTAGCTTGGTAACCAATTGTCAGGGCCCAGAGTGCCCTGGACAGTCAGCTGGCCTCTTTAGAGTTGATTAAACATGCAGCTTGGAAGCCCCCACAAAGCACTTTCCAGGGAAAAATCCCCCCCTTTCAACTAACAAATGACCTGGGATTCGAGAGGCACACAATCCTCGAATCCCTGGCATTGAGCCTGTTAACAAATCTGGGCCATCTACCTATCAGGAAATGGCACATTGGGAGCGCAACCGTTTGATCGCGCAATCAGGCAATTGATTCATTGCAGGAGCTAAAAATAACTGTAGCAACTTACCATGCTGCAAAATTCAAAGGGTTCATGTTATAGCAGCCAATGAGAGCTCAGCCTCTTGGCCAAACACACAAATTCCAGGTAAAATTGCAAATCCACCTCCAAATGATGCCATCAGTTCTCTGGTGGCACAAAAGGCCATAGAATCATCAGTAAGTATGAGTAGTGATGGGGAGAAGCCCTCCTCACTGTTGACATCTTAATAAAGCAAGTTTATGCCTAGAAATTATTATCTTATTGCAGGAATTGTCTATTTTTGCTCAAATTTAATTATTTTCTTTGCATCTATTTGTGAATCCACTACTCAATACAAGCTTGCATACCCATATCCTCCTGGCCATACTCCTGTTGTCCTTGCCAAACCGTCCCACGCCCTTGACCTGGAGTACTTCCATCCCCATCACTTAGATCTATCACCAGCAATGAAGGATATATCAACTGCTCCTCCTCTCCCTGATGCGCCTCCTGCCCAAGACTTCAGCAAGCTGGGGTTTGTCTATATAACAGTATTGGGGCTGGCCAACCAAGTTGTGCCCCATACTGGGAGTTGGTGCCCCCTAGCCACTGCTCTGAACTACCTGGTCCGCATAGCGCCTATTGTGTACATGGCCTTTCAGGCCCGGCCTGCCTCCCCTGTGGGAGTCCAACCGGACTCTAGTATGGGCTGTGACATCAATCAAGATTCACCACCCAAGGAAAACACAGACCTGAAGGCTACCCCCATGATAATGACTTGAGAACAGAAGGATTGAGCAACCCTTCCTGAGGATCCAGCCAATGAACCACATCTCAGCACCAGTGCTATTTCACTGCTCCAAAACCCAGGGTGTCCTGGCCACCCAACCTCATATTTCCCAATTCTATGGTGAACCCCACATGGTGAATGTAAAGTTTGGCGGTGGGGTACTATATAGATTCATAGACCCCACACTAAGACTTTATTGCCATTTTTAAATAAAAGGTTATGAGATATTGGTTTCCCCAATTACTGCCCTATTTTACCTTAGCTATTTACCAACTCAGTCGGAATTCTTCCAGCCCGCCTGCCCCTCTGCCTACAGTTTATTGTCTACCAGGCACCCTATTTGGCCTCATCTACTTCACATAGTGCCCTTTAAAGCCTGAATACAAAGACTTCACCATTGAAAAGATACTAGAGCAAGATCCCTTGGCCCAAAAAAGTGTTGACCAGATACAATAGACAAGGCCTTTGGTACGTAACTGAGCCCCTTCTATTCTGAGATAAATATAACTCCCTGTCTGCATACCAGTTGAATATGGAGCCGCCAATCACTCCCAAACTAATGCTTTTGTCTGCTCCTGAGCTTCCCCTGGACCACACAAACAAGCTGTTTGGGATAGTGTGCATCACCCTCACTGGGGTGATTGATACCATAATCCCAGCCGCTGGCCCGTGGTCCTGGTGGGAAATTGATGTCCTATCTTATTAAGTTAGCACCAATCTTGTGGTGGGCCCTGCCTGCAAAATCTGCGGCATGTGCGTTCCCAGAAAACAACAGGCTGGCTGCTCAAGGTTGGTTCCCTGATAAACATTAATGGAAATTTGAAATTTAATGAACAAACCAAATCAAGCATACAACATTCATACCAGATACCCAACAAATCATAGTTGCACTGTAAGATCAGGATCTCAAAACAGAAACAACTCCATCCACACATATCCTATTTTCTATCATGTTTACTATGTCTTGAGTCTGTCATACAAAGGCTGTATATTGAAATGTAAAACTCACACATGAAACTTAGAGCAATAGCAAACATTAGTAACTCTGAGCTCTATGAATTGACTGAACTATAAACTTAATGACATAGTAGGTAAGAAGGGTGTTGCCAGCACCTTATTATCAATCTTGATAGAGACCATGGATTGGCTTTATTGATAGATTCAGGTAATTGGGATGAGTTAATAATAGCCATTACTTCAAATATAATCTACATGGATAAAAAACACATGATTGGCTAAGATAAGCTGAGATAAAGTGAGGCCTCATGTCACAAGGGACAAACTCCTGTTGACCATGCTCACAGGAAAACCTCAACCACAGGATTTGAATCTCAATACCCTGCAAGCCTCCAGCCCGCAGACCAGCTGCCCGGCCGCCTGCAGATTTCTGGACTCAAACCAGAGCAGGATTTGACTTTGGGGAATCTTCTAAGGTTTAATGAACTAAAAAATATCTGCATTGAGATTCCCCACACCAAGGGTTCCTGTAAACCCAACTAATGAGAGGGCAGGCCAAGCCAAAGATCCCAGAATAACCCAGGCCTCCACAGAAGGGGAAACAAAGAAACTTCCTGTAGAACGTGGGCCACCCAGAGATGACCAACCCCACAACCTGACAAAGAAATTTGGCTATTCTTGGTTCAAACCAGCCAATGAATTAACTCCTGCAACAGGTGCCATCAAGGACCGGAAAGACCTGGTAGACGGTAGCACCAGGCCTAAAGGAATTTGTAAAAGTTTACCCATGGAAGATGGGCATACTTATACCCTGGACCTCCAGGAAGTTGCCCATTGCCATTCTTGCAATAAGGTGACATGAACCTTTGGTTCAATTAGGTTATCCCATATTTGATTTTAGTTCTATTTCATTTGCAGTCCACCTCCTGCGGCTCTTCACCTTCTGCTTACCCAACCTGAGAAACTGCAGATCAGCTGCCCAAACTCTATTGTCCACCAGGAGCTCCCTTTGGCCTGGTACATTTCACTGAATACTCACCCAACCCAACATATTCAGAGTTCACCCTAGAGGAAATCCTAATCTATAACCCAGAGGCTGGAACTAGAGAGACAGAGACCATTTACAGGGAAGGCATCAAAATCATCAGACCTCCTCTGCTATTCCACAACAAGTACAAATACCTGCCTGTGTATTTGGTTCCAACAACACCGCCTCTCACCCTGCGGCCCAACTGCCTGTAAGAATCTTTTGAGGCCAATGAATCCACTACCACCCAGATATTTGGAGTGATTTATATCATCCTCACCAGCTTAATTGATTCAATGATACCTGTAAGAGGACCTTGGGCCCTCCTGGGAAAATTGAAATATTATATTGGGAAGTTAGCACCAATCTTGTGGTGGGCCCTTCCTGCTGAGCCCGCAGGCCATCTGCCCGCAAGTTCCCAAGAACCCCCTGCAGGCTGAATCCCTGACAACTCAGGACATGTCAGAATATTCTCATAAGACATGTCACTGTCAAATCTGCCAGAATCTAGGAAAGATTATGAGAAATCCCCCTTATATGAAAGAACAAATACCATAATGCAATATGTATGAACCCAATTAATGAGCAATTAATTGTGCAAGGTTGCAGGAAATTTTTACAAGATGCTGACAGGACTATATAAAGAATACAGGATGAAAGGGTTATGACTATCAATTCTAACACCATGCAGGTATAACATGGATGCCTAACTCTAGGGGCTGAAATTGGCTGTCTGGGGAACAGGAAGACTGGTCAATCAGAGTTAGAAGCACCAGATGTTAATCTTGGCAAGAGGGCCTAAAAACTCAAGATAAGAAACAATTCTAAAGTAGAGATTGAGAAGATTAAAACCCCAGGTGCAATAACAGAGAAGGATTACTCTAATGTAAAACAGTTTCACTACTAAGTCAAATCTAGTAGTCAGTTGTTGCAACTGAACCAATGAGGATTCAGTATTTGGAATTGGGAAAGACAACAGTCCAATAGAAAGGACAGAATAATAAGAATAAGGTGTTGTTTATTGTAGAATATTGTGATTAATATACCATATGGGGAAAAACACAAGGCCAAAAGGGGGTGGCATAGTGGGAAGTTCCATGTAAGATTTGAAGCTGAGGAATAACTTGTGCGGGGATCAGCAGGTCAAATTGATAGCGCTCCTAATTAGGATAAAGTACCCGCCATTTGGTATTGCCACCAGATTGGTTCATGTTGTTAGATACATCAAGGGGCAACTCATCAAGCACCCCCTGTGCATTGTAAGATAGGTTAGTAGGCAAGTCTGGAAACTTGGTTGCAACACCCCCTTGCCCCCTGCTTATTGTCAGACACCAAGACTGGAGTCTGTGGAAGGTCTGGGAAGGTCCGCACAAACTGCCTTTGTGTGGGGATGGCGCAGCAGGGGCGCAAGCAATTGTGGTGAAGCTTCTTGGTATTTCCTTGGGCATCTTTGAGTTGATAGGTATGATTGTCATAGACAGCGGCTATCTTGAAGGGCCCTAGGTGGTTGGGCTCTAACTTGGCAGAATTGGGGTTGAGGGTGTAGACAGGGTCACCTACAGCATACCTGGCTTTGAGATGCTTCATCCCTCCTTCAATTTGCCTGTGTTTGATTTCCCAGGCTTTGGCATGTCATTGGTCTAGGGATGGGGTTGTCACTAGGGGAGACTTTCTGGGAACTCTGGACCGTAACTTTCTCTGTTCAACTCCTGTCAGACTGTCAGGCGTCCCAAAGGCCAGGGTGCTGGGGCTGAACCCCATGCCCTGGTTGATTCTTGCTTTTAGGATAAGTAGAGCGGTGGGCAATTGTTCAGTCCATGCGGTGTTGGGGTGCTCTTGTGAGAGCTTGGCAATCATTTGAACCAGTGAGCCATTTAACTGTTCTACACACCCATTGGCTTGCAGATGGTAGGGGGGTGTAACTATACATTGGAGTGCGTTCTTGGCGCAGTATGCCTTCATGACATGCCCAACAAGTTTGGGACTACCATCTGTGATGAAACGTTTGGATTGCCCAAAGCAGGCCACAATTTCTTTGCCAATGAAGAGGGTGATGGTGGTGGCGGTGTGGTTAGTTGTTGCCCAGACTACTGGCCAACAAGTGAAGTAGTCAATGGCAGTTATGATATATTTCTTCCCCAATCTGTCTTCAGGGAGGGGCCCAACAACATCAAGAGCCCACTGTTTTAAGGGTTCCATGGCCTTGATGGGAAGGTCAGACTTGGGGGGTGCAGGTTTGGACGTATTCTTTTTGCACAGCACGTACGTTTTGAGGAGATCCAAGATGTCTTGACACATGCATGGCAACCAAACCTTTTGTTTTATGATCTTAAAGAGGTTGCGCCCTCTGATGTGACCCAGGGTTTGGTGGTAGTGCAATATTGTGTCACCTTGTTATGTGGTGGGAATGTAAGGCATCTTTTCACCTGTCTCTGCCTGGCGGCAGACGTTACCAGCATTGGTGGTGAACTGATTTTTTTTGCCCTTCAATTTGGAGATGATTACCAGGTTAAGGACTTTGTGGCAAGTTGCCTCAGGGTGGAGGTAGAGCATGAGATAATCTGGGTCTAAACTATTGTCCCCAGTGATGGACACTACATAGAGTTGTGAGAGGGTGTCAGCTGTGACAAGTTCCTTCCCAGGCTTGTACTCTATGCACAACTGGTAAGGGGATAGACGCTCAACCCAACCTGCTTGGCGGTGTGTCAAGTGGGACTGCATGTTGAAGTACTGGAGTGACTTGTGGTCTGTCAGAACGCGGGGTAGGAAGGTAGTACCTTCCAGGTAACAGCGCCACTTCTCAACGCAGTGCGCAATTGCCGCTAACTCTTTATCATGAATGGGATAGTGTTGTTCCAAGTTGGTAAGTTTCCTGTATTTGTATGCCACGGTGAGGAAGATGCCATTGTCAGTTTCTACCCTTAGAATGCCCCCTATGGCCCTTTCAGAGGCATTGGTCTTGACTTTGTACTGACAGTTTTGATTGGGAAACTGCAGTACTGGTGCTGTTGTGAGTCTTTGCTTCAACATCTTGAAGGCTCAATCTCTGACGGGGGTCCAATGGAAGCGCTGTTTGGTATTGAGGAGCTCAGTGAGAGGTGCAATTAGTTTCCTGCAATTGAGAATGAACTTGCGCACGTAGGCAACCATGCCTAAGAATGTCTGCACCTGGCCCACATCAGTGGGGGGCGGCATGCTAGTGATTGCCTTGATTTTGGCAGGGTTGGGCTTTATATCTTGGGCAGAGATGGGGTGCCCAAGGAATAACAGCTCCGAATTGAGGAACTCACATTTGGAGGGTTTAGCTTTTAGCTGGTTTTTCCAAAGGGTGTCAAGGGCAGCACAGAGGTGTTGGAGGTGCGTGGTTTGATCTTGACTGAAGACAATAATGTTGTCAAGGTACACAACCACACATTTTCCAATAAGTTCCTCAAATACTTTGTTCATCAACATGGCAAATGTGGAAGGAGTGTTGGTCATTCCAAAGTTCATGACCTGACACTCAAACAACCCATAGCGCATGCAGAAGGCAGTTTTTGCCTCATCCCCTGCTGCAATGCGGACCTGGTTGTACCCCACAGTGAGATAAATCTTGCTAAAGACCTTCACACCTGCAAGTGTATCAAAAAGGTCATCAATCAGCGGCAGGGGGTACTTGTTCTTAACCATCACTTCATTTAGGGCGCAGTAGTCTGTGACCAGGCAAAGGGGTTGTCCTTATTAGCTATAAAGAAGACAGACACCTGTTATGGAGAGAGTAAGGGGCAAATGAAGCCCTTATTGAGTGCGCCCACAAGGTGCTGGCAGAGGGTCTCATCTTCCTTTGATGTAATATAGTATAATGGTTGTGCTTTAGGTAACAATCCTTGAAGTTGTACAGCGTGCTGGATCTCCCGGGGAGGAGGTAGTTAAACAAGTGTCTCACTGAAGAAATCTTTGTACTTCCCAAGGAGGCCGGCAAGTGCTGGGGGGGTGAAGTGGCCAAGGGAGGGACTGCAGATGGTTCAGCGCAGATAACTTTGACTGAACATTGGTTGAAGTCTAGTTTCCCCCCTTGAAGTTGTACGAGCCTGTCTCTGTTATCCTAAAAAACACAGTATTGTGGAGTAACTTGCTCATTTCCACAGGGTATATCTGAAAGCCCACCCCATTTCTATTGAGGGTGATAACAGATGTATCCCAGTTAATGTAGGGACGGTTGTGCCAAAGCCAGTTGAGGCCAGCAGTTACGTTGTGGCTGAGCCCTGCCATGATTGGCCCAGAGAGCTTAACCTGGACATTTCCCATCCTCACAGAGAAGGGTACCATCTCATGGGTAATTAAAACTCTACGGGAGTCAGCTACTTGTACTGCCTTGAACCTGCTAGGCACTTGGTCTAGTTGTTGGGAGTCAGCAAACACCTGGTCCACCATAGTGTGGTTGGCCCCAGTATCTACCAGTAATTTGTGGGTGTTCTCACGGAAACAGAAGGGATAGGACAAGCAGGTTACTTCTTTTGAAGAGTGGCTTGCTTGTAGTACGGGGTTATCACTGTGGACTTGGAAGACATCCAGGGTTTTGAATTTGTGGATGATGTAGTTGCAGGGGTCTTTGCAAGCAGGGATGGAGAGGAAGGGTCAGGTGGGGTTATAGGGCCTCTTGTTGCTATAGCCCCCAGGCTTTTCCCTGATCTTCAATCTGCACTAGCTGCAGCTTCCCCTTGCAAGGGCGTTTAGTCCCATTATCCTACTGACAGGGCTGGCAGCAGCCCACTTGATTGTGGCCATTGCCAGGTGTTGTAGGTGGTTGGGATGGAGCATCACCAGTACAGCAGAAGCCCATTCAGGCCTGATTGTTAGCCTCCACAATGGCCTTATAGCAGTCATTGATGGAGGTACAGCAACCTACGGGGACCCACTTAAAGATATGGGGTTTTAACCCATTGATGATGAGGGTGAGTAGCATTGCATTTCCATCAGTCACAGCTTTAGGGGCGGTAGCAAGAGCTTGTTGCCAGGCGGCAAGGTACTCAGGAACGGACCCAGTCTGTTTGATTGCTAGAAGAGGAGTTCCCACTACAATGGGGGAGAAGGTTTTGCTGTAGCGGGACTTTGCGGCATCTCAGAATGCTGCCCAGGTAACGTCAAGTTTCTGACTGGCCCAGTTGGTGAACCACACGGTGGTGGGCCCCGTGAGGCGGCCAGACACAGTGGCAACCCACATAGGCTTGGGAACCTGGCAGATACGGAGGCAGGTTTTGGTAGATTGGAGCCAACTGACAATGTTGACCCCTTTGACGCCACCCGCAAAGGATTCTAGCTGAAGGTTGAGCATGCGTTGTGACAGGTTGGACTGGGGAGGGGTGACACTGGCGTCACACTGCCCGAGGTGGAGCCAATTGCACACACTCATGAGGACTAGCTGGTCTTGATAGATGAAATATCTGTCAGGGATATCCCTCTTGGGGATTGGCAGGAAAGTTTCTTGTTGGGGAGTAGCCATACAGCCCGTAATCTGTCCTTTCTTAGGTGTAAGGTCTTGCTCATAATAGTGCAAGGTTATAAACTAGGGTGTGCAAGGCATAAGGATTCAAATTTAAAAAGATATAAAAACATAGGAACTGTCTGTAAAATAATATTACAGAATCCTGCTAAAAACCTATATTGTGTCACAAAAAGAGTAATTGAGTGTAAGAACCCTAAGCAAAGAAGATAAAATAAAGTGTTCAATAGTGAATAATTTTTAACTAAGGAAATGCCAATATTAGGATATTCACCATCAGCAAATTGGTACATATAACTATTGAAAGATTCCTTAAAAGAAAATAATGGATGCAACAATCCTAAGGCTTGTTGTTTTACAAGTTCCATTTGTTTTAAGGAAAGAAAAGGCTAAAATTTAAAATGAATTTAATAAAAATGTGTAAATTTCTAGAAATTAAGATCTAAAAGTTAAAATTAGAATAAAGATTGAAGGGAAGAAATCACTTAGAATTTTGGCTTAAAGCCTACTCTTCAAAAGCTCTTTATTTATAGAAAAAAGGCCTTTCCAGTTGGGAGTTAATAATCAGGGAGTGGCAGCCAAGAAGAGAAGCAACTGGAGAAGTTTGGAGGTAACCTGGGAAAGAAAAGAGACAACAAAACCCAGCAGAAGTTGCAGATCAGCAACATGGAAACTGGAGAGAGCGGCAACAAAGTAAGCGGGAGTTCAAAAGGTAAGTGATAAGTGAAAATATTCTAACTTTAAAGTAGATATATATATAAAAGTAACAGTGGACAGCAGAGCAAACAACAATAACAATGATTTGAACGCAAATAGCATCAAAAACAAGGTAATAAACTTAAAATACTTAAATATTAACTTTTGATTTGAAATTCCAAATATTAAAATACTGAAAGATCAAAACCAAACAAAAATATTAAATATGATAAACTTTAAAGAGCCTGCCCTTTGGGGCAGGGCATGACATCAGGGGGAATTTTGTTTTAGGTAGATTGTCAACCTACCGCTGCTACCACTGTTGCAATTGAACCAACGGGGATTCAGTATTTGGAATTAGGGAAGACAACAGTCCAATAGAAAGGACAGAATAATAAGAATAAGGTGTTGTTTATTGTAGAATATTGTGATTAATATACCATATGGGGAAAGCCACAAGGCCACAAGGGGGTGGCATAGTGGGAAGTTCCATGTAAGGTTTGAAGCTGAGGAATAACTTGTGCGGGGATCAGCAGGTCAAATTGGTAGCACTCCTAATTAGGATGAAGTACCCGCCATTTGATATTGCCACCAGATTGGTTCATGTTGTTAGATACTTCAAGGGGCAACTCATCAAGCACCCCCTGTGTATTGTAAGATAAGTTAGTAGGCAAGTCTGGAAACTTGGTTGTAACACAGTAGTATCCAATTATTGGACATAGCCTTGTCAATACTCATAGTTAACAAGAGTAGCTTCTGTTAAATCAATCTAAATTAAAGTTTAACATGCTATCTCCCTTGAGTTGGACAAAGTACTGTCAGCCTGTTGTAATTTAACCCCCAATTGAAATATTGGGATTGACTTCAACCAATTCAATTATAGTTTCCCACGTATACCAATAATAAAAATAATTCTTTCAAGATGCAAGATCTTGAAAGTGATGCTCACTACAAAAAAGAGCTATCATTGGTGTCAAATCAAGTCAATGCCTTGCCACTTCACCACCCCAGCTTTGTTGATAAGTATGGGGGATACATTGAGACCAGTGACACAGAACATGATACTTTACTCTTTTCAGAAATTATGCCCTACTGAACTGAAGAGATCCCCACTGACTGTTCTCATTTGGACCTATCAGAGGTCCCTGGGCCACACACTCTGTGTCACTACAATCTTGAAAAAAAACCTGCACAATAATAAGTGCACTGTTCCAAGGACATCAGAAAAAATGGGTCTAACAAGGAACAAATTTTAATCTGTTCACTTACAACCTCTATGCCTCAGATCTCTGGAAAGCATACTGCCAGTACCAGGAGGCAAACATCATTCAGACCAACCAGCTTCCAAAGAAAGAAAAAATGATAATTCAAGGACTTTCTCTCCTATTTTGTACATCTGAGTTTTAAGCATCTTCAGAGACTGATAACTAGACACAGTTTTGAAATTGAAGAGCCTAGAAACAGCATAAATGAACTCCAGTGTGATCATCAAGACATCATAAACAGACTCAGTAACAGTTTTGACTCCTTTGGAGAAGTAATGAAATACCTTCAAAAAACTGTCAACCATGCTATCAAAAGTGACATTTTTCTTCTAATTTTAAAGAAAGATCCAAAACAAGGATCAAACCCTGGCTTCTGTTTCCTGCAGCCTGCCAGCTCAGACAGCCAAGAGCCCAGCTGTCCGTGTTTTTTTGACAACAAATCCAAAAAGGATTTTGATGAGAAGCCACCAGGACCAGAGACCTTGTATAGGCTGCAAGAATTTGCAAGCAAGGAAGAAAAAATTGATGCCAGAAGTTTCTCCAAAGTAGAAACATGCAACACTGATAGGTCAGGCAGCAAATCTTACAATTTTACCAATGATAAATACCCCAAACTTGCCCAAAGACCAATAAATGTCATGTGTTCTGTGACCCTTCCCAACCACAATAATCAGGTTGATAAACAGATTATTTTAGACATATATTCTACAACAACAACCAATAGTGACCCACCTGCATCTGACACCACCCAGCCACTCCAAGAATACTGTCAACAGCCCGCCCAAGCCCCAAAAACCCAACCCAATGATGAGGCCTGACAAAGTTTTATTTATATCCAACCAGGTCAAGGACAATCCCCATCATTATCTTGAATAATAAAGCCATTATGAACCTTTGGTTCAACCATTTCATGCCTTATATTATACTTGTTCTCTTTCACCTCTGTACAGGCCCTGACCCCCTACTATCATGTCAGCAGATCTTGTGGACCCCTTGTCCATATTATTATGTCCTCCTGATGCCCTGTTTGGTCCAATACATTTCACCAAATTTTTTGAACCTTGTCTTCTTCAAGTTCACCTTAGAGAACATCTTACTTGCCAACCCCCTGGCAAGATCCTAAAAACCCAAAACCTTTGGCAGAGAAGACTACTGATACACATCACAGCCCCACTTTTTCAGGTACAAATACAACCATTGCCCATCTATTTGGTCCCCATGACCCCTCTTTTCACCCCCTGGCCCAACTTCCCGCAAGATCTTGAGATTCCTAATTAGACCACATTCACCTAACTCTTTGGTGTAATGTACATTACACTGACAGGTTTAATGCACCCAATGGTATCAACTAGTGATACCTGATCCCTGCTAGCCTGGTCTTTTTCTTACATTATCAAGTTAGTATCAATATTGTGGTGGGCACTCCCCACTGTCCTGGCAGTCCCTCCCATTACATCTGCAACTGATTCACCCCACACCTGGCTCCCTGACACATGCCCACTTATGAGTGGATGAAATAGTCCAAAAGTTCAACTCTCAAGTTTAGACAGATAGTTGCCAACCGCCTGGAGTGTAGTAGAATGAATTCACAAAGAATAAATAATGTAACTAACCACTATGCCTTTCTGAAATGCCAAGATGAAAGCAATTGAGATGAAATTTATTACTTGGTAGTCAACTATTAAGTAAAGTGAGACTTTTGGTTTTTTTCTGATTAACTCCTGGAATTTGACACTTTGTTAAATAACGGTACTTGATGTACTGAAAACTTTTATATAAAAATAATATATAATACTATAGTATACTAAAGTAAACCTAGTGAGCTCAAAAATACCATATAAACATACCTCAAATAATAATAATAAGGAGAAATAAGCAATTATACTTCATTTTATTATTTAAAAACATTCTTTACTATAAAAATATTTTTCATTATCATAAAAAGTAAAGTTTCAATTGATATATAAATAAAAATAATAAAAATTATATTAAGCACTGTCAGGAAATTGCTGTTGAATTCCCTTTACCTTAGTAAAATGGCTAGTGAACAGATAAGCTAAAACCTTTATAAAATGATGTACTGGCCAGTCATCAATAAGAGAAGCTTCTGATAGATTGAAGTCAAGCTTAATTGATCTCAGAAGCTTTTGAAAAAATGGATTTAGGCCAATAGATGTAAGGCCAACCAGGAGCATCCTAGGTCATCAATTAAGGCCAAATCTTGATTGATCAGAATTATTATGGAATACCTTAGAAATCCGCTGGGTTAGTAGTAAAATAGGTTTGATAATGAGGTAATAAGAAGATGACAAGATTCCCTGTGAATAGTTAGGATTGGGATCAATTTGCACTGACAGCCTACTGATGCCACTGCTAATTCCTGCTATAGAAGGTCACCAGACGTTCTCATTATTTATGCACTATAAATAGTATAATTAATTGGCGCTGCCACTGCTGGCATGCCAATGATCATGCATAGCAATGAAGTAAATAGTACCCAGCACAGGGTCCTATGATATTGAATCACATGCCATTGCAGAGATGCCTGACTCTGAGGGTTTATTCCAGCAGTCCGGGGATGAAAAAACTGGCTGAGAAAGAGTTAGAAGTGTTAGATGTATTATCCTGGTAAGAGGGCACAAGCTCTAAAAAAGTCCTTCCCTTTGACTAATGTGAGGCAGACAAAAATAAGATATACCTACTGTAGAAAGTTTTCACAGTAAACAATGATCTGAGTTTGAAGACCATTGTTAGTTCTCAAAGATTCTAGTGTCAAAACAGCAGATTCAACCTGCCAACAAGGTTCCAACTAAGCAGGCTCAAGACCCACAATCTGACTTCCCAGTGACCTGCATCTAAACAAGAAATTTGGCTCAAATTCTCAAAATCAACAACTGAACAAAGAATGATCCTATAAGGTAGATGAATCAATTTGGCTCCTGACCCTTTACCAGTAACAAGCAACCCCCTTCATCATCCAACCAAATGATCTACATAATCATGTTCCTCTTAAGATGATTCAGCACAACTATATAATCCCTATCTCTAAATGTAGATAATTATCTAGTTTTCAAATATTTTTCTCCTTGTAACTCTTCCAAAACAGCACAGTTACAACACTAGCAAGCTGTCACCTAGAGAAGTTGCTGCTTGCATATTGCCTCCCTTGGACATTGTCAGTTGTTGCCCTATCAAGGAACAACCAGAAGATGTAGATAACTCTTGTCAACATACAAGCAATCCATTATACAGAATGACTAAGATTAAACACATATCCAATAAAGCAAATGATAATTGGACCACCAGTTCCAATAGCAGAACTGAAATTTCTGACAAGCACTACAAAAAATGAGAAAATATAACATTTATTTGTTAAACTTTATATAAGCACAGCTGAGACTATCATAGGATTTACTAGTAAATTAGAAAAAACTAAAACACTTCATTCACTTTCAAGTATGATTATTCATTTTAACCTTAAAAATTGTCAGAAATCCACAAACCATGGTATTTTATCATCCATCAAGATGATATCTTAAGTATTATAATGTTAGGAAACTACATGAGAGCCTGTGACTTTGATGTAAACTGCAGCCTGGAATTTTTTATTGTAGTCATCAGAAGTAACAAGTTTAACAGGGCCCTCAGCCCAGAGGCAATGGAAACTTTTTACTAATAATGGATGAAGGTTCATAGTTTTGACTCTATATATTGCTATAAGAGTTTATACCTTATTATGACTGTATAGTAGTTTGATTAACTAATAAAGCCTATGAGAGGATAACATTAGAAAAATATGAATTGGATCAATCATTGAGTCAGTATGAAATTGTCATGCCCTGCCCCAAAGCGCAGGATTTTTAGGATTTTACTTATCTTTTGGTTTTCTTTAATCTTTCTTTTATTATATTAATAATTGAAATTTTAAATTAAATTGTTAATAATTAATTATTCTAAGTCAGTTACCTTATTTTTTACTTCAATTCAAATTCAAATTGTTGTTGTCTTCTCCTCTTGTTTTGGCTATTCTATTAGCCTAATATTTTCTACTTTAAAGTTAGAGAATTTTAATTTTTGCTTACCTTTCAAAATTCCTGGTTACGTTGTTGCCGCTCCCCCCAGCTTCACGTTGCAGATCTGCTTCAAACAGGTATTCTGTTTCTCCTTTTTTTCCAGGTCATCTCCAAACTTCTCCTGTTGCTCCTCTTCTTGGCAGCTTTCTCCCTGACTATTAATCCCCAACTGGAAAGGCCGTTTTCTATAAATAAAGAGCTTTTTACGAATAGGCTTTAAGCCAAAATTCTAAGTGATTTCTACTCTTCAATATTTACCAATTTACAATTTCAGATCTTAAACTTTAGAAATTCATATTTTTATTTTATTTCATTCTAAAGCTCTCCTTTTTTCTTCTCTTAATAAAAGGAAGTTGTAAAACAACAAGCCTTAGGCTTGTTGTATCCATTGTTTTCCCTTAAGGAGTCTTTTAATAGTTATATGTATCAGTTTGCTGACAGAGAGTATCCCAATAATGACATTCCCTTAGTTACTAATTGTTCACTATTAAACAAATAATTTTATCTTCTTTGCTTAGGTTTTTTAAACTCTATCACTCCTTTAAAACTCAGTATAAGTTTCTGGCTGGATTCTGTAAGATTATACTACAGCCAGTTCCTACTTTCTTATACCTTTTGAATCTTAATCCCAATGCCTTACACACTTTAGTTTATAACCTTGAACCACTATTGGCAAGACATTACATGTAGGGCAAGGTTGTAGAGTGTTTGATGTCTTTGTATTTTTAATTGTTGTTTACTATGTGAACTGATAGCTCTATGGTACCATCTGTTATGATGTAGTCAGGAGTTCCATAGTCAGCTATTATTGCCTTGTTGATGAAGCAATTTATTGTTTCTGCTTTGTGGTTATGTGTTGCCCAGCAGATGGACCAGCGTGTAGCAAAGTCAATTGCTACAATTAGAAAGAATTGTTTAGTTTTTGCTTCTGGGAAGGGTTCCATCACGTCCAGTCCCCAAACCTTGAATGGTTCAGGGTCAGGCACTGGATTAAATGTGGGTTGTGGGGCCTTGGTGCTGGCTTATTTCTCACACACTGTGCACTTTTTCAAAATTTCAGCTATGTCTTGTTTAAGATTGGGCCACCATACCATCTCTTTTAGATTGAGGTATATGTTATTAGCCTTTGTATGTCCTAGTAGGCGTTAGTGTCTTAATATGGTGTCAACTCTTTGTGCAAGTGAGATTTATGGGACATGTTTGTCATTGATAATTTGGTATACTGTGCCATTTGATACATGGAAATACTTTTTGTTTATTACTAATGTATTGTGGGTCAGTTGGTGTGTTGAGGGGTCTTTCCCTTTGGTTTTATACTCAGTGTTGTACAGGTTTGGCCAGTCAGGGTCCAGGTGGTCAGGGTAATCCTCTCTTGGCTGGCATAGCCTAGAGAGAGCATCAGATGTGATTGGCTCTGCCCCCTTTTTTTATTGGATCTCCAAATTGAGCTGCTACAGCAGGGACATTAATTTGGCTTGTTATTGTGCAAGTGCGTTCTGAGGTTTAAAGTGGATTAAGGATTTATGGTCAGTTAGCCCTCAGACTTTAAATGTCCTTCCAGATAACATCTCCATTTTTTGCATGCGTGGTATATTGCTAGAAATTCCTTGTTGTGTATTGGGTACCTCTACTCAGTGTTGGTTAGTTTTCTAATTTTGTAACATACTGGCAGAAAATCTTGCTGTCCTGGCTGGCAGATGTGTAGGACTGCGCCAATGGCAGTGTCACTGGCATCTGACTTGAGCTTGTAGCACCCGTTGTTATTAGGGTATTGCAAGATTGGTGCTTCAATCAAAGATTTTTTTAATAGTTGGAAATTCTTGTCACATTCTGGAGTCCAGATGAATTTTTTTTGGCATTACCCTTAGTTAATTCATTGATTGGTTTGGTGAGTTTTCTGCAGTCTTTGATGTATTTCATTAGGTAAGCTATCATTCTGAGAAAGCGTCTAACTTGTTTAACAGAGGTGGGGTGTTGTATGTTGTTTGGATTTAATTTTGTCTGGATATGCTTTAATGCCACTGTCAGAGACACTGTTCCCCAAGAACAGGAGTTCCTTCTCCATAAATTGGCACTGACTTGGTTCTGCATAAAGTCTGTGCTTTGCAAGTCAATCAAGTGTCTTGCGGACATGTGTGAGGTATTCCTCTTTTGTTTTTGAGAATATTATGATATTGTCAAGGTAGCACAATGTATTTGAGAGACCACTTAGTGCTTGGTTCATTGTGGTGACAAACGTTGTAGGAGTGTTGGTCATCTCAAAGTTCATTTATTCAGGTTGCCCAGACATCTCTGACTGGTACAACAAGCCCATAGGGCCATAAAGGAATGATCAAGCAAAAATAAAAGTGATGGTCTAAGGAGGAGGGGACAAGGAAACTGGAGGGCCCAGAGATAAACCTTGAGGGGAAGGAGGGGGAGGAGTGTGGGGCAGCTGGAACACTTCTGGAGGGACAAAGGCGGCCTGTTTTTGCTCTGGAAAGAGGATCAATCCAGGGATTGATGATTATTATTCTGCTAGCTCCCTGCACAGTGTACTGGATGTATTGCCAAAGAAGACCTGGCTTATGATCCACCCAAGTTTGTGCGCTATGAAGGAGTTTGGGGCATGTGCTGGATGAGGAGTGGCAACAAAGGATTTGATGACAGAAGAGTGAATAACCCACAATGCAGTGTAGAATACTGCTTCCTGGAAAGACTCAGGAATGCGGGAGGGGGTGCCAATGAAAAACCTGTCTACTTCCAACCCCTCCATGGGTGTGGAGTATGGGCGTGCCAACCAGAGAATTGCACAGGCGGTCTGCCATACTTTTATGCTCTGGGGGCACTCAAAGAACCTGTGTGTCACTGTGTTGTTTTTCCGCACCTGTTACAGATGGTACTTGGGCAATTGCTGCAGTCAGCTGTACGGTATAACCTACGGAGAACCTTCCACATATTAGTCTGCATCTTGAGATTAATCATGTCCTTGTGGCAGTACTGCCAAAACAGGCTGGCTTTGAGGCTAGTGTTGTTGTGTGGGAGTACCTCCAATATTTCTGGTACTGCCACTGGTCTTGGGGGTTCCAGGATGATGCCCCAGGGTGAGCGGGGAGGCCCATGAACATTGGACGCCATACCAGTCCTGCCCTTTCTCTATGGGCAGCTGACAGTATGAATGAGCTGATGCTCCAACATTCTTTATATGCTGATAGCATTGTTTTCCAGAAGGATTCTATCCCTTGGGGGCCTCTTTTGATTGTTACTTTTGATATCCAGTTGTTAAGAGTGTGTTGTTTATGAGCCGGGATTAAGCCTAGAGCCTTGGCCCATTGTGTCCTAAAGGCGTTGGTCCAGTGAGGTTCTGTCACATGGGTGGAGAGTACCATAGACATTATTTGTCCAAAGATCTTGGATGAGTCCCAGCAGACATTGCATAAGCCCAGACCCCCTGAGCTTGTTGCCAATCAGCTTTGTGGTGGCAATTGGCTGTGTGCCTGGTCTCTAAAGCGTGTGTTGAACCATCTTATTGAGGCTTTGGAAGAACTGTTGGGATAGAGGAAAGAACTGGGCAGTGTACCAGACTTTTGAGTACCCCAATGTATTTACAAGTTAGACCCTGCTGATTTGGGTCACCAGGTTGCATTGCCAGGAATACGTGGACCAGGAGACAGCACTGAGGATGCCCAATTCCATTGCCTGTGTGTCAAAGCCTCCCACCTTGACCCATATGCCCAGATGGCGCACCAGGTCTCTAGTTGGCTTGATGGCAAGAGGGTTCTGAAGCCAGGGCTCCCTAGAATGATGGCCTGGGATTTTTTGGTGTTCATCCTGGCTTGGGAAAGTTCAGAGTAATCCTTGAGAGCCTTTGTGAAGATGGATACATTAGTTTTAGAGGCCAGACCTACAACACAGTCATCAGCAAAAGTCTTGATTGTGAATGGTTCCTGTCCATATGTTCTGAGGCCCAAAAGTTTGCTGCTAAGGTGGCAAATCCATGAGACAATGGCTATGTTATAGAGAAGAGGGCTGAGAGGGTCTCCTTGGTGAAGGCCGCAAGACAATATGATTCCCTCTGTCTCTCCATGAGCTGTTGCCACTTGGATAGATGATTCATTCAATTGGGATGTCAACCATGTCCTGAAATTTACAGGGACTGAGTGGGCTGAGAGGCATGCGTCAAGGTAGGGCCATGATACTCTATCATACACCTTTTCTTGGTCCAGGAAGATGATGATACCATTATGAGACTTGTACCACAGGATATTTGTCACAGTATTGAAATTGTCAGAAATACTGCAGCCCAGAGTAAATCTATGTTGACTAGGATGTGTGGCAAGAGGGAGTGTTTTCCACATTCTAGCCACCAAGACTTTACTTAAAAGTTTCTGGTCAGTGTTCAGAAGTGTGATAGGCTGCCAATTCTTCAGCTCTGCTCTTGACCCTTTCTTATGTAGCAAGATGGTCAAATCATTACCTCCACCGGGTATAGTTGATCCATTTCTCAGGGCTGTGTTGAAAACCTCCAGAAGAATTGCCCCAAATAGAGCAAAATGGTGTATGTTGAACTCATATGACAACCCGTTGGGCCCAAAGGCCTTCTGTTTTGGTGCCATATTAATGTGTCCTCTAGTTCTTCCATTTCAATAGGGCGGGCCAGATTATTCATTTTGGGGATTAGTGGAACCACTTCAAGCCATTTACTGAGGGCCATAGGATTTGGTTTGCCTTCTGAAGCATATAGGTTGCTGTAGAACGTATGGGTTGCTGCCAGCACCCCTTCCTTTGAGGTGTGAGATATGCTGTTCTCAACTACCTCCAATATTGTCCTCTGTGCTCTCCTAGTTTTATACATGGAAATAAAGGCCTTGATAGGCTGTTTGCCTTTAATTGCTAAGGATGTTGCAGCCTGGAGGCAGACCAGGTTTGAATGGCTTTGCTCAAATCTGGCAAGCTTTTCACGGGCCACTTGCCAGGCAGCTGTCCAGCCTGCGTTTTTTTGTTTTGGCATGTTTGCCTCCAGATGTCTAATGGTGTTAGTGATGTGGCGTTTGTAAGCCTTCTTAGCAGTCACAAGTTGGGAAGATTCCTTAAAAATCTGTCCCTTCACATTGGCTTTGATGGCAGCCCATTGGTCTGCTTGCTTGTGTTTTTTTGTTGACCTCAAGGTCCAAATTATTGATTGGCCAATCCATCATCTGTTTGAGTTGTTGGGGAGCATACAAGGTCGTTGTGTAGCGCATGTCACATGGTCTCCCAATTTAATAGTGGTGCAAAAGAGTCTGTGATCAAACTTAAGGATGTCCACTTGCAAATGTGTGGAAAATCTGGACTCCAATCCCAGGGAAATGAATATATAGTCTATGCAAGAGGCAGAGAAATATATAGTTTCCACAGGGGTGATCCGTGTCATAATTGACAGATATACAGCCTCAAAATTTTCAATGTCAATAAGTCCCAAGCCTTACTGCAAATCCAAAAACAGACCAGAATAGTCCAGAAGGGGCATTGGTGGAGTCATCCCAAAGTTCATTACCCTACATTCAAAGGATCCAAATTGCATAAAGAACGCGGTTTTTGGTATGTCCCTTTCTTTTATTTCAACTTGGTAGAAACCTGAGGTGAGGTCAATTTTTGGAAAAATTTGGCTCTGGAGAGTCTTGCAAACCAATCCTCTTTGAGTGGAAGGGATTATTTATTCTTTACTGTGCTTGCATTGAGAGCTCTGTAGTCAGTTACTAGACAGAGTGAGCCTTCCTTTTTCTTTACAAAAAACACTGCTGCCCCCAAGGGGATTCTGATGGACGGATAAAGCCTTTAGCTAAGTTATCCTCAATATGTTCTTTGAGGGTTTGTGTCTTCATGGGGGAGAGTCTGTAGAGGGGTGTAGATTTGGGGATGGCCTTGCATAGGTCAATGCCATGCTTGACCTCCCTTTTGGGGGGTAGTTCTTGTCATGATCTGAGGCGCGGCACAGAGTCACAACGGTAGATCCTAACCTTAGGATTGGATTTATACTAAGTCTTGGTTAGAAAGGCAGGTAAGGCTATGCAAATACCTTGTCGTGAATTTGGCCTTGGTTGACGTCTTGGGGATTGACGTCTATAGTGCTAGCTTTGGAGATTATGGTTTCAGGTCTATACATGAATTAATACAAGTCTTAAAGACTCTGAAGTCTTTACCCTTAAATCTAAGGTAACAACTAAGTAGAGTGTAAAAGTAAGTAGGTAATGTGGTGAAAGTGGAAAAGTATATTTATTTGATAAGAGTAGGGAGAGTTATATGGTCATTAAAATGCTAATAGCCCAGGCTAAATTCCTGTGACTAGTTATCACTGTGCATATGAGAGGGGTTAATATGGGCACTAATCAGGGTACTTCTGCATATGAATGACTTTTTCTAATCAAGCCTTGCATCTGGATGACTTCACATGCAAGATTTCAAGTATTTGCATAAGTTCCTTAGAGCTTAGGAACACAACAACTACAGAGGCTAGAACCTGATCCCATCACACTGTGGCAGCAATTAAAGGCATTTTGGATGTATATTAAAGTCTACTGATCTCAATATTATTATTATAGTATTATAGCAATATAAACTTATAAAAGTTTAAGTACTATAATTATAATAAAATAAAGATACAATTCAGTATTCACTATATTACATTAACTAGCCACAATTATGATAGGCTAATCAACATAACATAGCTCATTTTACGACATACCTTAAGGCCCTGAATGAATAATATCTGCTAGATGTGGCTAGAGAGGTGCCAAAGTATGTGGAGACACAAAGACAAAAATGTGAATATAACTTAAATTTTATTGTATAAAGTGAAATGTATTATATATTGTGTAGCTTTACCACAAAAAATTACATGCACAGCAGGATCACTTGCCAAAAGCATGAGTGGGGCAAGTGAGTTGCGCAGAAGAGGAAACCAAACAATAGAATTTCCCAATTTGGAGCCAGACTCATTTCAAAGGGCAAAAGCAAAAGAGAGTGATTTGTCCTCAAAATAACCCATTGAAGGCAAAATCAAAACATGGTGAATGGCGGCATTCATGACATTGCCCCCCCTCTAGATTGGCCTTAGGGGGGTACTACTTGCAGAGGAACTTGGCATGCACTCAAGCAAACAGGCAACCACTAGAGAGGAGTTTCACAGTGTACTCTGACCCTTGTTTGAAGGTCACTTCCAAAGGTCTAACCCATAAAATGTCTAGCTTATGGGCGCGTCCTCCTACTCTGTGCTGATAGTAGAGAATGTGGTCCTCAATGTTGAACTCAAGCAAGGGAGACCGTCCAGCATTGTCAGGAGAGAGCTCAAGCACCTTGGTCTTATACACAGACGTGTAAGTAGTAGCCTGTATATCAATGATGCGGTTGACTAGATCTTTGATATGGTCATCAGGGTTCATAGCCTTGTCAGAGGAGAGTAGGGGGCCCCCAAGAGCAAAGGGGTAGTAGCCTCTTGCCCATACAGCATAGCAAAAGGGGAGTACCCAATGACACAATGTTTGCTAAGGCAATAAGCAAAGAGACCAGTGGGTAAATATAGATCCCAGTTTGCAGCGTCAGAGTAAGTGAGTTTCCTCATTATAGAAACCAGAGTCAAGTTTGTATGTTCAACTTCCCCATTAGTAGAAGGATTATAGGGGGCAGAGAAATACTGTTGAGATCCCAAGGACTTGACAACAGAGGTCACTAACTTGGCGTTGAAGTTAGTCCCATTGTCAGACAACAACACTTGAGGACAACTGTGGCAAAATAATACATCTTGCATCAGAAAGGCAGCAGTTGTCTTGGTAGTGATGTCCTTAGTAGGGAAAGCTTCTGCCCACTTACCAAAGTGCTCAACAGCAATTAGGATAAAGCGGCACTCAGAGCAAGAGCAGGGAAGAGGCCCCACAGCGTCAATGCTGACAGTATGAAATGTGTGTTGAGGGGGGACTAGCTTGAACTTGTGAGAGGCAGCTCAAGGCCGTTGAAGCTGCCAATTGTGGCAACTAGTAATGACATCTGGAATCAGCAGGCAAAGGTTCTCCCAGAAATAGTTTTTCTGGAGCCAGTCATAGGACTTGGCAATGCTTCCATGTCCTGTCTCCTTATGAGCTTGAAGCACCAGTAAAAAGCAAAGACTAGGTTGTACATAAGACAGGTACTGGTCTTGCACTTTCTTGAAGAGCTGATTGTCATAAATGAGTGTGTTCTCAGATAGTTTGGATAGAGCAATCCAGAATACTTTGGTCTTGCTCTCCCAAGAGAAGAGAAATCCAATTAGTTCATACAGTCAATCAGCCTCAGCATGATGTAGAGCAAGGATAGGCATTCTGGACAATCCATCTGCATTCTGGTGTTGAATCCTGGGACAGTGTAGTACTGTGAAGCTGTAGCCTTGCAGGCAGAGAGCCCATTGGGCTAGTTTTCCTTCTGGTTTGTTAAGCTGTTGTAGCCATTTATGTGAAGTGTGGTCAATGACTACAGTTAAATGGGTGCCATAAATGTAATGGCAGAACTGCTTGACGGCATGCAACACAGCAAGGCATTCTTTTTCAGTGACACTGTAATTCTTTTCATGCTTTTTGAGGACATGATGCATATAAGCCATAGGGTGATCCACACCCTTGTCATCTAGTTGAACCAGGATAGCTCCAATGACTAGGTTGCTAGCGTCAGTGTAAAGGATGAATTCCTTGTTGTAGTCAGGGTACACTAGGATGAGAGCCTCATTGATCTTTTGTTTAAGAGTCTCAAAGGCTTGTTGTTGGCTAGCGGTCCATTCAAAAGGAACATTACACAACAGTTGGACCAAAGGTTTGCTAGTGTTGGCAAAGTTGGGGATGAACTGTCTGTAGTAACTCATCATGCCCAAAAAGACTTGTACTTCTTGCAGGTTGGTGGGCAAAAGCATTTTGTCAATGCCCTCAACTTTCTTGGTCATTGGGAAAATCCCCGTCTGGGTCACCTCATGGCCTAAGAATTCAAGCCATTCCTTGAAGAAAGCATACTTAGATGGCTTTAGCTTAAGGCAGGCCCCCCAAATCTTTATTAAAACTTCCTTAAGATGGGCCAGGTGATCAGTAAAGATAGCGCTGAAGACTTTTATATCATCTAGGTATACTAGAACACATGAAAGTTTCAAGTCACAGAAAAATGGAGTCAATGGCTTGTTGGAAGGTAGCTGGGGTATTGCAGAGTCCTTGCGGCATACATGTAGGCTCAAAAAATCCTTTGGAGGTGATAAGGGCAGTCTTCTGTATATTCTTGGGAGAGAGATCAACTTTCCAGTACCCAGAAGCTAGATCCATAGTGGAGAAGAGTTCAGAACCCCCAAGGCGGCAGAGAGCATCATCAATGCGTGGTAAGGGGTAGGAATCCTTTTTGGTTAAGGAGTTTAATTGTTGGTAGTCCATCACAATACAATGACCTACATCCTTCTTTTTCAGTATGAGCAAGAGGGAGGCCCATGGACTTGGGAAGGAGTCAGTAGCCCAGCGTCTAATAGCTGCTTAAGCTCTTTAGACACCTGAGCGTCCTCCACGCTACTGCAACAATATGGTTTAGCGCTGAAGGGGGGTATTGCAGTAGGTTCCATCATGCCAGGAATTATCTGGCCAAGTAGAAAGGCTCAAAAAGCCAGAAAACCTTAAAAAAATTGACCAAATTAACAGATTTAAATCAAACAGTTGATTGAAAATGGATTACAGCTGCTCCAGTCTGCCAGCTGAACCCAATTCCTCCTTGCAAATTGACGTTGATAAATTGACATAATTTGAGGGTTACCTGGTATGAGATTATTAATCAGCATGGTTGTCAGAAATTGAACATTCAAGGGTTCTTTGCAACCTGGACCAGATACTCACTTGACAATGTAGAAGGAATAGGAGCCCAGGATCCAGGTGACATTGCTTAGTCAATTTTTGATATATATTGAATGATTTTCACTGTTTCAACTCTAAGAGTTGAGTCCTCCCAAAATTTTACTCAATAAAAAATCAAATATCCCTTGGTCTAATTCACTTTTGAAATGCACCCTGTGGTTGGATTGTTACGCTACATTCCTTGCAATCTTATTCTAAGCCAGATCATTACTGAAAGATGGGGGCCTGCTGTCAGTACTTTGTCAGCACCTCCCAATGTTAATTCAATGCCTGACAATTTTGGAGTGGTCCCCCTGTCTTTGAAAATGAAAATTGTGCTGCATCTCAATGTCCTGAATTTTATTCTGAAGATTCTATGATGCTTTCACAGGCTATTTATCTTGGGCTACTTTGGTTAGGATTAATTATTTTACTTAATCCTAGTACAGTAGTTTTAAAAGCTATGGCAACAACCAAAAATACCTCAGATTTAAACAAAATGTTTTCAGATTTGAACAAAATCCAAGTTGCGCAAGATTCAGTATTCAAATAATTTAAATATTTTTAGTTAATAAATGAACTGTCAAACCAAAAACAAAATTTCACTATCCCATTATACAAAATTATATCAAGCATCAAGCAGTGTAATGTAAAACACAAAAAAAAATGAACTGCCACAACACATGAGATGGATGGATGCTATTCTGGAGTATATTATAATCCAAGCAGGATTCATATGAGGCACCAACAAAAGGACTAAAATGAAACAAAATTAGAGAAATCTAGAAGCAAGATTCTACAAGCACAAAACAAAATGAAGTCACACAAGATGCGTAGTATGAGTAGCCTAAAATAGAAAAATAACAGGTTTACAGCCAATCAATAGCAATCCAATTTAGGAACAGAGGCATTTTATCCATTTTCAGGGCTCCTGAATTGTGTATAATGGTTTTGAGAACCTTCCAAGTATAGGCTTGAGATTACAATAAAAATAAATCATTAGTTTTTAAAATTTCTACTTTTAGTGATTTTAAACTAGGTTTTTTACAATGATTTTTACTAGCAACATCTTCAACTGCACAAGCAGCCAAGCCAGCTTCAATGGAGGCAAGGCTCAGAACGTGGAGGCACCTGTTTACACCCAAGCCTTTGAGGCAGGTAACAAGGAAGCTGACCTGTTACTGACCCCCAACCCATATGGCTTTTACTTGTTCAGTAGTCACTTAGTGTCTAGCTCTACCCCTGCTCCCATACACACCCCCACACAAGCTGCCCGCCAACCAATCAATCAGGATGACAATCTTGATTTAGAACAACTTCCTGCCACCAGCCAACCTGTCCCCTACAGCCAATCAGGCTTCAGCTCCCCCGGCCCAGCGCCCCAAACAACAAATCATCACTGCCTAAATTCTCCAGGAAATTGTGGCACTAAACCTACAGGGTCTGTCATGGGACCAGATTGCCGCCCAGTTGCAATTTACCCAAGCCACCATAATGCAGGAGTTCAACAACCTAATGAACAAGGGGAATCTGATTAGGACAGCCAAGAAGCCAAAGAAGGCCCCTGAGTCCCAGATAACCAAGGCCTACCCAATAATGCTTGACCTCCTCCAGAGGGACCCCAAGCTTCCCCTAACCTAGGTCTGCAAACAGCTTGCACACCATAAATTATGGGTCTATGAGCGCATGGTGAAGCTCTGGATGCACAGAAAGGTGGCTTCCATATGGGTTCTTACCAATTTTGCTGGCAACCAATGTGATGGCACTGAGGATTTGCCATATGACACCGCCATTGAATCAACCCTGGTCTGATGCCTGACTAGTCTAACTGATGATGTCATGTCCATCTTCTATTACAAGCCATTGATAGCTTTTGATGATTTTGGCAAGCAAGGAAGAGCCGCCACTCAAAAAGAAAGGAATAAGGTCAAGAAGGGGACTTTCATTGATGCGTTTCTGGCTATTTCAGCCAAGGGTTTTGTCTACTATCAGACAAACCCAGATTTCATCAATGGTTACTTGTACAGCCACATCCTCAGTGGATTACTCAACTCGTGGGATAGCTCACATTCCAAGTACCAGGTTTTCTTGAGCCACCAGATAGAGGATAGCTCCACCACCCTTGAGGCCATCCAGGAACACAGGCACCAGGCCCCCCTGTACCCAGCTGGTCACGCTGACATCCATCTGGCTGATTTTGTGTTCTTTAATATTGGAGATACACTCTGGGAGCGCCGCCCTCAGGCTTTCAACAACCTCTATCTTGGGATCCTTGATCACAATTTTCTCTTTGATCACGAAATGATGGCTGACTTGTTTTCCCAAATTGTCTTTCACATGAACATGGGAAACCAATCATGTAAGGCTAAGTGCCTCCCACCTTGGGCCACTGCCATCTACCAGCCCATCCAGCCAATTATTGATGAGTAATATGACAAGCATTATATGGTAGCCATCACACAAAATCCTCCTGCCTCCAACCCCGCCACCAACACCCCTCACCCGCAAGCCCAACCCACCCAATCCCAGACCCCCCAGGCCAGCACTGCCTCTACATCTTCCTTTCCTGTGCTATTCTGCCTCCTAGTCATCACTCTTCCCACTTAATAAACCCCCTGTCGCCAAACATTTCTATTTATATTATATTTTTTTAATTGTTCATGTTATCTTTGTTTATAGTTGACTATATTCTTTATGTTCAGATTTTTTCTATCAAATCATATATTTACTATGTTGTGTATCTAGATCCAGAACACAGTTATTTTTAGCATTTTGTACAGCCCCTTGTGAAAACATTAACAACAATTTGGTGATAAACTAAATTTGAATTAAAAATTTATAGTTAATTGATTTTAGATAAAGTTGTTACTGATCTGAATTCAAAACCTTAATGATAAACTTTAAGCCAATCAGAAGCCAAGTGATAAAGTGATTGTTGTGACATAAAGGGACATTAAATAATTCTTTGATGCATGTGCGCTAATTAATATGATTGGCTGGTTGTTTTGCTATCATGTACTATTGCTGCTGTGGCAAGTTGTTGGTGGACTAGTGCTAACCCAGCAGCTGATTGGGCACTAGTCCACCAACAACTTGCCACAGCGGCAAAGGAACAAAATGGCAAAACAACCAGCCAATCATATTAATTAGCGCACATGTATCAAAGAATTATTGAATGTCCCTTTATGTCACAACAATCACTTTATCACTTGGCTCCTGATTGTCTTAAAGTTTATTATTAAGGTTTTGAATTCAGATCAGTAACAACTTTATCTAAAATTGATTAGCCTATAATTTTTTAATTCAAATTTGGCTGATCACCAAATTGTTGTTAATATTTTCACAAGGGGCTGTGCAAAGCGCCAAAAATAATATAGCAATTAAGGAAACAATGCCAACACAAAAAAAGCACATATTGAGATGAGCGTAAAACATATACACAATGGGGAAAAATGGGATATTGGAGTAATGTGAAAACAGGGATAAACAAAGAGGCAATAGTATCAGAATAATACAGATTTTATTGGGATGAAAGCTATAAAACCATATGAAAAGGTTAGTAAAAAATCAATGAGAGAATTCGAGAAGCTGCTAAAAGACCTCAACTCAGCAATTGCTGAAATTAAAGAGATTGACTGCAAGGTCAAAGCAAGAGTTAAGTCTCCCGTCCTTGAAGGGGACAAAATAGACAAGGTGTCTGCAGAGGCCCTTATGACCAAAATACCAGACACCCCAGAGAAGACAATTGAGCACTTACTAAATATTCAAAAAAACTGTGATTGAGGGCCTCCAGTTCAAGTCATTTGCCATCTCTGCGCCGTCTGTCTGGACAGATGACCCTGAAATGTACGCCCATCTCAAGCTGGCCAAGCACACCAGGAAAGAGGACACAGAATTTCCTACTCAACTTCTTGCGCCAAGAATGGCCAAGCCAGCCAAGGCTGCAGGCAAGGAAGAAACACAAGAAGGTAACCTAAAAAAATAAAATTAATAAATTTTCAAAATACTTGTCTTTTTTTCTTAGAAAATTTAGATGGTAAACTCTGCCTGGTCCTGGTCCCTTTTGTCTCCCTCACCTTCTACACTAACTACGCCACTCATGTGGCCAAGCAGCTGTATCTGTCCCCCCTGTCTTGCAGGAGCTGGAGGACTACATCCACAGGTCCTTTCCTATGTTGCAGGAGGCATTGGCTGGGCTGATGCATGGCAAGGGGGCATCTGAGTGGGCAATTACTGCCTACAGGGATGCCTAACTGGTCCGCCAGACCCGGTATCCCTCAGTGGAGTTTACTGTGTAAACTCCATTGAGCTTGTTTGGGACGTCCTGGAGACGCTCCCATTCAAGAATGTACCAGTGATGGGCCGGGCTATGCGGCTGCTTGCTTCTGCTTCCCAGTGGAGCACACAATATCTTACCTGTTGGAGAACTTTGGGTGTGTGGTGTCAAAATTGGCTGTTGCAGACGCAACAGTTGTCAAGAAAACCAAAATCCTCCTGGCAGACTTTGGGCTGGCCTGGAGTGCCAGCAAGATGGGAGTCCCTCAAGCAATGAAGCTGATCTTTGCTAAAACCAAACACAAGAAACAAATAAGCGCAGTATACAATAAGCTGTGTGAGTTTACTGAAGCCTTTGCTTGACAAAGGCTTCATCTGGTGGTTTACCTGGGGTTCCTGTTTTACTTTGGGATGAGCGCTGATGTGGAGGATCTTGACGGGGTCCTCCTAGGGATTAATGAGGCAAGGCTCTCCCTAGATGGGAAGAAGTTCCCCCGGGTACAACTTGGTGGACCACGTGATACAAGACGTCCTGATCCTGGAAGGGATTTACAGGTTTACAGCCCTGCCAGAGAAGCTGCTCCTACATTTCCACCTGACCCTTCTCCCTTTTACTAGCTGCCAAGAATATTTTAACCAGGGTGTATCCACCGTCCACAGTGTGATAGTGGAGGTTGTGCGCCACCTCCATTGCAGGGTGGGTACATACCAAAGGACTCACTATAGGTGCACACAATAAAAATATGATTCCAATAAATTTTATTACAATTTATATTATTTTTATTTCAGCAAACCAGTTTTGCAAAATATATTGCAGAAAAAGTTTTCATAAAAGCATAAAATTATAAGTTAATAAAATAAATTCTAACTTGTACATTTTATGTTTAAATTTTTTAAACCTATTTTTATATTTATTTGACAAAAGTGATATAAATATAATTGCCTAATCCAGTATTGAGCATTTGGGATAACCTCAGATGGCATAATAAAATAATATAAAATAAAATAAATAAATTACTAACATCCATTGATGGTCCTGCTGAATGTGATTGCAGGCTTGGAAACATCTAAATATAAAATGATAATTAATAAATCTTGAATAGTAAATTAGAGAATATAAAAAAAGTTGGACATACTAAGCCTTTAATTGATTGGCTGTTTGGCTAGGCACGTGGGAATGAACAAATCAGTGTGGCCATAGAATTTGGCCACAGTCTCAGCTGGTAGGGTATGGATCCCGGCCTGCAGCAAATCAAACAGGTCCTTGGTCCAAGTTGGGGTTCCTTGCTTGACAACTCACTTGAGCCACCCAAAGACTTCCTTGATGGGATTTAGGAAGGGCAAATAGGCAGGGAGGAAGAGAAGGTGTAAATTTGCCGTGGCCAATCACTGGGGGCCCACTGTAATTCTAGTGTCAATCATTGGGAATTCCTCAAGAATATCAGCCCCCTATGGAGACAAACATTGTCCAGCACAATGACGGTGGTTAAGCCCAGGCTCGTGCGCCTCAGGTGCTCCTGGACCAATCAGAGAAATGATAGAAAGGTTTGGCTATTGTGAGAACCCAATATCATTTGATACAGCTTGGCCCCCTTTGGACCGAGGAGAGCCACCATTGAATAGGCAACAGCGCCCATGTTGACAATAATAATGTTGACAGTGGCCATGTCACACTTTTAATGTTGACACTATAGTAAAGTGACAACCCGGGTTTACTTAATGTTGTTTCCTGGATGTTGACACTTTTTTAATTAACAAAACACTTTACCCTGAACATTCTTAATATAAAAAAATATTTTAAAATACATATTATACTAAAATGACCCCAGAAAGTTCAAAACTGCAATAAAAAAGTTACTATAAGTAAAAGAATAAGGAGATAGAAGCAACTATTTTTCAGTTTACTATGTAAATTACACTCTTTATTATAAAATTATTTTTTATTTCCATAAAAATTAAAATCCCAATGAACCAAAAATAAAGATATTTAATATATCATAATAATTACAAAATATAAAAAATTCTATATTTAATTTATTATACTTTTTATAAGCACAACTGAAAATATCTCATAGCTTAAAGATAAATTAACAAAATATAAAATATTTCTTACTAAACCACATTAAAACTGTATCTGAAACTTACCATTTATACCTAAAAAGATTAGTACTATATAAATAAACTAAAAAATTAAAAGTTTAAAAGTAAAAAATATATAGGCAAAGCAGAGCAAAATTTATTTTGCTAATTAAAGCCACCAGCAAGAGCAGTGGCAACATCCTCAAGGTACTTCTTAATCTCTGCCACCTTATACTTTTTCCTTACAACCTTCTGCACATCCTCCTAGTAGTCCTGCTCCTTGGACTTTTGCTTCTTGGGGGCCACCCGGTTGGCCAGGTTGTGGAACTTGGAGACAGTCCAGGCCTTCTCCTCCTGTAGCTTAGAGAAGAACTTGTTATATTTGGGGTTTGACCCAAACTTCACCTTCAGGTGCTTATGCCAAACCTCAAGGCTAGAGGTGGTCTTCATCTCCCCCTTGAGGCAGGCGCCTTGACGGTTCCAAGGGGCAGTGGCCCCGCTTACCTCTCCAGGCAGTCACCTTCTTGTCCACCCATTGGCGCTCAAAGTAATCCAGATAGCCTTTGAAGATGGTGGAGTGCTTATTGATGTAAGCATCCTCCAGGAGGGCCTCAAATCCAAGCCCAGTATGCTCTGGGTGCACAAAAGCCAAGGCAGCAAACTGAGCCAGGGCAAAGCAGCACTTCCCCTTACCATTGTTAAGATACTTCTTGAAAAGGTCCTTCTCACTCTTGAGATTCTTGACAAGGGCCTGCCTAAAATGGAAGAAGCAGCCCTGGACTGCTCCATTGAAGGTGGCCTCAAAGGCTCTGAACTGAGCCTGCTCAAAGTGCAACTGTGGTAAGTTTAACTCCCTTAAACTTGACTCCCTGGTACTTGACATTTTGTTGAGTACCAGGGAGTCAAGTGCTGCATATGTGAATCTATTAGTATTTTTTGACTTGACTTATTTTAAGCTAATTTTTACTAGTAATATAGGGGTTAAAAACCAAAAACTAAGCTTAAATTTACTAAAATTTGACTCTTTTTAATAAATTGGTCAGCTAAAAAACGGATTTAAGGGATAATTTATAGGTAAATTTAATAATAGAAATGAAAAACCCTTTGTTTGACACTCTAAACCAAAAAGTGACCAGTTCGACACTTTTTAAGCCAAATTTTAATTTTATTAATAAAATACTTATGCACTTATATAAAATTTTATTATTTAATATTATATTTTTATTATTAGTGTCCATAGTTGTTGATTAGGCTCCCAAGCACCACTATACTGGATTTAGTGGTATAGACATTAATCAAATACCCCACTTGTTTTACAGTATGTTGTTTTCAGGTTTGTGGATTAAGTGGTGCCACATAATTTAAGCCTGATTTATTAAGAGGTTTCATAGTTAATTTATAAAAAATTGAAACTTGACACTTTCTTTGTTTGCCTCTATCCACTTGACACCCAATTGGTTTCAGATTTAACTAATCAAAGGCTCAGAATTAAGGCTAAATTAATATGTGACACACTATGAGCGCCACTCAACACTCACCCACTTGACACTTTAACTTAGGGATTAGTACAGAGAGCTTCTTAACGTTTTAACCAACACTATGGTAAATAATTCACTCCCAGCTCCTCCCAGCATAACTTAATCACTAATAAACACATTTCCACTCATTTGCTTTTTTAACTTATGTTGTATTTTTTTTAATTTTTGAGCATACAAAACTGCCTTGCTTTTGGGTTAACTTTCACACCTGGTTTAAATTCAAGCAAGTTTTATATGTAAAAAATAGTAAATTTGATGCTTCTGCTCAACTCCAGCATACTAGACAGTGAGAATTCAGCTTTTTCCAGCTGATTGATAGTGCCAAACTTGACACTTACTATGCTTTGAATTTTCAACTCTCAATAAAAAATTCCACATAATTATTTTTTTATTTTTTTGCTATTATCATCTACTACTTTTTCTGCTGCTTTCCATATAATTTTCACATATTTTTTGATTTTCAATTAAACTTTTACATTGATTTAACACTAAGATGTTATGCTGAACCTAACATCTTTGATGCTTCATGATAAATTCACTTATTTCTATGTTTTAACCTTTATATCTATACTTTGAGTTTCTATTTTGCTTCTATTTACTTTTTTATGTTTTTTTTGATAAATAAAACTTTATTTGCATACTTTTCATTTAACTTTTGCTTTGTTTTACCTCTGTGTTTCATATCTTTCATACTTCTATTATTTATAATGCTAAACTCTTCTTTAGACAAAATCAAACAAGAACAGCCAACAGCCCAAGCGCCAAGCCTCCAAGGGCTCCAAAGAAACTGCCTCCACTCCCAAGCGTGCCAAGAAGCCTGCAAAGGCAAAGTCTCCAACCCCGTCTCCTCCCACTCCATCTCCTCCCACTCCCCCCTCCACCCTCATTTTCCACATCCCCTTCACCTTCCCCCTAAAATTCCTCCCCTAATAAATCTGATAGTGATCTTACTGACCACTCCTTTTACCACTCAGAGGCCAACTCCAAGCCCACCAAGAAGCGGCATACCAAGAAAGTAAAGGCTGTCAAGGAGCCCACCTCTTCTTCTGGTAAGAAAAAGGAGGCATCCAAGCAGGTCTGTAAGAATCCTTCCCCCTCCCCCTCCCAATGGCTCTTCCCCTCCTTCCTCATCTGACCCCCAAGATGAGCCAGAGGATTACTCCAAGAAGTTTAAAGCTTCTGGTCATGTGGCTTGGGATCCACTGGCCATCCACAATATCTATAATGTGGACAGAGAGTTTAAAGTTCCCAAGTTCTTCCCCTGTTACTTCCCCATCATTTCCGTAAAGGGCGGCCCTGGTTACGTTGCTGACAATTACATCTTTAATTGCAACAACCAAAAGCGGCAGACCAAGAGCAAACACTTTGTCTGCAAGGATAAGACTTGCAGGGCCCAGCTAAACACCAAGGGCTGGGAGCAAGTAACGGCGGAGAAGGGGGAACATACTTGCAAGCCCCCCAATCATCTAATCACTTGGATGTTAAAATGGTACCATATTCAAGTAATACCCACATCCTCTCATCTCTGGGCTTGTGATCTGGCCATAAAGGCTTTGCAACATCTCAAAACCAACAATCTTAAGTTGGTACCAACACAGGAGCAGTTGTCAAATTCATCAGCAATAAGTGTATTGCTACCAATCCTCCTCCCCCAAGGCTTTGGACGTCCTCTCTGAGCTCACGCTCACTCATGAGCTTAAGCAGCTTCTGAGTGGGGAGTGCTTCCTGCTCCATGATGACGGGCCTGCCACCAAGGACCACATAATCTGCTACTCAACTCAGCAGAACCTGATGGAGTTGAAAAGGGCGTTAACCTGGCTAGTTGATGGTACCTTCACCACTTGCCCCCAGATGTTCAAGAAGCTCTGGATGGTCCATGCCCAAATTGACATCCAGGTGATTCCACTTGTGTTCTTTCTTCTTCCTGGGGCCGCCAAGGCCATCTTAACCTGCGCGTTCTCCATCCTCTTCCAAGCAATTGCCCTTTTTCCTCATGCCAATGATGACAAATCCAAGAAGACTCCCCCCCCACACCCGCGCCAACCCACCTGTTTCTGACAAGGACCAGGCCGCCCTGGACTTGGAGGAAAAGGCAAGGCTAAGAGCTCTAGGGCTTCACATGTGCATAATGGACTTTGAGCCTGTTCAGTTCAATGCATTTAAGCAGCTGTTTATCCAGGAGGTGCAGGGGTGCCACTTTCACTTCTGCTAAGCAGTTGCTTGCAATGTGCAGGCCCATGCCAAGCTTAGTAGGTTGAGCCAGAGGGATACTTTAGACACCTGCAGATTTGTGCTGGCACAATTTAGTGCCTTGGCTTTTTTAAAGCCAGAGCACACTGTGCAGGGATTTGAGGTGCTCTCAAAGAATCCCTACATAGTGAAGCACCCAGAGTTCAAGCCTTTCCTTGAGTACTTTGAGCCCCAGTGGATTGGGAAGGTTGTCACGCAGAGGTAAGGCAAGGCCTGTGCCAAGGCCAGCTGGAATGTGTACCAGGCGGCAGTGAATGGTGAGCTCAAGACCACTTTGGCACTAGAGGCTTATCACAAACACCTCAAGGCCAACTTTGGGCTCCACCCAAAATTCAATAAGTTTTTCTCCCTCCTGCAGCACGAGCAAGAGAAAACAATCTCCAAGCTCTGAGATCTCTCCAACCGCGTCCCCCACCAAGCCAACCACCCGCTGTACCCTCTTCACCAAGGCCATCCAGGGTACGGCCAAGCACAAATACAAGGCCTCCAAGCTTAAGCAGCAGCTTGAGCTTATTGCCACTGCCCTCCTGGAAGGGGCCAAAATGAAACAGGGAAAGAATGACAAGGAATAAACTTGCTTGCTCAGTTATATGATTTTAACTTTTAACTTTTTAACTTTAATTTTTACTTATTAGCTTTGATCATTTAGTTCTTAGTTTTAATTTTTAAGTTTTTTTAATTTAGTTAGATATCAGTGATTGTTCTATATATTCATGGTAAGTTTGAGATTAATATTTATAGTTGAAAGTAAATGAAATATCTTAATTTTTGTTAATTTCCAAATAAAACATATGATATTAACAGTTGTGCTTATATGAACTACATCAAATAAACATTAATATTTATTCATATTTTTTATAACTTTATTTTTTGTGTTTGTGTTTTTTTGTCTCATTAGAATTTTATTTTTATGGTAATAAAAAATACTTTTATATTAAAGAGTGTAAATTACATAGTAAAATGAGAAATAATTGCTTATTTCTCCTTATTTCTATTAATTAAGATACTGTTTCTATTGCATTTTTGAGCTCTCCGGGGTCACTTTAGTATACCATAGCTGTAAGGCTTAATTTTTTATATTAAAAGTTTTCAGTACATCAAGATCTGTTAATTAAAAAAGTGTTGATTTCCAGTTGTTGATCAGGGCAAAAGCTGAATTCTCACTTTACTATAGTGTCAACTACCAGGGAGTTGACTTTAAGGGATTCAATCACCAGGGAGTTGAACTTACCACAGTTGCCTTCAAAGTCTATTATGATAACCTTTGGCCCAAGTGAGCACGCATGAGCTAGCTTCTCAGTGGCTAGGGTTGACTCATCCTTCTCAGCAGAGGAGGGATTTGCCCTTGTGGCGTGAGTGGGAGGAGGGAGCTGGTTGGTGGGAAGGGAGCTCAAAGTATCCTGGACAATCTTGAAGGCTCTGGTGTAGACTTCAGTCTTGGCACCAGGAAGGAGAAAGAACACAAGGGGGATGCCCTGGTCATTAAACTGCCCATGCAGGACCCAAAGCTTCTTGAATAGGGAGGGGCAAGTAGCAAATGTGCCATTGCACAGCCAGGTGATAGTAGTGTTCAGCTGCTCCAAGTTTTGGGTTGTGGCGTAGGCTACTATCCTATCCTCCACTTCCTGCCCATTGTCATGGAGCAGGAACATCTCATCATCCTCTGTCTTCTTGAGGGCATCTGTGAGGATAAGGTCCTTGATGTTGGTGGCACTCTTGGCCAGGGGATTGGAGTCTTGACACCTATCACTTAAAAACTTGACCAACTGATTGTGAGTTGGAACCCTCTTCAAGTTGGTTGGGGAGAGGTACTTGGAAGCAAACACAGCCAGCTGGGTGGCAGAAAGATCTTTGGAGGTGGGCATCACCTGCACCAGATACCACTTGAGAAGGTGGGCTATGGTGGTGTTGGGCATGATGCAGGTATGCTTGCCCTTGATGGTTTGGACCAGGTCCCAGCGCTCAGTGTTGAGCAGCACTGAGCAGGAGTGATCCCCACAGGTGTAATGGCGGGTCTTGAAGCCCCAGTTGGCATTGTTGCAGCTGAAGATATACCCATTGGCCACCATGGCCGGCCCACCCTTTACGCTCATGATTGGGAAGTATTTGGGCAAGGAAGAGGGAACCTTAAATTTGCTGTCAACACTGCAGATGTTGTGGGTCAACAGAGGGTCCCAGGGGCTAGCAGGAGCATGGCAGAAGCCAGGGAAGTAATTGGGGCGGGGCTTGTTATCATCCCCAGATGAGCTTGAAGGGGGGATTTTGGTGGGGGGGAGGAAGCAGAAGGGGGCTTATTGTGGTGCTCCTCATGTCCAGGAGACTTATCTTTGGGTGGGGTCTTTTTGCCTTGCCGCTGCTTCTTGGTTGGCCCCTTATCAGAAGCCAAGTTTTAGAAACTGTGCTCTGTAAGAGAGTCATCAGATTCCTCTCCCCCAGTGGAGTGAGCAGGGCTCTTCTCAGGAGAGGGCTTAGGGGAGGGCTTAGGGGATGGTTTGGGGGTGGCCTTCTTTGATGAGACAGGCTTCTTTTTGGTGGGTTTGGTTGGCTTTGAAGGACACTTGGTTCCTTTGGGCTGTTTGGAAGTGCTCTTGTCCTAAAATAATAAATAAAAGGGTTTAAAATAAAGCAATGTATGTAAAAAACAAACAAAACAACTTAAAAAGCATAATATATAAAAATTAAATCTTAGATGGCTTTTCTTAACATTTAAAAGCTAAAAAATATTTGTATAGGTTTTAATTTATTGTAGTTTTAAATAAAAGATTAAAAGTTAAGATATTTATGTGAAAGTATTATATTTATATATAGATTTTATTTTAAAAATTAGAAAATATGAAAGAAAAAGTCAAAAATACAACATATCAAAAAATGAGAAGTTTATATTATATAAAACATAAAGTTTTATATGTGAGAACTGAAAAGTGTCAACATTATGAGTGACAATTAGTAAAAAAAAGCTGAATTCTCACTGTCAATTACAAAAATTGTAGACATTATTTTTGACAACATTGTCACTCAACATTTTTTTTTTAAAAAATTTACTATGTTTTTTCATAGTACACTTAATTAAATTTACGTGGGCTAGCAAAAATTAACTGTTTTCTGTGTGATTTTGTTCACATATAAAAATTAAAAAAAACATATGAAAATAAGTTAAAAAAGTATCAAAGTTCTTTTTTTCTTTATTAAAAATTATATTTTGGGGGTGAGAATATGATATTTTACCATTGCGCTTATATGAAGTTGTTAAGAAGTTGTATTCAAGTATTGAAAAGGGTAAAGTGTCAACAATGTCACTTACAACATTCTTTATATGAGGTGACATATTAATCTAGGCTTAATTGTGCCACTCTAATTTGCTTAACTCCACCCCAGGGGATGATTATGAGCAAATAAAGGACATTTAAGAGTCTCAAAATTATTTTTAATAATAAATTCTATAGTAACTTACATAGTAACTTACATAGTAACTCACACTTAAATTATTGAATCACTGTTAGCCACCAATCCACTTAATATATTAAAGCCGTAATAAGTGCCACATAAATATTTATAACATGAACCTTTCAACAATCAAATGTATGTGCACTGTCTTTTTCAATATAATAATTCAATAAAAAATATTTTTAAATGTGCACTTATTTTTTTACTGTAGATGTTTCAGTTCTGTTATTAAAAATAAGTTCAGCTTAAAAAGTGTCAATATTGACACTTTTACGTCGTGAAAACAAATAAAAAAATAAACTAATTTTTATTAGTAAACGTAAAGGAAAAATCTGGTTAAATTGAGTTTTTTATTAAGCTTAATATTAAATTGTGTTGAGATGGCCACAATTTTGTCGTGTTTTCTGGGTTCACACCCCTGAACGCTTTAAAAAAAGAATTAAGCAAGCAAAACTAGCAAAAAACATAGGAGATTTAGAGTTTTGAGTCAACAGTGGCCATGTCAACAAAGTGTTGACATGGCCACTGTTGACATTATTATTGTTGAAATGGGCGCTATTGCCATTGAATAGGCTGTGGCGCAGACTGCAGCACGCCAAGCCATCCTGTTATATGAGCCTTTTGGGACATAGCCATACTCATTCTGCATAGACAAGGCAAATGCTGATTTGTCAATGTAATAGAATTTGACTGTCCCCTTGGCTTTGAGGGCAGTGTACGCCTCTGCGTATTTTTCCAGGTCTCAACATTGGCTGGGCTGTTTGTGTTGTAGGGAGATACCCTGAGCTTTTTCCAGGAAAATCACATTACCTTCACCAGATGGTAGTAAAAGGAAATCAAAGCCTCAACCCCAAAAGCGGACTTGACCATGTCCTGTATATTTGCCAGTTCAAGATGGCAGTCCCAGGTGATCCACTGGTGGATTGCCCATTTGTGCTCCTTGGTGAGCATGGTAGAAACGTGCAAGGATTTCTCTGCAGCAAGGACACAGCCAGTATTGATGAATTTGTGGAAGGTCTTGCTGGCGTATTTGGGATCCACTTCAACAATGGTTGCTGCCGCCTTGTAGTCACCAGATTCACGCATTAGCTTAAGCAGGATGATGTGTTTGATATTAGAGATGTGCTTTTGGGCGGGCTTAGTGGGCTCAGACAAGCCAGGATCCTGATTTGTGACAGGCTTGCTAGGCATGGGTACCTTGTTGTAGAAGGCTACAACCTTTTTTAATACCAGCTGTCCCTCATCAGTTCTGTAGAACTCAGGCTCCTTGTCCTCTTCCTGGTTGCCATCACTGACGTAAGGCTTGTAGCTAGCATCAAGTACAGGCTTTGCCTTTTCCAGCATGGCAGATGGGACTGGCTTTTGCCAGTACACAACGTCAAACACATATGAAGTAATTTCTACCTCCTTGTTTCTAACTTTCTTTGTAGTGGTGACCTTGGTTGGCTTCTGGGTCAGCTTGGGGACCCAAGGGTTTATGCTCTGCACCCTATCAGCTTGTTCTCCTTGAACTGGCTGTGTTAGTGCAGCATCACTATTGAACTCTCCTCTCCTGTCTCCTTCCTGAGTAGGCACTTGGGTTGCACTAACTCTGTTCTTTGACCCGTGGGGGAAACCGCAACCGCAGCGCACAACAGGTGCAATGGTAGTCTGTTGCTGTGTTCCTTCTATTTTAAAATTTAATAAAATATTAAATAAAACTCTTTTAAGTTACTCCCTAATTTTAGTTTTTTGCTTTTATCTGAATATGGATATTTGTCAGGATTTCTGGATATTGACTAATTAATGGATTCAACAAAATAACATGGGCCAGCAGTTAATTGCTCTTAGAAAGGGTTTCAACAAAATAATGCGGGCCGCAGGTTGTGGGATCAGTGATCAAATCATATCCTGGCATCAACATACTCATGCATTACAATTAATTAATGGTATATGAAATTACTGCTCATTAATTAATCCACCTCAACCACCACCTCAAACATGCTTCCCATAATAATTACTATTCTAAAACTTTAAATGAATCCTAGAACAAGAGGGCGTCATATGAACTGTCATCTGCATTATATCAAGAAGAGTCCAACATGGACTGGGCCATCAGGCCAACCACTCTAAGATAAAAGGCTTTGAGCCATTTGTATTAGAGTAGCTCTGATTAAGTGAAACAATCATCTCTGTGAACTAGTAGCCAACCACTGGCTAGCTAGCCCTGGAAGTGACCCAGGTAGACAGAAATAATACCAATCTGTGGAAGATGTCAATTTAGCCTTCTGTTAAAAACACCCCAAAAAGGCTGAGCCTCCTGCCGTGTTGCCCTAATGCTACTTCAGTCTCCTTTAGCGCCGTGAGCTAACTCAGATAAAATGCAGGCAGGCAGGCTGCCTTAAAGCCAGTCCATTAGAATAAAAGACTGATGATTTCTTAACAACTTGATGATTGATCTAAGACTTATTTCCACAATGTGATCCTCTCTTAAGGCTTTATTAATGGAGAACAAAATATCATACTGTTGCCATACAGTATTAAACCCTATAGTAAAATGTAGAGACAACAACTTATGAACCTATATCCAGAAGTAGGAAGAACCGTCCCAAATCCTTTGGGCCTTGGGCCCTGTCAGACTTGCTACTTCTGATGGCAACAAAATATTCCAGGCCAAAGTTTACGCCAAAGTCACAGGTTCTCTGTACTTTCCTAATGTTAGAAGACTTAGGATATCATCTGGTGGATGATAAAATACCATGGTCCGCAATTTTCTGACAATATTCAATTAATATTTTTTCCCACCCAATATCCCAATTATAGATTTTTTTATTTATTAATTAGTTGTTTCTGGTTTTACAATGCCCATTTTAGAATACACAAAATAATCTCCACCCATTTCCCCAGATTTTACGCCAAATTAAGCACCCAACACAATATTTTTAAAATTTATGTTTCAGATCTTGTGTTTTGTTTTAGATACCTTGGTATCATTCTTGATTACAATCTATTTCACACACTGAGTGAGTGATTTTGTTTACATAGTGAGTTACTACTGTGTTTTATTTTTGGATTGAGTTTTGACACACTGTGCTTGGGTGTATTTTGTCACTGATTCACATAGTAAGCATATGTACACTGAAAGTCAACTCACACCATTTTGTTTGTGAATCCATGTATTTTGGATTATATTTTGAATGGTTTTGCTTTGCGCGTGAGCACTTCTTTGCTGTGTTGACCCATTTTGCCCATTAACGCCAAAAATCCCTGTTAACAGAGGTATATTTTAACCTGATAGTTGGATTTTGTTTAAATCTGAAAGCATTTTGTTTAAATCTGAGGTATTTTTGGTTGTTGCCATAGCTTTTAAAACTACTTTACCCCATTTGGAAATTTTACAAAACAGTATCTGAAGCTGCGTTGATGGTTAATCATTAACTCTATGTGGATTTGCACGGTAGTTCCCCACCACCTGGAGACAGCTTCATACTATCCCACAATTTCTGTCACATTACTCAACTCTTTTACGTCTGAGTTTTTGGAAGCAGTTTGTCATGAATTTGTGTTTCTTTTCTCCTACTCTGTCAAGATATCTGTGTTTACCATGTTTATTTGTATCAGTTCTTTTCTGAGTTTTCAGTTTGGACTTTTCTTTAATTTGTGGTTTCCATCTCTGGTTGCATTTGTTGAGGCTGGATCTTCTGTTTCCTATTTCTGCTGTGCCATGTCATTTTGGCGTCTGGATTATTTTCCTGCTCCACCCACTGATGAGATTTTGCGTGAAGTTTTGTCAGCTTTATCATTCTATTCTGGTTCAAGCCTTAGTCACAAATCCCAAGTTTACCATGTGATGATGAAGGTTTCTGAGGATGCTTGTGAATGGTTGTTGTCTGTGGTGGAGCGTAATCCACATGTTTTAACTGAAAGTGCATCTCTGTACCCTTTGTTAAAAAATTTGTGTGTATCTATTGAGGAGCTCAAAGTATATCATAAGTTGTACGCCTTCCAACAGGGTACTACTCTGCTTTCAATATTCCTTCCTCAGTTTCTTGCCTACTGCTGTACAATTGATGTTCCCAAGGTGAATAAACTCTCAGCGCTGTGGTTAGCAGTTGGCCAGACTGCCCAGGATTTGGCAGTTTGGGATTCCCTGTTAACCACAACTGAGGCCCTGGTAAGCCAAATTCTTTCTCTTATCTCAAATCTGTCAACTTCCAAGCAAGGTATGTTGGTAATTGAGGACAAAACTGCTGCGCGCTCCTGGTTTTCTGGTCCTTGCTCTGCGGTAGTCCCTTCCAACCAAAGTCAGGATTGTTCTCCCCCTAGCCTGTCTCAGTTGCAATTGGCAGTGGTGAACAAACCCAGCAATGTAAATTAAGTACCAGTAGTGTCTTCCCCTGAGAGTTAATTGGCTATGCTTCAGCATGTTGTGCCTGCAAAGCCTTTAGCAGTTGAATCCAAAGAGTTACCCCTTGTTCCAATCAACTGTGATCATACTGTCCTTCCTGCTGCTGTCCAAGAAATAATCAAGCAATATTTTCAGGAGCACCCTTCCTCCTTAGCTGCTGTCTGTACCACCAAAGAGAAGCAGGATCCTGCCAAGATAGCAACATTTGCTGCAAATAAATCTACTTCTGGTTACTTCTTGTTTTATGGTAGCATTGATAACGGTTAAACTATCTATCAGCTGGCCATTCTGTTGGATACAGGTGCTTCCAAGAAATTTATGAGCATTGAGACCGTAGACTTGCTGCAACTCAAGTATCACCCTGGAATGCTTTTTAGGGGTGGAAACTGCCAAGTGTTTCCCTCTTTCCAGCTTAAGAAGCTGGTGACTTTTGTAGTTGTGGGTCAGTCTTTTACTGCAAGGTTCTCCATTTGCTCTACCCTTAAGTATCCTATTATTTTGGGGGGTGTGCTGGTGGTGAGACCATAATGTATTGACCTTGCTGAACAAAAATGAGCTGCAAGTGGAACACTCTTTGGGAATATCTATCTGCATTCTGTTGTTAGGTATGTCTGAATTAGAGCAGTCTTCTCAGACCATTCAATTGGTTCCTGTTCCCGCCTCTGCAAGGCAGATTTACCAGCATGCCTGCACTCCTGGTCCACAGTGTTTGATGCTAATAGGGGAAAGGTCCTTCCCAAGCACACTCAGTTTGACTTTGACTTTAAAGTTACTATTGATCTGATTTGTATTGTGTCTCCTATTTACCCTTTAACCTTGAAGGAAGACACATGTTTAGAGGAGTGAACCCAATACATGTTGGCAAAGGGATACATTTTCAAGAAGGCTTTGTTGATCTGCTCCCCATTATTGTTTGTTCAGAAGTCTGATTGGTCTTTTTGTCCTTGCATTGACTACATGAATTTGAATAACATTATGATTCCTGATCACTATCCCTTACCTCTCAAAGCTAAGATTTCTTGGTGTGTTGAGAAGGTAAAGGTATTTTCAAAACTTGATCTGTTGAATGCCTTCAATCAAATCAGGAACGTGGAAGGAATGGAATGATTAACAGCATTCAGAACCAAGAAGGGCATCTTCCAGTTCTGTGTAATGCCTTTTGGATTAAAGAATGCTCCTTCTTGTTTTCAGTGGTTAATTTATTTGGTCTTGGGGGATCTCCTAGAAGTATGTGCCATTGCGTATATGGACAACTTCTTGGTATTCTCTCCAGATGAAGAGTTGCATAAGGCCCATCTTTCAGCAGTTGTAGAGTGTATCCTTCAGGCCAATATGATCATCAAAAGGATTAAGTGTGAATTCTTAAATGTAATGTTACCTTTTTGGGCAATATTATCTTTGAGGATGGCCACACCATTTCTCTGACAAGGAACCTGCGGTTTGAGAGTATGCTACGCCTGTGACAGTATCCCAACTTTGTAGTTTTTTGGGTACCTGTATGTTCTTGAAGAAATTCACCCCTCACTTGTCTGAAGTAGCTTCCCCTTTATATTCTGCTAGTGGGAAGACGACTCTAGTCTGGACGCCTGAGTGCGCAGATGCGTTTGCAGCAGTCAAGACTCTTTTGTTGTCCTCCCCAGTGTTGGGACATGTGGATCCTGAGCTGCCTTTTGTGGTTTCCATGGATGCTTCAAAATATTCTGTGACTGGTGTGTTGTTACATACTGCTGGTGATGGGATAGAGAGACTTGTAGGGTATTTCTCCCAGAAGATGGAGGCTCAGGAACGCAGTTACATGATTTACAACAAGGAACTGTTGGCAGTTGTGGGATTTTTAAGGCATTGGCATCACCATCTCATATCATTGTGTCATTCATTTGTAGTAAGAACCAACCATAAAGCTCTTCTGTATTATTGACAACCCAGGGTTTTGTTGGGTTGCCAATCCAGATGGTATGGTGACTTGATAAGATACAAGTTCTGCTACAAGTTCATTGAGGGTACAGATAATCACCTGGCAGATGCGTTGAGCAGAAATCCTTCCCATCTCCTGGATGCTGGTATGGATGTCAAGTTCAACATGCACACTATGATTCAAGACAAGGCTGTGGTTCCTTTTGTGCTGACTCTTCCTGCTACTCTTGCTACCATGTCCTTGACTGAGGCACAGACTTAGACCTATATTCCAAAGTTAAGTTTTTGCAGCCTCTGTCCAAAGATTATGATGGGTTACTGGAACTAGAATTTGCACATCTGGTTGGCCAGCCACAGGGTTATCACAAGATAGGGCCAATTCTATATCATCAAGGTTGCTTGTGGGTCCCAGAGGGAACTATTTGGGATGAAATTATGGAGGCCAATCACACTTGCCTCACAGCAGGCCATCCAGGGAAGAACAAAAACGGTGGAGTTAATTTTCTGACAGTTTTCTTGGAAAGGTTTGACAGTGCAGGTGGTGGCTTACATATGAGACTTTCTGGTATGTGTTTGATCCAAGGCAAGCAGGAACAATACAACTGGTTTGTTGGTTCTGCTGCAGCCAGCTGCAGAGCCCTGGACGTTGGTGTTGGTGGACTTTATCAGAGAACTCCCAAATTTCAATGGGTTTAATGCAATTATAGTGGTAGTTGATTGCTTCAAAAAAATGGCACATTTTTTTCTCTGCTCAACCACAATTACTTCAGTGGAAACAGCTTGGGTGTTTGTGAATAGAATCTTCTCTTTGCATAGCATCCCAATGGAGATTGTGAGTGACCGCAGGCCCTAATTCATTGCTCAGTTCTGGGAAGCTTTTACTGGAATTCTAGGTATTAAATTGTGCCGTTCTACGCTTTCTACCCCCAATCTGATAGACAAACAGAGAGGGTAAACCAAAGTTTGGAGGTCTACCTATGCTGCTACACAAATGCAAGACAAGATGACTGGTGTGAAAACCTACCCATGGCAAAGTTTACATATAATAACGCTCCACACACATCAACTCAACTTTTGCCATTCTATGCCAATGTAGCTTACAACCCTTCATCTAACATGGGTCCTTGCTTAGTTAGCAACGTAAAAGCTGCAACTGATCAAGCTGCTGCATTGAAGCAGGTCCATCAGGATCTCCAGGTTACTCTCGCCGCCGCTGTGACAACTTACAAGGAATACACAGATTGCAAGTGCCAGGAAGGTACAACCTATAGGCCAGGTGATCTAATCATGGTTTATGCTTGCAATATGAAACTGAAAGTCCTCTGTTGCAAATTAGGGCCCAAGCGAGTTGGTCCCTTCAAGGTTGAACGTCAAATTGGTCCCTCTGCATATCAGCTAGATTTACCCCCGGCTTTCAATATTTTCCACACCTTCCATGAATGCCTTCTTACTCCCTTCAAAGGAACAGAGACTCCCTCTTCCCAACCCATTCTTGTGGAAGGAGAACCTGAGTATGAGCTAAATTTTATTCTGGCTTCCCATAAGAATTGACGCTGTTTGGGATATTTGGTGTCATGGAAGGGTTATCCTGATTCCAAAAACTCATGGGTTCCCCACTATGATTGTTCCACTTCCCCAAACTGATTCAAGAGTTCTATGAGTGCCATCCCACTGCTTTTGGCCACCCCAAGCTTACCTTAGCTGCAATGAAACTCCCGCCTGCCCACAAGAATTTCTCCTTGTCCCATCTCCTGGATGATGGTATTGTGCCCAGGGCTAAAGTGGAGGGTAATGTCACAGTAGGTTCCATCATGCCAGGAATTATCCAGCCAAGTAGAAAGGCTCAAAAAGCCAGAAAACCTTAAAAAAATTGACCAAATTAACAGATTTAAATCAAACAGTTGATTGAAAATGGATTACAGCTGCTCCAGTCTGCCAGCTGAACCCAATTCCTCCTTGCAAATTGACGTTGATAAATTGACATAATTTGAGGGTTACCCGGTATGAGATTATTAATCAGCATGGTTGTCAGAAATTGGTCACTCAGGGGTTCTTTGCAACCTGGACCAGATACTCACTTGACAATGTAGAAGGAATAGGAGCCCAGGATCCAGGTGATATTGTTTAGTCAATTTTTGATATATATTGAATAATTTTCACTATTTCAACTCTAAGAGTTGAGTCCTCCCAAAATTTTACTCAATAAAAAATCAAATATCCCTTGGTCTAATTTACTTTTAAAAATTCACCCTGTGGTTGGATTGTTACGCTATATCCCCTAAAATTTAATCCTTAGCCAGATTATTACGTAAAGATGGGGGCCTGCTGTCAGTACTTTGTCGTCACCTCCCAATGTTAATTCAATGCCTGCCAATCTTGGAGTGGCCCCCCTGTCTTTTAAAATAAAAATTGTGCTGCATCTCAATGTCCTGAATTTTATTCTGAAGATTCTCTGATGCTTTCACAGGCTATTTATCTTGGGCTACTTTGGTTAGGATTAATTATTTTACTTAATCCTAGTATCTCATTTGGAAATTTTACAAAACGGTATCTGAAACTGTGTTAGTGGTTTATCATTAACTCTATGTGGATTTGGGTGGTAATTCCCCACCACCTGGAGACAGCTTTATACTATCCCGCAATTTCTGTCACAGGGGGAGAGTCACCAGTATCAATCTAGTGAATAACGCCTTTGGCTAGACCATAATCAGTGCTATCCTTAGCAAAGATATCTGAAAACTGATCTAGAAAATTGAGCACCTCCTTCTGTTGAACCAGGGATAGCTGCAGAAAATCTTGCGCAGTGAACAAGGATAGGACTTGGGGCTTGTCTTCAGGTAAATTAAAATCCTGGAACGTACCAAAGGGATGTAGCAATAAGAAATCAGGAGCATTCAATAACTTGCCATAGCCAACAACCTACCCTCTAGACACATGTATGGGGCGGGCAGTTAAGTTGACAACCAGCAATTGAACAGGGTCTTTATGAGAGACATCCAAGATTCCTGGTCAGAGGTAGGGTATTGGGTTCTAGTAAGGGAGGAGATTACAACTCTAGGAATGTACGTGTGGGCACCCCATACAATATTTGGAAGTCTAGGATAGCCTGAGACCCAGGCAGAATAGTCACAGCAGAAGTGGCCAAGAGAGGAATCCCTTCTGATGCAGAGCAAGCCATAGAAGAACAATTCATGTTGGAGGAATTGGTTTGCTATTTTAAAGTGAAAACACCAGTGGGATATTCCAAGGCACATGTCTTGAGGTGCTTCCCGGGGACTTTAAAAGGATCTTCAAAGATCAGAGAGACTTTTTACCCTAAGATAGAGAGTTATCCCTCCTTCATTCTATGATCCCATTGTACTCCCTAAAAAATTGAGTACCAACTAGGAGGTTATAACTCTCATTCTCTAAGACAACAGCAGGTGCGGCCAAGAGTAACTTGTCAAACCGCATGAGAAGAGCAGAACAGGTCCCTATAGTGTGAGTCATGAATAGCCCAGCTGTGCCATATGACTGGTGATAGTTAAGGTCAGGGGCAAGTTTGAGCTTCTTGACAAGCTTTGAGGAGACAACATCAACAGGAGATCCCATGTCCAAGACAGCCTTGATTTCCACCTTTTGTATGGATATTTCCACACAAGTGGTAGTACAACCAAAGGGAGGGAGGACAGCCAGTATGTCCTGGGCTTCTGCTAGAACTTTGTCCCATTTTTCAATCATACATCTCAAGCCTGGAAACTCCTTATAGACAGTCTGGAGAGGAAGCAAAACTGAAACGTTCTTGAATGCAGCGTCAGCAACCTCAGCAGCTTCTTCAGAGGACTCTACAAGCACAGGGGACCTCTTAGCTTGAGTGAGGTATGGGCAAGAGACAACCTTCTTGGCTTCAGAAAGAGGCTTGGTGGTTGTTGTAGTCTTCCCAGAACGTAACTTATAAGGGACTGCATTAGTTTTGGGGACAGCAAGAACTGAATACCCATAGGTGTTGGGATCCTCCACATATGACTTGTTCATATCAGAGTTGTCAGAGATGTCGTGAAATAGCAGCAGAATGGGAGAAGCCTCAGTGTCAGCAGGCTCAGAGTCAGCAATGTAGGGGGAATTGAAGGAGACATGGAAGAATTATCAACCAAGAGTGTCTCTGCTTCTAGGTTGACTTTTTTCTTCCTGCCTGTTCCTTGGGATCAGCTCCTTCAACCCAAGGATTGGTGCAGACTTGAGAATGATGACCTGTCTGGCCACAGTTATGGCAACCTTGGTGTCAAGGAGGATTCTGTGAGTTCATGGTGAGGATACAAGGGTCACAGGAAGACAAACCAGAGTTAGAGGTGACACAATTCTCCCACACAACTGCTCCATAATGGGTAAGGTGCATATCCTGTAACAGTGTCTTTATGCTCTTCATAGACAAAAGCATGATTTTATGAGCCTTAAAGTGGAGACACAGAATCTGGTTAACCTTGAGGGCTTGGGTGCAAGCAATGTAAGCCTCATGCGCTATCAATTGTCTGCTTGTTATCAGTTTTTGTCCTTCCATGTAGAATCTATCTGCAAATTCAGCTAGAGTCTCCTTAGGTTTGAAAGCAATGAGCATGAAGGCGTACTTCTTCACTTCCAAACTAAGGTTACCACCAAATTTATTGATCAGTAGCTGATTCATTTCTTCCCAAGTCTCAATGGTGGATAACTTGGGCACTACTACCTCCTGACAGGTCAGGTGCAGGAAGGTTGGAATGTATTCCTTCATAACCTCATACAATGCTCTTCTCATGGCATTTTTGTAGATAGTTAGGAAAGCTGCAATGGTCAAGGTTTTGAGGTTGAAGACTTGCTTAAAGGTAGGCTTGAAATGTGCTTCTGTAGTTAGACTACCATTGTTGCTATCAAGTACATTTATGCACAGGGATAATTCTGCTTCAGAATCAAATGGGGGCTGCCTGGCTCACAGCTGATGAACACTTTCTTTGAGAGTAGTCAAAGTCTCAGAAGTGCGGGCACCCATATTATTTCCTAAGGTGATCTGTTGCTCAGTAACGTCTAGACGCTGGCCCTGTGCTGTCACTACTGTGGAAAGCTCAGCCAGTCAGAAGGTAAGAGAAGGACTCACTGAGAGGCAAGGAGCAAACCTGTTGTTCACCAAATCAATTACTTACTCATTTCTTGCACGTCTTTATCAAGCTCAGAGTGGCCTCATTTCAAGTGGTCCACTTCATTATCTAGAGCTATCAACTCTCTAGCACAGTGAATGCGGGGAGCTCCTGGCAAGCCAGGGCAACAGCCATCTTCATTGACAGCCCTAGTTGGACTAGCCGCAGTTGCCACCATTTTGTGTAAGGCAGCAACCTCTTGCTGTAATTTGGTAAATTGAGTCATTAAAGCTAGCACTTGGGGATCTGGCTGAGGTGCTTTGGCAGGGCAATCTTGACTGCAAGTGGACGCTCTCAGTTCTCAAATGAAATCCCATAGCCTCTGTTCTCTATCCACCATATCATTAGATGGAGGGAAAGGCGGGGCATCTGGCTTGGACGTAGACAATTCATTCACTTGAGTCTGGAGCTTGGTAATGGCAGCAGTGAGGTCTGCTACCTGTTGTAGTTGATCAAAGGAGTATGCACTGAACTCATTGAGCTGCTGCACAAGTTGCTTGAAATTGGTGAGATAGGCGTTCGGGGTTGAATCTACTTGGGTTTTCCAGGGTTGTTCCAACTGGTGAGACTCATGTAGACATTCTCTGACGTATTTGGGGATGGACTGGCACATTTGCTTGATGAAATTGACCAAACAGGTTTGTGAAGTGACAGAGTTGCGCTGATTGTCTGACACCAAGGAAAATAGGTAGTGGATCCATTGTTGATAGGCAGCAAACTGATCCCAGTGATGAGTGACGGCTGCTTGTAGAGACAAAATCTCCTGAATGTGGAGCCCTAACATCATTTGATGGTGGGCTAAGGCAGGTTTTACAAAGGATGACAATAGGTGCTCAGCAGAGCCAGCCATTGAGAGGAGATATTGTGGGAATTTCAGAGCCACAATCAATTCATAGTATTCTGCTTGACTGAACTGCAGCTGGAGGCAAGGGATGGCTCCATTGCGGGCTAACCCAAGGGCTACCGCCATGACTTGTTCCAATTCAGGGGTACCCAAAGGGTAGGCCACTAGGCGGGGATCATCCCCAAGGTTCAGCACAGTAGGGACAATAGGTGGGTCTGTGATGTCTTCCTCAATAGGAGGACTGGTAATTTCAGGTGAAGTCGGCTCTTGTATAGGCAAAGGCAAAGGACCTGAAAACGTAGTTGCAAAAGGGGTAACCAAGGAGCTTACAGCCCCTGTAGTGAGCACCATTTTTGTTGTGATCTGAGGCGCGGCACAGATACACAACGGGGAAGCCTAACCTTAGGATTGGATTCATAATAAGTCTTGGTTAGAATGGCAGGAAAGACTATGCAATTACCTTGTGGCCCTGATTGAATGATATCTACTAGACGTGGCTAGAGAGGTGCCAAAGTACTTGGAGACACAAAGACAAAAATGTGAATAGAACTTAAATTTTATTAGTAAAAGTGAAATAGAATATATACTTTGTAGCTTTATCACAAAACAGTACATGTACAGTAGGATCACTTGCCACAAGCATGAGTGGGGCAAGTGAGTTACGCAGAATCAGGAAACTGAACAATATAATTTCTCAATTCAGAGCCAGACTCATTTAGAAGGGCAAAAGTGAAAGAGAGTGATTTGTCCTCAAAATAACCTATTGAAGGTGAAATTAAAACATGGTGAATGGCGGCATTCACGACATCGTCAATATCGTGAGTGTGGAAGTACGTCTTCCAGGTATCCTGGGATGTGGCCTGGTTGAGTATGTGAGCGAAGATGGGCGGGTCCTGTTCAGTCATTTTCTCTTTCATGGGTGTGGTCAAAACCTGTAGCTGCTACCAGTGATAAGGAGTGACTTTAGGGGAAGCTTTAAGTATGGAATTAAGGAGAAGAGAAGTATATTTTATTGGGTAATACTTTAGACTTATATAGCTTTTGCTGTGGTGGGGGTTTAGTTGTATCAAACCTAGGGATTGGTCATGTGCAGGATGGGTTCGAGTCGCTGGATACTTGGACGAGTCATGTGATATTGGTTTATTGCCTTTCTCAGCATGTAGAATGGTATATTGGATTGGCATTAAACCAGGCAATGACTGGATGTTAAGTGTGTTGGCGGTGGCCATAATACCCATACATCCAGCTCCTCGACACCATAATAATTTTTAATTATAGATAAGTTGTTTTAATTTAATTTTGAAATTTTAAGATTGTTGACTTGGCCACTTTTAGATTCTCACTTTTGAATTCTTACTTTTCTATTCCTACAGTTGAGTTTGCCACTGTTGCCAGATTAAGGTAGCAGAACAGAGTTGAACCGAATAAAATTTAATTTATTTAGGTTCATTTTTAAAATATATTTATTTATTTATTTAGGTTCATGTTTGTCGATAGCATTCCCGGAAATTAATCGATGGCGATTTTAATTTGGTTTATGATCCAGGCATTTTGAAATCCGGCTTTGCATTCTCCTCACAAAGGAAAATAATAAATAATCAAAGTATAGATAAATTGAATGACTAGTTGGGGGCTAAGCTAAACCTTTCAAGCTGATGGCGGTTGAAGATGACTCAATCGTCGATTGGATAACTGTCCCCCAGCTTTAAGGGAGTGTGGTAGGGCTCCTCGTTTAAACCATCAGTATAAATGTTAAAGTAAGTTTAACCTTTTGGATCAAGTGGTTTAAGTTATCACCCTACTTGTGGAGGTAAGTGATGGAAGCTTGATATATTCTATTTAAACTGTTCGTGCTTTTCGCTCTAAGCTTTATTGAGTTTTTTATTGAAGCTAAACATTTCTTTGGCTAATGCTTTATGATGAACTGCAACATGAGGTATTCAAGGGATGATAAGATAGGTTTATTAAGAAGTACTTATGGCTTATAGAATGTGAATGGATCATTACATCCATTTTAGATAAGTGACGAGACTTTGGAATTGCACTTCTTATCTACATTGGGTGGATTTTGTTTTAGATTTTATATTGCTGGAGGATGATCGAGCTTCACGAGGTAGCTTTTTAGGAATTTACGATACATCTTAAATTTGATAATATTGGTGATGCCATCACACCCGAAGCACCAATTAAAACTGGCTTAAGCACACCGTAATTCAACCATGCCACCCCCTTATCTACAGCGGAGTAACTCGTTTCAAAGGGAGATTAAACTGACCTGGGAAAGCAGCAGTCACTTGCATAGGCTGACATGAGCTTAGAGTGTAGAACGAGGGACATTTATGCTAGACTCCAAGCCAGCCTCCGCCTTGGATGTTTGAGATCGTGTAGAGAGTATAAATGGAGCAGCAGCACGTCCAAAGGTTTGCTCGTTTATTCAACAAGATGTCAACAAAGGAAGATTTAGAAGAGATGTTCGCTTTCGCGGCAACTGTAAAGTTCACCATGTTTAGCACTAAACTGGATGACGGGAACATTGTAAGCCGTCCTATGGCGCTCGTCAAGCGAATCAATACTGTTGATTTCTACATGATCACCAGCAAGGAGTCGGATAAGGCTGTTCAACTGGAGAAGGATGGGCATGCTAGCTTGTCCCTCTTCCGCAGCAACGACTATAGCTGGGCCAGCATCTCTGGCACCGCCACTCTTGTTGATGATCGCGAAAAGATCCACGAGCTTCATTCTTTCTTCCTCCGCCCCTTCTTTGATGACAAGGGCGATGGAATCCACAATGGCGGAAAGGACGATCCTCGCATTGTTCTTATCAAGTTCACCTCCCACTTCGGCAGATACCAGATCCAGAACAACACCCTTTCCCAGGCTTACGAGCTTGCCAAGAGTGCCTTGACTGGAGGCAGTGCTCATTTCAGCCCCACAAAGAACATCACTAAGGAGCAGATCGATGCCGCCCGCACTACCTAGTAGAGCTACACTTATTAAATTTGGACGTATTATTTATAACCGAATTTACAATATATCGCTAAATTAACATGATTAATTCAAAGTTAAAATCTACTGACACTCTTAACACCAAATCCTCTTCATTCACATCTCACTAAGAATATCCCTTGAACATAAGAGGCAACTGTGGTAAAATCGACTCCCTGGTGCTCGACACTAGTAAAGTGAGAATTCAGCTTTTTTCCTGATCGACAACTGGAAATCGACACTTTTTTAATTAACGGATCTTGATGTTCTGAAAACTTTTAATATAAAAAGTTAAGCTATACAGCTATGGTATACTAAGGTGACCTCAGAGCTCAAAAATACAATAAAAATAGTATCTTAATTAATGATAACAAGGAGAAATAAGCAAATATTTATAATTTTACTATGTAATTTACACTCTTTATTATAAAAATATTTTTGATTACCATAAAAATTAAAATTCCAATGTAACAAAATTTAACACAAAACTAACAATAGCAGTTATGCAAAATATGAAGATATATTAATAATTATTTAATATAGTTCATATAAGTACAAATGTGAATATCTTATGTTTCACTAGTAAATTAACAAAAATTAAGACATTTCATTCACTTTCACCTATAATTATCCATCTCAAACTTACCATATATACATAAAAAAATCAGTACTATCCAATTAAATCAAAAACTAGAAAAGTTGAAGCTAAAAACCAATCGATCAAAACTAAAAAATTAAAGTTAAAGTTAAAAAAGTTAAAACCATAGGAGCAAGCAAGTTTACTCTTTGCCCTTCTTCCCCTTTTTCATTTTAGCCCCTTCCAGGAGGGCAGTGGCAATAAGCTCAAGCTGCTGCTTAAGCTCGGAGGCCTTGTATTTGTTCTTAGCCTCACCCTGGATGGCCTTGGTGAAGAGGGTGAAGCGGGTTGTAGGCTTGATGGGGGGACATGGTTGGCCAAGTCGTGCAGCTTGGAGATGGTTTTCTCCTGCTTGTGCTGCAGAAGGGAGAAGAACTTGTTAAACTTCAGGTAAAGCCAAAAGTTGGCCTTGGTATGCTTGTGATAAGCCTCTAGTGCCAAAGTGGTCTTGAGCTCACCATTCACCGCCGCCCGGTACACATTCTAACTGGCCTTGGCTCGCCTCTGTGTGACAACCTTCCCAATCCACTGGGGCTCAAAGTACTCAAGAAAAGACTTGAACTCTGGGTGCTTCACTATTTAGGGATCCTTTGAGAGAACCTCAAACCCCTGCACAGTGTGCTCTGGCTTTAAAAAAGCCAAGGCACTGAATTGTGCCAGCACAAATTTGCAGGTATCCGAAGTGTCCCTCTGGCTCAACCTACTAAGCTTGGAATGGGCCTGCACATTGCAAGCAACTGCTTAGTGGAAGTGAAAGTGGCACCCCTGCACCTCCCGGCTAAACAGCTGCTTAAATGCATTGAACTGAACAGGCTCAAAGTCCATTATGCACATGTGAGGCCCTAGAGCTCTGAGCCTTACCTTTTCCTCTGAGTCCAGGGTGGCCTGGTCCTTGTCAGTGGCAGGAGGGTTTGCGCAGGTGTGGGGGGGGTCTTCTTGGCATCATCATTGTCGTCGGAGGGGGGAGGAGGGAAAGTGCGCTGCAAAGGATGGATAAAGTGGTGCAATATGTTAATTCAAAAACGCCAGAGCAAAAGATGCCATCTTGAAAAAATTTCAAGATAATGTCGGGATTTACATCAGCAAAATTAAAAATAAACTTAATAAAAATTATTAAATAGTTATTTTTTACATATCCGTTTCTAATACAGCATCTCAAAAAACCGCATCACAGAAACACCATCTTGAATCAAAATAAAAAGAGTGTTATCCAAATAAGATTTTTTAATTATAAAAACACTTAATAAATACCCTAAAATACGCCATCACAAAAAACTGCACCACAAAAACACTATCTCAAATCAAAATAAAAAGTCTGTTATCAAAATAAGGTTACCAAAACTTCGCAAATTCAACTGCAAAACTACCCAGCTTTAAACGCCACTGCGCCACCTTAAACAATTAAAAAGCGCCGCAGCGCCAACTTGGGATAGTCTTGGGCGCCGCCGCGCCGCCTTGCAAACATCTTTTATGCCGCAGCAGCGTGTTACTTTTAAATTTAGTGCTGCAGCGGCGCAAGATTTGAATCCCCAACATAAAAACTCCACTAATCAACAATATTTCCATAAGCACTAAATTTATAAGATAACTACAACAAGTAAAACCTTAATATAATAAAAAATAAGAACTAAAAAATAATAGAAACAATAAAAAAGAGGATAGGCAAAGCAAGTTTATTGCAATAAAAGGCAGGCTGTGTGGGATTAGTCCCTTGTGTTGCGGGCACCTCCACGCTGCTGAGCAGAAGACATGGCAGGAGGAGAAGACTGACAGTTGGCGGGGTGGGGATGCTTGGCAGTGCGCTGGATGGTAATCACTGGGCGCTCATGGGTGGGCATCATGTAGCGGTTGTTGTCCAGGCGCTGGCGCACGTGAGCCAGGATCACCAGCATTTGGGCCCAGGCCAACTGGGAGTTGCGGGACATTGACAACCAATTGCAAAGGGGAAGGCGGATTTGACTGACTGGCACCAACCAACCCCAGCCACCACGAGCAGAGGATGCAGCACCATGGTGAAGCAGTCCATCAACGCATCTTCCATGTAGGAATATGATAGGGGTAGGGGGGATGCGGAGTTGGTAAACCAGGGAGCAATAATGCTCCAAGCAACGACCAGCGTACCCGGGCTGGCAACTTTCAGGAGGATACCACATAAAGTGGCAAGTTGCGGCAGCCAAAGGAAGGTAAAGGGAAGCATTGCCAGTGGCAATGGCTTGGAGATACGCCTTGAACATGGTGGAGAAGTGTTAGTTGGTGTTGGCTTGGACGGGCAAGTCCAAGGTCTGGTGAAAGCTGGGATCTTCTGCAAGCTCAAGAGCCCAAACCCGAGCCACCTTGTCAATATACTCATTGCGGACAGCAATGGTATGAGCATGTTATGCAGAAATCTCACTGGGGGCCAGAGTAGCTGACTGCAGCCCTAGACACATCTCAGCGGTCAAACGGGAGACATTGTACCAGATGTGGTATAACTCCCCTGCACAAATTGGGGTCATTGCATCCTCGTTGGAATGTAGTGCCTGTACAAAGCTGTACATTGTCTCCTCATGGTGGCAGATCCCAAACTTGCTAAGAAGGTTGGGGTAGTCCACCACCACATTGTCAGAGTTGCGGCGGGCGCAGAGCAAAGAAGATGGGGTAGGGAGAGGCATGCCAGTGGAAGGAAGGCGTTGAGGAAATGGGTGCTGAGCACCAGAAGGATTGCCGCTGGGGGGCGCACTGCTGACAGGAAGAGGCTCCTCAAACATGGAGTCCTCATCAGGGAAATCCCCGGCACTAGAGTTTGGCGCAGTACTACATCCAGAGGCCGCCACAGTGGTTGCGCAGTCCTGTTCACAAAACTGGGAGTCACTGGCCCAAAGTCAATTCAAGAAAGCAATACAAACTGAGCGCGGCATTTTTTGAAAAGTGTGCCGCTCCGCTTTGTCCATTGAAGCCATCATTTTGTTGTAGGCTTGGCACATGTTGGTGTTGCTGTTGTTGTTGGTGTTGGGATTCATCTGATGACAAAATAAAGTAGTGTTTGGTCAAGTGGGGGGGATATGTTGGAAATTTTGACCAATCAATGATGCCAATTATGACGGAGCTCACAAATTAGGATTACAGCAGCCAACTCCATAAATTAGCAGTATAAAATCAATGATGCCAATCATGACAGAGCTCACAGAATAAAATTACTGCAACCTCATTGTCATAAATTTATAATATAAAATTTATATATATTCAATTGGCAGTAGATTTTGGATCATTACTGCAGAATACCCAATGACATGAGCCGCCACACCGTCTCTATCATACATAAAGCGCCACCACGCCACCCAAAAAAAGCTTTAGGCGCCGCCTTGCAAATATTTAAGATTCCAAAGCACTGCTTTACTTTTACATCAAGCGCTGCTGCAGCGCTATTTTTGAATCCCCAAAATGTTAATCCAATTATTAATCATATTTCTAAGCACTAGTCTCAATAGGATAATCAAAAAAAGATATTTTGGATTAGTAGTAGATTTATAATTGTAAAGAAAAAATTCAACCCACTGAAAAGCAGCGCCGCGGCAACAAAAATATTTGCAAAGCGGCACCGTGGCGCCTGGAGTTTTTAATTGTTGGCGCTGCGGCGCCTAAGCTTTAATTAAAATGGCGCGGCTGCGCTATCTTTGATTTTGTTTGTCTAACTAATCATACTTTTATGTGATAAATACAAGCCTTTCCATTTTTAGTTGGGAATAAAGTATGATGTCATTTAAAACCCTACATAATAAATTAACCCAAATTGACACCACTTTTATAATACTACCCCCTATAATACAGTCATTCAAAAAACCATGTTTCATATGCTAGTCTTATTTCATATCATAGTATGAACTTTGGCATTTGGGTTTCAACAATACAATATTTTACTAGTTATTTTATTTAGTAATGAGGATATTTCTGTTGTGCAAAATGAGCCCATTACAAAATCTACTAAGCAACTAAGTGTCCAATAGGAGTGGCGCCCACCAATGTAGCACTAAGAATTAATCTGTTTTAGCATGTGGTGTCATAGGACACTATAAAGAACACACCATCACAAATTGACTGTTTTCACTTTTACCAAATTACAGTTCAGCGCCAAATCTCAATTAAATAAAAAATGTAAGAAACCATCTGAAACTTTGCATATATGTATTTTTTGATCTCCTCTAAACAACTGGGTACTTTTTAACCCCAGTTGCATAAGCTAGTTTTAAAAATATTCAAGTTTTACTCTTTGGCCCGGTTGAGGTAGCTCCACCAGAAATTTGTTAATTTAATATAAAAAATGGTCAAAAACACCATATTTTTGAGCTACAGCATCTCAATTACGTCATCTTGAAAGCGCCATTTCACTTGCAAGTTTTCAGTCAAAACTCACAGTTTTGCATACTTGCGCTACTAATAAATTTTTTATTTTTAAATAATACAAAACATAATAATTTTGATGGTATTTAATTTGAGAGTTTCTCTACAATTCCATGTAAAAATATTGACTACTTTTATATTTAATACATTCTCATTTTTGTCTTTAAAAATTGTCCCAAAATTTGAACTTTTCTGATGCAAATTCACTCTTAGATGCCTCCCAAGCCTACCATCAACGCTACCCCCAAGGCTCCCAAGAGCACAGCCGCTCCCGCTCAGGCAAGAAAGACCAAGGCTACCCTCTCCAAGCAGACTCTTAAAGAAAAAATGCCTGCCAAGATCCCCACACCTTCCCCCGAGCCTGAGGCTGATAGCCCCACCCCACTCTCCCTTTGTCTACTCCCCCTCTGATCTCCAGGAGGAGCACGTCCATCCCAATGATGAAGATGAGAATGAAAGAGTCTCTGAAATGACTCTGGTGACCATGGTTCCGCAGCCTCAGAGGAGGAGCCCATCCTAGAGTGGGACTTACATGCAGTTTCCAATATCTGCAACATCAACAGGCAATTTAAAGTTCCAGCTGTTTTCCCTGACTCTTTTCCCATCATGAACAAGAAGAGGGTGCTGGCTTTGTCAAGGATGGCTTCCTTTTCATATGCAATGATCAGAGAAAAAATATGGCAAACCATCACTACAAATGTGATAGTCCAGGCTTCCCCGCGCAATTAACTACAATTGGGTTTACCCAAGTCAAGGAACTTACCATTGAGCATGAATGTTTGGGCTCTGATATGATTATCTACTATCTTATGCACTGGTACCTTTTCCAAGCCATTCCTTTCAACAAGGACTTGGCTTCAACTGAGCTGGTAACTCATGCTCTCCTTTACCTGAATAAGGATCAGAGAGAGGAGGTTAGGGAAAAGACCAGACTCCAGCGGTATGTGACTGATCAACGGTCAATTGATGCCAATATTGGCGTCAGCGCTAAAAGTATTGATGAGCTTGTACTTTTGGAAGTCCAGAAGACTACCATGCTTGGAAAGCCCTATCTGCTACACAAAAACGGGCAAGGTTCACCAAACCGTATTTTGTGCTTTTCAACACAAGAGGATCTTGTACGCCTTTTAAAGTGTGATACCTGGTTTGCTGATGGGACTTTTGCCTCTTGTCCAAAGCTATTTTATCAGCTTTGGGCCATCCATGGTCAGGTCAATGAACATACCATCCCCTTTGTCTTCTTCTTTCTCCCTAATAAAAGGGAAGAGACTTATATTCACACCTTAAATATACTCAAGCAAAAACTGGATGCCATCTTGCCTACGCTTGAAGAAGAGCCAACCAAGAAAAGGGGCCGCAAGAAGAAGAAGGTCAGCCCAGAGGCTACCCAAGAGCAACAGGCCATAACCAGAAAGGTGTCAGAGTCCCTTCCTTACCATACCACGTTGATGGTTGACTTTGAGGCTGCACAGGCCAACACTTTTATCAAGGTATTTAGGAGCAGGCCCAAAGGCTGCTTCTTTCACTACCGCTAGGCTCTGCGCAAGAAACTAATGAAAAACTGAGCCCTCAATAAGCTGGTATACAAAGATGGTACAAAGGAGGCCAGAAAGATATTCAATTGCTTTGCTGCTCTGGCCATAGTCAGAAAGGAAGAGGTTAACCTTTTTTACGACAAGCTTCTCAACAACAATCACATTCTTGGGAACCAAGAAGCCTTTGCTCCTTTCATACAGTATTTTGAGCACCAGTGGGTAGGTGTATTCCAGGGACATTTCTGCATCCCCAAGGGCGGTAACTCAATTAACTGGAACTGCTATAAGCAGGTCAAAGCCAGCGTAACTAAGACCACCTCCTCACTTGAAGGTTGGCATAACCAATTTTCCCACCTGGTTAAGGCAAAAAAGCCTATGTTTAATATGATCATCAACAAGATGAAGGTTCAGCATGTGCACAGGGATCAGCTATATTCTCAGGCCGTCAAAGACAAAGCTTTTATAGCCAAGCATGCTGGCCAGCAAGTCAAGTTTGCAAGTGTTACAAAAGCGGCTTTGGCCTATTACACTAGAGAGGGCCACCTTACCCATCTCAAAGACATTGCCACAGCCCTTGGATCCAATTTATAATCCACTTTTTTTAACAATAAACTTCTTTTTTTCAAATATTTGATTTTAACTTTTAAGATGTATATACATGTTTAATATAGTGTTAAAATTTAATACAAAAATAGCACCATTTTAGGATGTGTTGACTTTGGAGCTTTGCTCACTATAGTTGGTACTAGCTGACCCCATATTTTTATTGCAGATTTGAAATCCTTGGATGATTTTAAGTCTATTCAAATGTTTTTTTATAGTTTTGAAATGTTTTTGGGCTTTTATCAATATTTTAAGTTATCTGGCGCGGTTTAACCATAAATCCGAGATGGCGTTTTTAAGATGGCGTCTTTCTAGATGGCGTTTTTTGACACATTTTTGAGATGGCGTCTTTATAGATGGTATTTTCAAGATAGCATCATTCAAATTGACGTATTGCACCAATAAAGCACGGGTTTAAATGGCCTCAGTGGCCCCAGGGAGGAGGAAGAAAGCAAGTGGAATCACCTGGATGTCAATCTGGGCATGAATCATCCAGAGCTGTTTGAACATCTGGGGGAAAGTGGAAAAGATACCATCAACTAGCCAGGTTGAAGCCCTTTTTAACTCCAGCAGGTTCTGCTGAGTCACATAGCAGATTATATGGCCTTTGATGCTGGGCCCCATTGTCATGAAGAAGGGAGCCCTCCCCACTTGGAAGCTGCTTGAGCTTGTGGGTGAGTGTAAGCTCTGATAAGACGTCCGTGGCCTTGGGAGAGGGAGGCTGGCAGCGATCTGCATATTGTTGATTGATTTGACCAACTCCTCCTGTGTTGGTACCAACTTAAGATTGTTGGGATTTAAATGCTGCAGGGCCTTTATGGACAGATCAGATGCCCAGAGGTGAGAGGAGGTGGGGATTACTTGAACAAGGTGACACTTCAGCATCCAAGTGATTAGATGAGTGGGGGGCTCATAAGTGTGCTCCCCCTTCTTGCAGTTACCCGCTCCCGACCCTCAGTATTCAGCCGGTCCCCACAATTCTTATCTTCACAGATAAAGTACTTTCTTTTACTTTGCTGCTTTTGTTTGTTGTAATTGAATATGTAGTTGTCAGCAATGTAGCCAGGGCTGCCCTTTATGGACATAATTGGGAAGTACTGGGGGAAGGGCTTAGAAACTTTGAGCTCTCTGTCCACATTACAAATGTTGTGGATAGCCAGTGGATCCCAAGCCACGTGACCAGAAGCTTTGAACTTCTTGGAGCACTCCTCAGGATCATCTTGGGGGTCAGATGAGGGAGGGGGAGGGAAAGGGTTCTTTGAGGCCTGCTTGGATGCCTTCTTTTTCTTACCAGAAGAAGAGGTGGGCTCCTTGGCAGCCTTTGAATTCTTGGTATGGCGCTCCTTGGTAGGCTCAGAGTTGGCCTCTGACTTGTAAAAAGAGTGATCAGTGCGGGAGTCATCACTTTTATTTGAGGGCTTAGGGGGAAGTTGAAGGTGAGGGTGGAGGAGGAAGTGGGAAGAGATGGAGTAGGAGATGAAGTGGGGGGAGACGGAGTTGGAGACTTTGCCTTTGCAGGCTTCTTGACATGCTTGAGAGTGGAGGCAGTTTCTTTTGAGCCCTTGGAGGCTTGGCACTTGGTAGGCTTGTTGGATTTAGATGATCTTGGCTAAAGAAAAGTTTAGTTTTGTAAATAAAATGATTGAGAAAATATTGCAAACACAAAGAGGTAAAGCAAAGCAAAAGCTAAATGAAAAGTATGCAAATAAAGTTTTATTTATCAAGAAAAAAACATAAAAAAGTAAATAGAAGCAAAATAGAAACTCAAAGTATAGATATAAAGGTTAAAACATAGAAAATAAGTAACTTTATGATGAAGCATCAAAGATGTTAGGTTCAGCATAACATCTTAGTGCTAAATCAATGTAAAAGTATAATTAAAAATCAAAAAAGTTTATAAAATTATATGGGAAGTAGCAGGAAGAGTAGTAGATGATAATTGCAAAAAAATTATTATGTTGAATTTTTTTATTGGGAGTTGAAAATTCAAAACTTAGTAAAGTGTCAAGCTCAGCACTGTCAATCATCTGGGAAAAGCTGAATTCTCACTGTCAAGTATGCTGGAGTCGAGCAGAAAAATCAAATTTACTATGTTTTTTACATATAAAACTTGCTTAAATTTAAAATGGGTTTGAAAGTTAACCCAAAAGCAAGGCAGTTTTATATGCTCAAAAATTAAAAAAATACAACATAAGTTAAAAAAGTAAATGAGTGGAAATGTGTTTATTAGTGATTAGGGTATGCTGTGAGGAGCTGGGAGTGAATTATTTACCATAGTGTTGGTTAAAACGTTAATAAGCTCTCTGTACTAATCCCCAAGTTAAAGTGTTGAGTGGACAAGTATCAAGTGGCGCTCATAGTGTATCACTTATTAATTTAGCCTTAATTCTAAGCCTTTGATTAGTTAAATCTGAAACCAATTGCGTGGCAAGTGGATAGAGTCAAACAGAGAGGGAGTTGAGTTTCTGTTTTTTATAAATTAACTATGAAATCTCTTAATAAATCAGGCTTAAATTATGTGGCGCCACTTAATCCACAAACCTGAAAACAACATAATGTAAAACAAGTGGGGTATTTGATTAATGTCTATACCACTAAATCCAGTATGGTGGTGCTTGGGAGCTTAAACAATAACTATAGATACTAATAATAAGAATATAATAGTAAATAACAAATTGTATATAAGTGCATAAGTATTTTATTAATAAAATATGGATTTGGTTTAAAAGGTGTTGAACTGACCACTTTTTTGTTTTAGGGTGTCAAACAAAGGGTTTTTCATTTCTATTATTAAATTTACTTATAAATCATCCCTTAAATCCATTTTTTAGCTGACCAATTTATTAAAAAGAGTCAAATTTTAGTAGATTTAAGCTTAGTTTTTGGTTTTTAACCCCTATATTACTAGTAAAAATTAGCTTAAAATAAGTTAAGTCAAAAAATACTAATATATTCAAATATGCAGCACTTGACTCCCTGGTACTCAACAAAGTGTTAAGTACCAGGGAGTCAATCACCAGGGATTTGAACTTACCACAGTTGCCCAAGACCTACCTTGAGTAAAAACTACACACAATGCTTTTTAAAAACAAGTCATTTGAATTTATTTTCAGCCATTCTTATATTGGGTTAAGTTTGTACTGCACTTCCAAGTCAATATACAGAATCTATGTTGGATGGTGGAGGTAGTTATGAACCATCACATTGGGCCCACTCCTGTGAATTTTTGATAAATACCTTGCCAGTAAAAATAAGAGTAAACATGAAGTAAATACTGTTAGACTTCCTAGGAACATGATAAAAGGATCATCAGTTAGGTATCACTGAAAAACATGGATTTCAAATTCCAGGGGTCAGTCTCTTCAAGCCTTCCTTTTTCCCATATGCTAGATCAATGTTATTTCAGTCTTACTTTATTGATCAAGATGTGAACAACACTGGATCTAGTCAAGGCAAGCACATTCTTCACAGGGCCAAGCCATTTGGGGTAGTGCACCAAAGCCTTGACATATTCACTGGTATGGGGAACCCCCTTTACATAGCGCAGCAGCTCAGGATGGTGGGTCCAATCCCCACCCTTCTCATCCCCCAGTATGCTGCTACTGAACCAACAATAGTTCTATATTTAGATTGGGGAAGACAACAGCCCAGATAGAAAGGACAACAATATTAATAAGATGGGTTTATTTTTGGAACAATAAGTCTGATATACTATATTTGGGGACCACAAGCTGCCAGGGGTAGCATAGTAGCGTGCTCCATGTACCATTCTGGCCAGGAACAACTTGAGGGAGGGATCAGCATGTCATATTGGTAGCACTCCTAATTAGGAGATAGTGCCCGCAATTTGACATTGCACACAGATTGGTCCATGCTGTTAGTCACATCATGGGGCAACTCTTTAGCGCCCCCTGAAAATGTGAGATATGTTGGCAGACAAGAGGATAGTCTTGATTGCAACAGAAAGACTTTAAAGGAGGGAGAAAGCTTCATGTTTTAAGCAGATGGGCCAATCTTATGCTCTACTTTAAATGGACTAACTTTCTTTGAGCCCAATTTCTGACAAGGGCCCTTTAGCTTCATATTACAGGTATGAACCAGAACAAAGTCTCTAGGACAATATGTGGGGCCTTCCTGATGCCTAAAATATGCATGTTCATTGTAAGTTTTCATTGAATAGGTAAAATTATCTGGAAGCTCCTGATTATCCTGATTTAATATATCTGTGTCATAAATTGACAGATAGTAAGAAGAGGTCTCTGTGTGATGGAGAATAACCACCCAAATCCATAAGGAGTTAATGATTAGCCACCACCAAAGCTTCAGATACCGTTTAGTGAAATTTCCAAAAGAAAAACCAGGGTTTAAAAAATGATTAAACCCAACCAAAGGAGTCCCAGATAAAGAGCCTGTGAAAGAATCAAAGTGGCTTCAGCATAGAACTCTGGACATTGGGACGTAACAACTATCTCAGGTTCAGATTCTGCGGGAAAGACTCCCAGATTGAAAGACATTGGGGTAGCATTAGGGAGCACCAACAACAAATAACTTAAAGCAGTGCCCCATCTTCCAGTAATAATCTGACTCAAGATCAGGTTATATAGAATGTAGCAAAGTAGACCCACTATAGGATGCATTTGAAATAAACTTAGACCAGGAGATAATTTAGTTCATTGAGTAATTTTTAGGGAGGACTCAACTCTTAGAGTTGAACAGTGAAAATCCTCAGATATGTACTGTCACAACGTCTTTGATTACTCCCTCTTGGGGAATTGAAGCCCCAAGTAGTTCAACAAATGAGTCACTGAATGGCTCACTGACTAATCATTAAGTTGATGGCACCACTATCATTCAATCATCTATTACGGGGATCACCCAATCCAGCTCCTAAGTGGAACACAACTTGAGTAAGCCTTGTGACTTAAGAGAAACATTATTCAGATAAGCCAAATGACCATCATGACATACATGGACGGCATGTGTCTTCCCGTGATACTATATGTTATCCTATATTCATATCCAATAAAGTATCATTCTCTTCTTAATTTTCCCCTTCATCTTGTTTATTATACTTCCCAGAAGTATAAACTTGACAGTGGTAGCACAGGTAGGTTATCCATACCTACCCAACTCAAAGGAAAAATTCCTCCTAAGAAAAGAACCCAAGAAATGGTACTCCCTAATGGCTGGAGAGACTACAAAGAAGGATAAGATGTCCCTGCAGGCCTTGTCATCTACAACAACGTCCTTGTACCCATTGAACAGTACAACATTATCAAATCCCAAAGACTGTTACCTGCAGCCCCAGTTGCAACAGAACCACAGCAACTTGAAGTACCTAACATTGTATTCCAACGCCTACGCTCAGAAGAAATTGGGACCTTTGCAGGATTACGCCAGGAAAACACCACCCTCTGGATCAACAGCACACAAAGCAAGTTCACCCAAGTGAACTACCCCTGCAGATTCTGGGTCAGTGAGATTGCCCTTTGCATCACAGGAACTGCATCATATTTTATAAGCAAATGGTTAGCCCAGAACCCTGATCAGAAGAAAAACTGGGAGGTATTCAAAACCGCCTTCCTCAAAAAGTCTCCCTGAAGGACTCCAACATTGTAATCATGGCCAAACTCAGAACGTTCAAAATGACAGGAACAATTGAGGAATACATTGCTTCATACAAGGATCTACACAACTGTACTCCCAACACCATCAATTTTGATAACCCCAGACCATGGTTGGACTTCTACATTGGCCTCCCCACACACATTAAACATCAGTTTGACATGAAACGCTGCAAGAATCTCCAAGATATGTTCTTAGAAGGGAAACATGTAGCCTAAAAATCTGAAAACTTTCCTGTAACAAACAAGCGCAAGGAAAGCCCTACAGTCAATAAGGACCCTCAACCAAACAAGCAAACTAATTGAGCCAACAACACCCATCCTTGAACCAGTAACTGTACAGCGCAGGCTAAACAAGCAAGTACTGAAGATACCAATAAGGAGAGAAAACCTCAGAATAGTGCTTAGGCAAGCTGCCCTCCCCCACTTTACAAGACTTGTACAGGGACCATGATATGGATTCAATCACCATGATCCAAGTACACTCCAATGATCCTATACCTTTTGCCGCCTAAACTGGAAATAAACTCCTCACTTATTCTTTCTGCTTTTGCAGATACCAGGGCACTGCACTATTCAACACTGGAGCAGACCAATCCCTTGTTGACAAGAAATTTTCTGACATTGTGAAACTACCTACAGGCCAAAGCAACGTCAAGAGAGTCATCATGGCAGATAATCAAAGCACACCAGTCACACAGAAAGCAAAACCTTTCTGTGCCCAAACTGGAGATGTACAAAACACACTCAGTGGCCCCATCATACCAATCCCCAAGTGTGATGTTATACTTGGCCTGGATTGGATGAGAAAGACCAAACATCATATTGACTGGGATAGCACTACCCTCATCATACAACAAGGCAAGGTTCATCACCATGTTTGCCCAAATCATCTTTACACGCTTATGAGGAATCATGTGTTTGTGGAAATTGTGAAAACAGAAGAGGAAACTGACCCTAGAAAGATCAACTGGAACACCTGTAAATATGAAGTTATCCACTTAATAAATACAGAGACCAGGCGTGAAGAGAACTATATCCAAGATCAACTAGTCAGTGAGTTTTCTCTCTTCTTCCAAGAAGCCCTACCAGGTTTACCACCAGACCGCGGCATACAACATGAGATCAACCTAAAAGGGAGTGTGCCTAAAGCACAACCTATCTACTGCCTTACACCACAAGAAGACAATACCCTAAAGACTTACCTTGATGAAGCCCTCAAGAAAGGACTCATACAACCATCAAAGTTGCCCTTTGGTGCTGCTGTTTTCTTTGTGGCAAAGAAAGACGGAGGCCTCCGCCTAGTCACAGACTACAGAGCGCTCAACAAGATCACAATTAAAAACAGGTATCTCCTGTCTCTAATTGACAACCTTTTTGACACCCTGTGGGGTCCCAAATCTTCACAAAGATTGATTTGATAGCAGGCTACCATCAAATTTGTGTAAAGCCTGAAGATATTCCAGAGACCACATTTAGAACTAAATACAGACCCTTTGAATGTGTTGTTCTCAATTTTTGGATGACCAATGCCCCCAGCACCTTTGTGACCTTCATGAACAAAGTCTTCAAAGAACATATCAGAAAACAGGTAATTATCTACCTGGACAACATCATCATCTACAGCCCAAACCTCAGACAGCACTGGGAAGATGTCTGTCTGGTCCTCTGCACCCTTGAAGAAAACCAATTGATTGCAAAACTGTCAAAGTGTGAATTCTTTTTGGATGAACTTCCATTTCTTGGTCACATTATCAGCAAGAACAGGATTAAACCAGATCCAGACAAGATACACACCATAGCTGAAATGCCATCCCCAAGAAATAAGAGCAAACTCCACACATTCCTTGGAATATTAGCCTACATAAGAAGATTTATCCCTGATTGAGGTGCCCTAACAGTTCCCCTGTCTGCCATTATGGGCAAAACAACTAAGTTTATCTGGACGCCACTGCATGACCAGCACTTCTGCCAACTAAAAGAACATATGATCACCGCCCCTATCCTCCAATACCCAAATCACGAGGGGATCTATGAGTTAGAAATCAACACATCTGAATACACCATAGGAGGAGTATTCTGTATCAAAACAGCAGAAAAGGACTTTCTCCCCGTGGCATATGAGTCAAGGAAACTATCCAATGGCAAAAAAAGATATCCCATACACAATAAAGAGTTAGTAGCCATCATACATTGCCTCATGAAATGGCAATGCTATCTAGAAGGGGCCCAAACGTTCAAAGTACTCACTGACCTCAAGTTGATGATATTCTTCAAAACACAATAACACCTGTCAAGAAGACAAGCCAAATGGATGAGCCTCATACAGAGATACCCCATGCAAATTGAATACAAGCTAGGCAAAGAAATTCTTACTGCAGATTTCCTGTCAAGGCTATGCAGCAAACATATTCTTTGCGCTGATGGCAACCCCAACTGGCCCATGTTAATCATGGGGAATCTCCAGGAAGGGTTCCCACCTGGAACCCCAATGGACATCCAATAGAAAGTCCTTAAGAACAAACATCTGTTCAAAAATGTATATGGCACATTGCACTGAGTCCTTCCAAATGGTGACACCGTACCTTACATCCTGTCAACACAAAAGATTGACACAATCCTCTGATATCACAGAGAATGGGACACATCCCTATCAGGAACTTGCACAAATATCTCAAGACACACTACTGGTGGCCCAAATTGCTAGATGATATCAGAGAGGTACTGGAACAATACAAAGTCTGTGAAAAGTACACCCAAACCAAGTGTGGGGTTCCTGTCCACCAGTCCCCAAAGTGTGTCCTGGATTGTATCCAGGGACTGGCTGGAAGGGATTGTCATTCCCTAGTAAGGGGAAATGTATCTCAGAAATATGTATAGGGGTCAAAATGGGCTTTTATTCACTCTCAGAAGGAAGATCCCCTTAGAAACCTTCTGGTATATGGCCTGGGGGGTCAAGGAAACAATATGGATTTGCCAATACTTGGAGTCCTCCAACAATATCTTGGACTCCTTGTACTTGGTCTTGGACTTCTGCACCTTAGTCTTGGACGTCTGCTCCTTAAACTTGGACTCCTGCTCCTTAAATTTGGACTCTGGCACCTTAAACTTGGACTCCAGCGCCGCGCTTAGGATCCAGCTTCTTATTCTTGGGCTCCTGCTCTGTTATCTTGGGTTATATCTGTCCAACCAAGCTCCTGCTGGTGATCAAAAGGCTTCCAAAACCTCTTGTCAGAAACTCAGAAGGCCTCAGAAAGATCCTGTCAAAGACCCAGAAAGACCTCTAAAAGACCCTGTAACTTTTCTGCCAGCCACCTTCTTATAGTGTCCTTTTCCCAACAGTTCTGCCTTCAAAATGGCTTTCTTCAGAAGCTTAAACCATTGCCGCTTGTTTTTTACTATAATAACTTAAGCTTACATACTTACTTTCTCAAAAGCTTAAAGTATTAATTCACTATTTCCTTGCTTATACTTTAAGCTTTTGGCTTCCAACCAATCATTTTTATCAGGAAACCTGCCAGAACTCAACCAATGAATGCAGAGCGCAGAAATAGATCATTTCTGAAGTTCCACTGGGATCCAACTATGAAAATAATTTCCACAGCTCAAACCGCTCAAAACAACAACTCTTTGCATACCAAATCATTTACCTATCCATTATTCTGGCACCAGTCTTCCCTGCATTCAACCTGAATCAATTTAAATAGTAGAATACTATTTAAACTGTTCTTTGTAGACCTCTTCAACGTTTTCCCCATATACTTAAAAATCTTGTAAAATCCAAGGAAAACATCCCACCAAAACAACTTTGTATCCAGCTCTCATATCAATATACCTTCATCTATCCTAGGAACTTAATAAATAAATATCTTATCCACACTTTTATTCACATTCCTTCTTGATTTTAATACTAAACCAAGGCAAAAAATTCCATATCTTCCCACTTTGGCAAGTCAATTTAGCAAAATCTTGGCTCATTTCTCCAGATCACCAGTTTTTCACCATCATCTTCATGTTTTTCAGCCAGCTCTTCAACCACATCTTCCAGCTCTTCAGCTTAACCAGCAAACAGTCCATCTTAGTTCACAGAACAGCTCCTTTCTGGTCTTTAAACAGCCTATCAATCCTCTGGCTACTCCTTTATCATGACCAGCTACTTCTGCATCATGATCTTTGAGCCCTTTCACTTATCCTCACTAGGAACCATCTTGGTTCCACCTGCACAATGAACCATTTTGGTTCCAAACTTCAATATTAACCAACAGTCCCTCAACTAGTCTTCACTGTAATCAAACAGTTCTTCTTATTAGTCTTCTCTGCTGATTCCGTGAACCACCTTGGTTCTTTATCTCAGTCCCTGTTACCAGAACTTGTAGACCCAGGCATGAGTCTACATTGAACTGGTATTTGACTGGGCCCTTGCAAGTGGCACTCCACTTAGGCCATTCAACCATAGATCAATGTCCATATGTTGTCTTTACTCACCCAGGTGATTAAGTCTGAGCTTTCAGTTGCAGATTAATCAGCTCTACTTCCCAGAGGCCTGATCACACCAAGTTCTGCAGCTGCTTCCCCAAGCAAACTGCCTTGGTGACACCTCCAAGAAAATCTATACCCTCCAATACTCACTTTGGGTTCTCCCCCAAAGCTCCCATAGGGGCATAAACAAGGACACCATACCAGTCTGTTAGGTAGGGTGCTTGCTCACAGACCTCCTGTAAGTGTATCATGGTACATAGAGCCCTCAGAGATCTTCCCCTCCCTAGCAGCCCGCGTTACCTGCCAGGGGTCCAAAACCTTCTCCCCCCAGACAGACAAAGTTCCCTGCTTGCTATCTCAGCCTTCACCCTTCCGCAGCCACAGTTCCCTTCTAGGTGAAGAACTATAGCCCAAAGCAGCCAATATCTTCTGCTGGGTGAAGGCAACATCTGCCTCTGGTAGTCCTATTTTACCTACTAGGCTCACCCTACTTACCCTAGTAGTCCTATGTTACCTACTAGACTCACCTTACTTACCCCTAGTAGTCCTATGTTATTTACTAGGCCTCTACCTGCAACAAACAACCAAACTTTTGCTTGGTCAACATTAGCCCCGCCTGCAAACCACCAAACATGTGGACTGTCACACCAAGGCACCATCCAAGTCATTAGTACCTGTATCTATCACACAATCCTTCAAGGTATGGTCATTGGATATTGTGGGACCAATGCCTGGCAAAAGCAAGGGCAAGAAGTACATCATAACAGCTATTGACTATACAACCAGATGTCCTGTAGCACAAGCTACAAAAGAACACAAAGGCAATGATGTGAGACAATTTATTGGGAAAAAAATCATAGCCAAGTTTGGGAAACCCAACCTCCTGATCACAGATAGAGGCACCAAACTTAAGGCCATTGACATCAATATTTATCTTGCCAAGAATGGGATAAAACACATCACAGCCAGCCTGTACCACCCACAAGAAAATGGACAAGTAGAACAACTAAACGGCTCGCTTGTAGAAGCCCTCAGTAAGTTATCTGCTAACAATTCAAAGGCCTGGGTTGACATGAGTTCAACAGAACTCATGGTCTGTAGAACACAAGTCAACTGTAACACAGGTAAAAGCCCTTACAAACTTGTCTATGGACAAAAGCCCGCCCTTATTATTACGGCCATAGGACTACAGTTACCTCTGCCCAAAAAGGTGCCAGACAACAGCAACCACAATGTACAATGTACTAGAAAAGACCAAGAGGAAATGTAACGCAAAAGAGTCAAGAGGGAAGCAATCCCCCTACAGCAGGAAAGATTCCAAGTCAGGGACAAAATCTGGGTTGTCAACAACAACCAGCATAAGTTAGATCCAGGGCTACGTGGACCAGGCATAGTCATGGAAGTCAAGCCCAACAATACCTACCTCATCAAAGGAATTGGGGCCCGAACTGAACTAAAACACATGCACCATGACCAACTCTGCCTAGGTAAGGCAAGAACAGCCCAGCACAACTCCAGACTCCCTGTTCCCAATGCCAAACTGGATCAATATCAAGCTTGTGTCCCCAACACACTCAAGAAAATCCCCAAGGCTCCGCCTTCCAGCACCCCAGGGGGAGATGTTGCAACATCTTCAATTACTCCCTCTCAGGGAATAGCCGCCCCAAGTAGTTCACCAAATGAGTCACTGAATGGCTCACTAACTAATCATTAAGTTGGTGGCATCACTATCAGTTAACCATATATGACAGGGATCACCCAATCCAGCTCCTAAGTGGAACACAACTTGAGTAAGCTTCATGACTTAAGAGGAACATTACTCAGATAAGCCCCATGGCCATTATGACATACATGGACAGCATGTGGCTTCCCATAATACTATATATTATCCTATATTCATATCCAATAAAGTATCATTATCTTCTTAATCTTCCCCTTTATCTTGTTTATTATACTTCCCAGAAGTATAAACTCAATAGTACCAAATTTATCAAATAAGCAATACCATCCAGATACATGGCTCCTATTCCGTTTACATTATCCAAAGAGTACCTTGTCCAACACGTGAAACCCCCTTGTGTGATTAATTTCTGTTGACCATCTTGATAAACGAGGTTGAATCAAGTGACTCTCAGACTACGTCTATTTATCAGGGTCAACTTGCCTGGGGTAATTGAATCATGTGGAAAAACCAGAGCAGCAGTGACCCATTTTCAATCAATGGTTTGATTTAACTCTGTCATGTTGGTTAACTTAGTTAACTGTTTTCCCATCTTCTGGGCTTTGTTATTAGAACAGACAATACCAGGTATTATGGAGACTACTGTGACAATATCAGCCTGTTAATTTGATGCCACAGCATTGCTTTGCAATCTCAGATCTATGTTAGCTAAAGAATTGCATCCAACATTTACCAAGAAGGGGGAACTTTTATTGGGATGTGGGAGGGGGTATTTTTATATGTAAACTCAGCTTTTGTATATTAAAACAAAAAGTTACCAAGGATTGGTATAACACAAGAATAGGCCTCTAAATTTCTGGCTTGATATCTCTGTTGGCTCATCAGGCTGGGCGTGCAAAGACTTAAATATCCATAGCTTAATACCCAAGATCCCAGTGAAGGCTTCACAAAAATGCACAATAAAATAGGGTGCACAATCACTCACATTTACCTTGAAAGCCCCTGTCAGGAATATTTCTGACAACAGTGCAAAATAGCAACATTTTTAGCATTCCATCTGGAAACAAAGGGTTAAATTTATTTGCAACAGTCTCCCCTGATTGGAGAAACTGCCGCAGAAAACAAAGTTTTAAAAAAGAGCTTAAAAATTCAAATCTTAGCAACAAGGCCTTCTATAGCCTGCCCACAGCCTGCACAGTCAGCCTACTCACATGTAGCAGGCGCCACAAGACAGCCAGATGTCCCCCTCTGCTCCATGGAGAAACTATCAAATTTAGAAACTAAAAAGGGCAATTTACCCAACCCTAATTAGGGAAACTGCTGCCAAGATTGGTAATGATCCCAATGCCAAATGGGCCAACAAGCTCAATAATACAATAATACAATAATTCATGCCCCAAATTCATTGAATGGATTTGGGTGCATGAAGAAGGCCCAACAATCATCATGTCAGTGCAAATTAGGGTTTAGACAAATACTCCCAACTGCCAACATCTAATGTCAGCCAAGAAAGGGAACTTCAGAGACATCCAAATGTCTTGGGTTCCCAGTCCAATACTTCACAATATTCCTGCCCCACAGGGCCACTACTATATAATAAAGCTTTATTCCTTGATGATATGTTATTTTATTATTGAGTGAATTACCCTGAATCATATCATATAAATCACTAAGTCTTCACACTAAAGAAGCTTTGGCACTAAGATTTGCCACCCCCCTCCCAGGAACTGAATGATAATCATCTCATCTTCTTGGCTGTCATCATAGACTGCCTAGAGATTGGGGCCATCAAACCTTGTTTGAACCTTTTGGGCCGTTTCAAGAAACCACCAAAGGGGAGCTAGCACAAATTAACTCCTTGCACCCACACTCTTGGCTAAAATTGGTTTTCCCACTCTAAAATGTCCATAGCAGTATGCACCTTTACTTACTATTCACTAACATACCTTGACAGATATTTTAGTCAATTTAACATCCATGCAAAGGTGTTCTGTTGGGTATTGATGATACAACCAATTTTTAGCTCCTTGACATGGTTCCAGGATCAAACTTGTCACCTATCTAGCTAAAATAATTCCCCATATGTTGGGTTATTACAACCCCAAGGAGCAATAATATCACGTCCATAGCAAGTTTGGCAGTTTTCAATGATGTAGTAGTAGTAGAGCAGGGAATGAAATATGCTGTTTTGTTGAATATACAAACAGCCACTATGACAGTGTTGAAGTCATTGGAATCAGACAGTTTCCTTGATGAAATACACCAAGACAGACATTCAATGACCCACCACATGTTAAAGGGAAACTAGCAATCCAGGTGTATTTGCCTGAATTTCTTTTGATTACATGTAGGTGTGATGCACCTGCTTTTCAGATTCCACCAAAGTGTGTTCTGGATCAAATCCAGGGTCTAACTGGGATGGGGTGACATCCTTCAGGTAAACCATTTCTAGCTCAGTAGCATTATTATGTGCCTGAAAGCACGGAAACTCCTCCAAAAACTTTCCTAACAGCATCCTAGCATCAGCCCCACAAAACATGAATTCTGAGTGTGTCTTTTCCTCCTGAGGAGTAAACAGATTCTGAAAAAGCCCCCCAATCCACTTCATATAAACGCTTGCCCTCTGGGTGAAATTTTAAACCCTTTGTCAACTTTGATCATTCTTCATCAGGAGTATGGCTGCCTAGAGAACCTCTTCACCTCTTCATATAATGTTTGTCTTGACCTGAACTTAGGTTATAAGCTCCAGGGAAGTTCTTTATACTGTTAAGTCCTTTTTTAACTTGGGGACATAATTATCTTTGTTAACACTAGATGTCACAGAAGCTTTCATCTTAACTGGAATTGTCTGACCTCATAAATTCAAGCATCAAGGGACCAGGCCCAAGAAATTGCCCTTAAAACATTATGAGAACATTGAAAAAGCAATTAACCCTTACATGAGTTGCAGCCAGACATGTTAATAATATGACAAAAGTTGAAAAAGGCTGTTTAAAGCCTTAAACCCCAGAAATCAGGTAATTTGGTGCTTTTGACCCCAAAATCAAAGCATGAAATCACATTCTTTTGGTCAATTAAGATGGCTCAGTTGAGAAAATTCCCCCAGATGATACCAGCATTCTCTCCAAAACACCCGTATGAGCTGGGCTGAAGCTCAGAGCTGCCCCAGTAGTTCAATCAATTTCTAAGTGTTTAAAAAGTGGCAAGTGAATTTTGGCAAGTATTTATCTGAAAACAGAGCTATTGTTAACATATGGCCTGGACAGCTTTTTGTAAGTTGTGGTGTCAATTCTGAAGTGCCTGAGGCCTTCACACTGCTTACTGCAACCCCCAAGCCCAAAATTGAGGAAGTGATTGAATCAATTTGCGAAATCATTTATTCTAAACTCTAGTCCCATTTCTTCAAATTGCTGCCTTCTTTATTTTTTCTGTAGCCTTTTTGGTTGTCTTTTCCCAATACCTTTACTTGAAGTTTATCATTTGCAAATTTTGTTGTTGATAATTTTATTGTTGCTGAATAGTTCAGCATTTAGATTTTTATCCCCCGTTTTATCAACACTTCAGAGCTCCAAAGTGGCACCACCATTACAGCTGCCGTGTGGCCAAGCCAGTTTGGAACATTTTCTTTGTTTTCACCAAATAGTTTTTATAAGCCAATGCATTTGGCAGAAGCAAGTTCCCATGTGGGAGGTGTGGCAGCAAGGCTCAGGGTACAGCTGTGTTGGTTAGATTTGGCACATGCTTTGGGAATGACTTATCTTTAAAACACAGTGTGTCATGTTGAAATATTACTGTCAATGTTGCAGGGGCAGAAGGTATCTTTTCAGATGTCTTCAGACGTGGCTTGGTTAAGAACCCGTGCTTTGGTAAGCAGTCCAGTAGGATTTGGCATCTTATTCAGTATTAATTGAGAACAAAGTGCTACCAGAACCAAAAAAGTAACCTATGGAGGAGAGGCAAGAAATAAATGAGAGAAGAATATTTTATATTGGGAGATATATTTGGCTTCTAAGCCAAAGATATTATAGCTTGATCATGCCGAGGTTGAAGGATCGAGTATGAGTGGGAATGATAGTGTAGCTAGTTGTCAAGTGACTAAACTATCTTTATGGCAAAGGGAAGAATGGGGATCATAAAATATAGAATATTATAGGCTTCAAATCCGCTCTCTCAACACCAGCATCAGTAAAAGAACACCCAATAGCAGCTTTCAAACCATTCTTTTTCATATTGGAATTGGTTTGGGTCTGCTGGAATTATAAATCTTAATGTGGGATTACTTTGGAGACTAAATCTGCTCAGTTATGACAGCTATACGAAATGATTTTTAATTTCTCTCTTCCTCATTGGAATCCTGCCCATCTCCTTGTTTATGTTAAATAAGGTGACAGAATATAAAGTTGAGCCTAAATAAAAATGTCACATTCATAGCTTTGCTGCAATTTCCTAGCAACTTTAGGGTGCATCACCAGAATGGATTGTTTAGTTATCTTTTGGCCCTCTGTATATCTGAGATAGGCATTTATGGGGGCACAAAAAGAGTCTTGATGGTACACTTAGTTGATTTACTGTGACACTGCCAAATCAAAATAGCAGCTTAGTACTTTACTAACACTTCCTGAATATAACCTCATAAATTTATACTTGCTGTGTATGATCAGATAATCTATGCAGCTTGGGGAGTCTATATTTAGGGTCTAGTTCTAAATTGGATGCATGATTTACTTTTAAAAGGAGTTTTTAAGCCTTAAGTTTTTGAGAAAAATAATTTATTTTAAAGCAAAAGTTTGAAGTAATGTTAATCATGTGTGAATTATAGAATATATGATTTACTTCAAGTCTATTATTGGCCATCCAATGAATAAAATATATCTTCCAAAAGTAATATTTGATAAAGGATGGATCTTTTGCTGTTATTAATTAATTTTAGTGATTTTTAATGAGTTGAAATTTAACAAGCCGGATGCTGTCACCCTACTGATAGAATTACAGAAGTGTTGCTATCTTTATTGTGCACCCAGTTAGTTTATGTTTATTCTATTTTTAAGGTGAAAGCATCTAAATTTTAAACAGCTATAAGTCAAAGGTATCATTTTTGAACAGTTCAACCATCCCAGGGGCCATGATTGGTTTTCCCTTTGAGTCCATGACATAGCGGAAAGGCATTATTGTACTTTCACTAGAATAGAATTTAGAAAGTATAAATTGGATGGCGTACTTTTTGGAAACCTTCACTTCAGGATGATCAACAAACTTGATTTCTTCAAAAGGAATCTTATCTTCAAGGATGATTTTGCTAGTAAGTACTGCACCATCAGTAGTCATCTGTGCAGCACCCAAGTGTCTTGCTAAAAATACAGTTAGTTTACAAAACTGAAGAGGCAGTTCATTAATGACTCTCCAGATGGGTTTATTAATCTGAAGCAATAGATGCACTTACTTGGGAATCCCAGTTTTCGAAGTTCACTTGTGCGATCTCTAAAAAATTTAAAAAAAATGAAAGGTATCTTTTTACTTCACTAAACACTCCATGGCTTCTGTATCTTCGTCACCTTAATTTTTTAAAAAAAAACTATTGGATTCTATACCCAAGATCCCTCCAAAAAGCAAGTAATCAAACTCTTCGATGTCTTCTGGACTAAGGACTTTACTTGCCTCTTGATCCAAAAGACAAACCTATTTTAAAAATATGAGCTTCAGATTTGGATACTGTTATGAAATAAGCCCAAAAATCATGACTTAAAATGACGAAAAATTCAAACAATAAAAATAAAGCCGGAAGTTTTTAATATTTAAATCATTTTAGGCTTTAAAAGGCACAAGTCTTCAAGAATAGTTAAAAAGAATTCAGCGAACCGATAGAAGAGTTAAAAAAGGCCATTTTGAGTTGAAAATATTGGTAATGAAAAATAGGTACATGAAACATATACCTTTTTTATATCTAAATTTAGACCTTCGATCGAGGCTTTGTGGCAGTTTGAAGGGTTGATATTTTTAGGCATTTTGGAAATGTCAACTTCGGTTACATTTGTAAAAATTAGATTGTCACCCCCGACAATATTTGCCATGTGGGAGTATTCTAATTTACACCTTAGAAGGGAAGCCAATTAATATTAGTTGACAATATCTTGACTTCTTCACATTTTTAGTTAAAGAAGCTTGCTTGAAAAAATATATATTGAGCGCTGAGTAAACTTTAATAGCAATACTAAATTTTATGTTGAAAATACCATTCGTAAACTTCCTCCTCCATATGCTCGACTATATACTTCATGGTTAAAGCCTTTAAATAATATTTAAACAACCAAATTAAAGGGAACGATCCAATCTAGACATGTTCAACTTAAGATTATGGGGAGCTAGATTTTCTGCTGGAAGTGGGGGTTACACAAGAAAACTTATCCACCCTTCTGATTTGATGCGAGATCAGTTCGTGATGGGTGGGCGCCCATTTTCACCGAATTGTTTTAATGCCAAATAACTTACTTTCCAAATCGATTTCATTAAAATCTGAGAGCTCTTCTTGGCATCATTAGCTCACTAGCATAATCTAATTTTCTTTGACTTTACCTTTCGTCATGTGGGTAAGTAAATTTATCATATCACTGCTATTACCAAGTACTGCCTCATTATCCTTGATCCTTTAAGCCTTGCTAGTATTTTTTGCAGGCATATGTTAGGGGCTGGTAGGCTACGCCATCTTGAAAACAGTATCTTGAAATACGCCATCCCAAATTTAATTCGAGATGGTGTTTTTATGCTAGTTCTTTTGAATCACAAAAAATAAAAGAAATATTAAAATCGTTAAAATTCAATTTGTAAATTTATATTACAGCATCTCAAAAAATATGCAATCTCAATTTTGTCATTGCGAGTGTCGCAACATCTTCCATTACTCCCTCTCGGGAAACTGATTCCCCCAACTAATCAATAAGTCGGTGGCGCTACTATCATTCAACCATCTATTACAGGATCAAACATTTTGAGTCCTAATTGGAACAGCACTTGGACAAACCTCATAACCTAGATGGAACACTATTCAGATAAGCCCCATGACTACCATGACGACATGGACAGTATGTGGCTTCCCATGATACTGTCAGGGAACCAACTCTGATCTGCTGGCTCACCAGCATTTGGGGACGGGCGGGTTGGGGACTGGGTGGGCAGGGCCTACCAAAGGATTGGTTCTAACTTAATTAGGTGTCACAGCCCATGCCAGAGTCCGTCTAGACTCCCACAGGGAACCGGGCTGGGCCTGGAAGGCCATGTACACAATAGGTGCTATTCTGACCAGGTAATTCACTGCTGTAGCTAGGGGACACCAACTCCCAGTATGGGGCACGACCTGATCAGCCGGCCCCAATACTGTTATATAAACAAACCCCAACTTGCTGAAATCCTGAGCAGGAGGCACATTGGGCAGGGGGGGAGTAGTAGTAATCTCCTTTATAGCAGGCAAGATGGTCTCTTTAGCATGACCAGGAGGGAGATCCAGATGGTGAGGATGGAAGTACTCCAATTCAAGAGTGCAGGGTATTTTGAATGAATCTGGAAGGAGTAAAATCAGGAGGGTATGGATAGGCAAGTTTATATTGAGTAGTAGATTCACAAATAGATGCAAACAGAACAATTAAATTAGAGCAAAAATAGATATTTCCTGCAAGAAAATAATGGGTCCTGGGCATAAATTTGTTTATTTTAAGATGTCAGCAGTGAGGAGGGCTTTTTCTCCTCACTACTTATACTTACTGGTGAATGTGTGGCCTTTTGTGCCACCAGAGATCTGATGGCATCAATTTCAGTTAAACTCACAATTTTGACAGGAATTTGCGCACTTGAGCCTGGATATGAATGGTGATTGGCTGGCATAACAGGAACCTTGCTTGGGCTGCAGCATGCCAAGGTGCCACAGCTATTTATAGAACCTGTGAGCAATTGAGTGCCCAATTGCACAATTGAACAATCACGCTCCCAATGTACCATTTCTCAATAGTAAAGGGGGCCAAATTTGTTAATAGAATTGAAGCCAGGAATTTGAGGCTTGTGGGACTCTCAAATCCCAGGCCATTTGTTATTTGAAAGGGGTTTTTTTCCTCATGAAGGCAGTTGGTAGGGGTTTCCACACAGTTGGCTGTACTGTTCCCAGAGAGGCTAGTTGATTGTCAAGGGCATTCTGGGCCCTGACATCATTCCCTACCATAGTCAAGCTTGCAGAGCACGGCTCTTTATTCTGAGACTTGTATTCCTTCAGCAGAGTAGCAGCATTCTCCAGGTTGGAATCTGGTTCCCAAGTATTCTCTCCATTGTGGTACACTTTCCATTTGACCAGGAAATGAGGTTTTTGGTATCAGAGTTTGTGACCCAGGATGGCTTTGACCTTGTGTTGTGTGAAGCTTCCTACTTTGATGGGTGAAGGAGCCGTTCTTACTATCTGGTACAGGAAAGAAGGTCCTTTCTTTTTTGATAACAGGGAGCTGTGGAATACATCATGAATCTTCCATCTGGGGGGAAGTTCTAATTGGTACGCTGCAGCACCAATATGCTGTAAGACCTTATAAGGACCTTTTTGTTGGGAACTCAAGCTAGTACATGGGGCAGTGGTCTTGATGTTCTTTGCGCTGAGGTACACAAGGTCTCCTACTTCAATTGGGGGGCCAGGGCTTTTTTTCTTGTTGTCAAAATTCTTGTATACTTGTACTGCTCTTCTCAGGTTCTGGGCACATTATTCTTGGCACAAGTGGATGTTGCTGACCCAATCTCGTCCTTCTGGGTTGTCAGCTTCCTCTGTGGGAGGGCGTCTCATGTGGGGTTAAATCCATAGTTGGCTTTGAAGGAGGACATACCAGTGGAGCTGTGGTCTTGGTTTTTGTACGCAAAACAAGCAATTGGTAGGTCTGTTACCCAGTTGTTCTGTTCTGAGTTTACGTAGCATTGTAAGTACTGCTCAAGGACCTGGTTTACTCTCTCAGTCTGCCTGTTGCTCTGAGGGTGATAAGCAGTAGACAATGATCTTTTTATTCCCAAGTCCTTTAGGTTTTAGGCCCAAAACTTGGAGGTGAATTGAGAGCCTCTGTCTGAGACCACTTCTTGTGCAAGTCCGTGGTTCATTAATACTTGGTTCCTGAATAGTGTGGCTGTTCCCTTTGCAGTTACTTTGGCCATTGCTGGGATGAAGTGAGCCATTTTGGTGAAATGGTCAACAATTACTAAGATGTCATTGAATCCCTTTGAATTAGACAGCTCCACAATTTAGTCCATGGATACTGACTTCCAAGGGCCTTCTGCTATCTGAAAGAGTTGTAGTAATCCTTTAAGCTTTCCTTGCTTAGGCCTGGTACGTCCACATGTCTTGTAACTGCTGAGGTATCCTTCAATCTCTGGCTTCATCCTGGGCCACATGTAGGTTCTCTGGATTCCTTTGAGAGTCTTTGTACGCCCAGGGTGTCCTGACATGGGGGAGTTGTGGTATTCCTTCAGTATCTCTAAGTGCAGTGGGCCTTCTTGTACATAAGTGCGTCCATGTAGTTGTAGGGTGCTTCTATGTAAGTGTCAGGGATCCAGTCTTGGGCAGCCAGCCCGTCAGTTTTAGGGATCATTTGGGCTGGGTTTTTTGCAGGTAAAGCCTATCACAAGAGAGGAGCTAACTTAAAAAGGTAGGAGAATGACTTTCCCACCCAGGACCATGGGCTGGCAGCCAGGATTATAGTGCCAATCACCCCTGTGAGGGTGATGTACACAATCCCTAACAGCTTGCCAGTGTAGTCAGTTGGGAGGCCAGGTGAGGAAGCAGGCATAGGCTTGGGGGTCACAGGAAGTTCCATACAGAGCTCATATGCAGGCAAGTAGTTGAATTTGCCTCTAAACAACTTGGGTGTTGAGAATATCCAAGGGCCTTGACGGTTGTATCTAACTGCAGATTATATGCGGGCCAAAGGATCTAGTTTGAGGATCTTTTCCATGGTGTAGTCCTTATATTCAGGTTTTAGAGGGTATTCTATGAAGTGGACAGGGCCAAAGAGAACACCTGAAGGAAAGGAATCTGCAGGCAGAAGGGCAGGAGGGCTGGAAGATCTTGTACTAATTTGATAGACAGCAAAGGCAAAATAAGGCAGTAGCTGTGTAAGCCAAAATAACGGAACCTTTATTCAGAAATGGTGATAAGTTTGAAGCGTGGGGTCCTTTGGTCTATATAGTACCCCGCTTCCAAACTTAATATTTTCCAAGGGGGGTTCATCAGGGCATAGGGAAAGGCAGGCCCGGGGGTTCTGGGTGCTCTGGTTCAAAGGCAGCAAAATGGCACCTGGGCTGGGAGTTCTTTCATTGGTCAGAGATCTCAAATTGGTTACTTGATTATCTTGCTCTAGAGTTGTGGTCATGGGGTTGGTTTGCCGGCCTGTGCCTGTGCCTTTTCCTGTGCCTCCTTCTGGGGGTGGCTCTTGATTGGTCATCAGTGTAGACTTCAAGCTCATGAAGCTAATGGTTGAAGTTTTGTTGCCTCCATTAGGTGCCTTGATTACTCCTCCATTTTGTGTGCTTATTTCTTTGGTTTGGCTTACTTTACCATTTTGACCATCAATCTTGGCTTCAGCTTGAGGGGGCTCAACCTCATGAAATTGCGGGCAGGCAGCCCGCAGGGATTCAGGATCAGGGTTTGAATTCCAACCTTGGGCCCGGGTTTCAAGAGTAAAAGAATTGTCAATTCTGACAGTAATGTCAGGAATGACAATTTGAATGCTCCTAAATCTAGAAATACAGAATCAGAGTCAAACCCTGGACAAAACCCTTCACGGACCGCCAGACTCATAGGCTGGGAACGCAATAACCCACTACTAATTGATGAAGTTGCTGCCAGCCCGCCAGGACCCAAACCCTTAGCTGCTCCGCAGGATTCTGCAAGCAAACCGCCAGTGCAAGATGCTGGGAATTTCCCCAAGGTGCCAACGCCTGATACCAGCAGTTTGCCCAGTGAAATATAAAAATTTCTCCCTGAAAGTTATTCCAAACTCCCCCAAAGTCCCAGGGAAGGCACTGAACCCAAAGAGGCACCCAATACCCAAGTTAATAAACAGAAGGATTCAAAGTCTTCTCACCCTAAAGCGGCCAGTGGCAAACTGTCAGTGCCGAGCGCCACATTGCCATCTGAGACACCTGATGCCAACCCGCCTGAGCCCAGAAACCCCGACCAGGTAGTGAAGCCTGGCAGCGTGGTATAAATACCTGCCAGGCTGAGATCAACCCCCATTGTCATTTTTAAATAAAGGTTATGAGATATTGGGTTCCCCAACTATTGCCATATTTTATTCTTGCCATCTTCCAGTTAACCCCAAGATTGTCTGCCCCCCTGCCAGCCTGCCAGCTATGTACTGCCTGCCAGGTGCCCCCTTTGGTCCTGTTCATTTCACAGAGTACCCCTTAAAGCCTGAGCACAAGGACCACTCCGCCAATAACATACTAGCCTGGGATCCCTTGGCCAGAACTACCGAGTTAACCAGATACAACCAAGAAGGCCCTTGGTATGTTACCAAACCCTGCCTGTTCAGAGATAAATACAACTTCCTTCCTGCCTACCAAATGGATGTGGAACCACCTGTCACCCCCAAACCAATGCCTGCCTCCGCCACCAAGCTCCCACTGGACCATACCAACAAGCTTTTTGGAATTGTATATATTACTCTCACAGGAGTAATAGATACTATTGTCCCAGCTGCCAGTCCGTGGTTGTGGGTGGGCAAGTCAACGTCCTACCTCATTAAGTTAGCACCAATCCTTTGTTGGGCTCTGCCCACCCAGTCTGCAGCCCACCAGTTCCCAAACACTAGTGAGCCGGCCAATCAGGGTTGGTTCCCTGACATTATGACAATCTATTTTGAACCTGGTACCCTGAGCCCCAAGATGATGATTATTCTTGGGGCATCTTGTATGTTTTTTGTAATGATAATCACTTATTACACATTTATGAGGACCAAGAACCTGATCTCTTCCGTGTGAAAGAATACAAACATGACCCCAGATGACCCCAAGAACTCCAACCCCGCCGCCAAAACCGCCAAAGGACCCTCCTCTCAGGTTCAGAATGTGATAGTCAACCAATCCCTCACCAAAGTGGAGATGCCCCAGATGGGAAAACTCACTCTCAAAGAGGCCCGCCGCGCTATGCCAGTGCTCTAACTACATTTTCAAGCCAATGCCCCATCCTATTCCAATGACACCAAAAAGGTACTTGGAGTAGCCACCATGCTATCAGGAGACGCCCTTGATTGGGTTGGCAAAGCCACTGCTGAAGACGTAGAACTTTGCCTATACTATGCCAAGTTCAAAGCCAAACTGATGGCCACAGGGGAAGACCACAACACCAGATACTACGCCCTGAACTCCTTGTTGGAAATCTGGCAGGGCGCCCGTCCCATCCAAGCTTACATTGGCAAATTCCTCAAACTAAAGACTTGCACCCAACTGGAAGACAAACAGGCTGCCATCATCTTCCAAAAGGGAGTCAACCTAGCAATGAAGGACTTGTTGAAGCACCATCTGCCCACTCTCAGCCTAGACAATCTGGTTCCCCTGTGCAAGGGCCTTAGCATGAACCAAGAGAATACTGGCCCCTCCCAGACCCGCCAAACCCAAGCACCAACCCCCAACAGAACAGGAATGTCACCCAAAGAGCTCCAATGACACTATTGCAAAGGGCTCTGTTTCCACTGCCACAAGGCAGGCCACTTGATCCAAGCCTGCCCTAAGAAGAACACTGCCCCAGTCTCACTGGCACAAATAAACACTTCTTCCCATTCTTACAAATTCATCCAAGGGACTGTAGAACTATTGGGAAACAAGCGCCAGATCAAAGCTTTTATTGATACAGGAGCTGATGAAAGCTTCATTGACGCCAGCCTGGCAAAGGAACTAGGCATGACAGCTTCAGAGCATAGCCTACAAGTAGTCATGGGAAACAGCTCTCTGGACACTGGCTATGAGTGTGAACAAGAACTCCTGTTGACAATTGGACATAATGGGTACCTGTTGTCCCTGATCCTCTTACCATGACTACCCCACCCCCTTATACTGGGCAACTCCTGGTCCAACAAACATGACCTGATCCTGAACTATTGCAAAGAAACCGCCATGTTGGGCCAACCTGAATCTTGTGACACCATCCCCTTTTGCATGAGCCATGGCCAAACCCCTACCAACAAACTCTTAACCATAAAGATAGAACCTAGTGTTGGAATACTACCTACCCTCTACAGAAATGGGACCATGTGTTTAGTGAAGAAGAAGACACAAAACTACCCAGCCATTCAATATACAACCATGCCATAGACCTGATACTGGGGACCCAACCTCACCACAGCCCCATCTACAGCTGCAACCACCACAAACAAGTAGCCTTGAAAGCATACATGGAAGATATGACAAAAAAGGGTTTCATATGAGTGTCAAAGGCCCCCTGCTTGTCACCCATGCTGATTGTAGGAAAAAAAGATGATGGGATGTGCCCATGCGTGAATTACCAAAAACTGAACAACATAACAGTGAAGAACTGCTACCCCATCCCCAATGCCAACGACCTCTGTGATGTACTGACTGGAGCCCAGGTGTACTCAAAAATTGACCTCCAAGATGCCTTCAACCAAATACAAATCAAGGATGGAGACAAGTACAAGACTGCCTTCAAAACCCAATATGGGCTTTATGAGTACCTGGTGATGCCCTTTGGCCTCTGCAACGCCCCCAGCACCTTCCAAAGGATGATCAACACCGTCCTAGGGGAATACCTTGTCCGCTTCTGTGTGGCATATCTGGACAACATCCTCATCTACAGTAAGTCTCACAAGGAACACCTGTGCCACCTGGACCTCATATTGGAGAAACTCTCCCAAGCCAATTTACACGCTAAGCTCAAGAAGTGTGAATTCTTTCAGTCTGAGGTTGAATTCCTGGGATACGTAGTGAAGACTGGTGGGTTTGCAATGGCACAGGACAAAGTAGAAGTAATAACGTCTTGGCCGATGCCCAAATGTAGGAAAGATGTGAGAATTTTTTGGGCCTGGCAAACTATTGCAGGGATTTCATCCAAAAAATTTCTCTCATCACCCTGACCTGCCTGTGCTCTGACAAGGTCACCTTTGTCTGGACTCCAGAATGCACCACCGCTTTTGAGACCCTGAAACTTGCCTTCACCTCTGCCCCTATCCTGGTCATGCCCAACCCATCCAAGCCTTTTGTGCTGGAAACCAACGCATCTGGCTTTGCGGTGGGAGGGGTCCTTCTTCAGGAAGGAGGGGATAGTATGCTATATCCTGTAGCATATTACTCCAAGAAGATGCTGCCTGCTGAAGGAAACTACCCAATCTACAACAAGGAGATGCTTGCTATAATGAAGACCTTGAAACATTGGCGCTGGTACTTATGTGGCGCTGAGTTTCCAGTAAAAGTTCTAACTGACCACAAGAGCCTGGTTTACTTCTTTAAACCCAGACAGCTGAACCAAAGGCAGGCCATATGGGCCTTAGAACTTGCCAACTACACCTTGACCATTGACTACAAATCCAGAAAGATGAACATGGTACCTGACGCCCTGAGTAGAAGAGCAGATATGATTCCCACCACAGCTAAGACCAAGGACCACAACACCAATGTACTCCTCAACCATGCCAGCCTAGGCATCCAACTGATGTTCATGAAGATCATGGCCTGTAAGCCTGATATAATTGAGGCGCAAAAATTAGACAAGTATTCAGCGGAACTCATTTCTAACTTGACCTCAGACCCAGATAGCTGACACTACAAGAAGGGATTCTCATTGAAAGGAACCACCCTGCTATTAAACAACCGGATCTACGTACCAGAAGGTGAAACAAGGACCAAAGTACTCAAAGACTATCATGACTCAGAGATGACCGGCCACCCTGGCAGACTCAAGACAATCTGAGGAATCAAGAAGAATTATGCTTGGCCCCAACTGGACAAAGATGTGGCTGCCTACATCAAAGGCTGTGAGATGTGTGGAAGAACCAAACCCTGTAGATCCAAACCTGAAGGCTTGCTAAGACCACTAGACATACCAGCAGGACCCTGGCAGTCTGTTTCAATGGATTATATAGTGGAACTCCCCCCTTATAATTTGTTCAATGCAATCCTAGTCATGATAGATATATTCACTAAAATGTCTTATTTGTCCCTACCACCACCCACTGCACTGCCGCAGAGACAGCTAGACATTTCCACGACCGCATCCTAACCCAACATGGCACTCTGGCGGAAATCATCACTGATAGAGGACCATAATTCACCTCCAACTACTGGGCTCAGGTGATGAAAGATTTGGGGGTAAAGCGCTGCGTATCAACCTCCTATCACCCACAGACCAACAGCCAGACTGAACAAGTGAGCCAAATACTTGAACAGTACCTACAATGCTATGCCAACGCCAACCAAGATAACTGGGCCAAGATGCTACCCATGGCACAGTACTCATATAACAGAAAAGACCATGCATCTACTGGAATATCCCCTTTCAAAGCCAACTATGGGTTTGACCCCACATGGGACCCTAGCATTGGAAACAAGGAAACCAACCTTTCTGGACGCGCCTGGATTGAACATATCCATGACACCCAAACTATATGCCTAGCAAACCTGAACCAAGCAGTACAGACATATAAGGCCTTTGCTGATCAAAAAAAGACCTCTGGTAAACCCCTCCAAGTTGGAGACAAGGTCTATTTGGATTCCCATAACGTGCCCCTGCATGTGCCTTGCAGAAAACTAGCTCACAGAAGAAGCAGACCGCACAAGATCACCAAGATCATTGGAGAAGTTGCCTTCAAGTTAGACCTACCCCCCACGTGGAAGATCCATAACGTGTTCCACCGTGCCCTGCTGTTCAAAAAAAACAGAAACTCCCTTCCCCACCAGAAGATTGAGTCTAGCCCCCGCCAATCTGGAAGGACCATTTGAATAAGTACAAAGTTGAGTACATTCACGGCAACCAAGTTCACTACAAGACCCCCAGTATTATGTTAAGTGGTTAGCATACCCCTTTGAAGAAAGAACCTGGGAGCCCTTGAGCAGCCTAACCAATGCCAAACAGGCCATCCAACAATACTCAAGCAGGAAGACCCTGAAAGGGGGAATTTTGGGGGAAGAAGGGGATGATGTCAGGAATGACAATTTGGATGCTCCTAAATCTAGAAATACGGAATCAGAGTCAAACCCTGGACAAAACCCTTCATGGACCGCCAGACTCATAGGCTGGGAATGCAATAACCCACTACTAATTGATGAAGTTGCTGCCAGCCCGCCAGGACCCAAACCCTTAGCTGCCCCGCAGGATTCTGCAAGCAAACAGCCAGTGCAAGATGCTGGGAATTTCCCCAAGGTGCCAACACCTGATACCGGTGGTTTACCCAGTGAAATATAAAAATTTCTCCCTGAAAGTTATTCCAAACTCCCCCAAAGTCCCAGGGAAGGCACTGAGCCCAAAGAGGCACCCAATACCCAAATTGATAAACAGAAGGATTCAAAGTCTTCTCACCCCAAAGCAGCCAGTGGCAAACCGTCAGTGCCAAGCGCCACACTGCCATCTGAGACACCTGATGCCAACCCGCCTGAGCCCAGAAACCCCGACCAGGTAGTGAAGCCTGGCAGCGTGGTATAAATACCTGCCAGGCTGAGATCAACCCCCATTGTCATTTTTAAATAAAGGTTATGAGATATTGGGTTCCCCAACTATTGCCATATTTTATTCTTGTCATCTTCCAGTTAACCCCAAGATTGTCTTCCCCCCTGCCAGCCCGCCAGCTATGTACTGCCTGCCAGGTGCCCCCTTTGGTCCTGTTCATTTCACAGAGTACCCCTTAAAGCCTGAGCACAAGGACCACTCCGCCAATAACATACTAGCCCAGGATCCCTTGGACAGAACTACCGAGTTAACCAGATACAACCAAGAAGGCCCTTGGTACGTTACCAAACCCTGCCTGTTCAGAGATAAATAGAGCTTCCTTCCTGCCTACTAAATGGACTTGGAACCACCTGTCACCCCCAAACCAATGCCTGCCTCCACTGCCAAGCTCCCACTGGACCATACCAACAAGCTTTTTGGAACTGTATATATTACTCTCACAGGAGTAATAGATACTATTGTCCCAGCTGCCAGTCTGTGGTTGTGGGTGGGCAAGTCAATGTCCTATCTAATTAAGTTAGCACCAATCCTTTGGTGGGCTCTGCCCACCCAGTCTGCAATCTGTCAGTTCCCAAACACTAGCAAGCCGGCCAATCAGGGTTGGTTCCCTGACAAGTTAGGAGTAACCTGCTTGGTAGTATTGAATGTTGATATCTTTCCTTAAGTATTCCATGATGGAGATGCTGTGCTGACCTAAATTCTGAGCTAGTTGGATTTCTTCCCTTCTACTGGCTATTCCTAAGAATAGGAGCATTGGTTCAATCATGATTGGAGACAGCAAGGATTTAGTTTCAAATTCCTCAATCTCTTTGGCACTTGGGAAAAGGTTTGCTCTTTGGCTTAGGGCGTCAGGTACAATGATAATCTTTCCAGGTTTATAGCTGATTTATAAGTTGTAATCTGCTAGAAATAGCGCCCATCTAGCTTGGCTCTGGTTTAGTTGTTGCAGTTTGAAGAAGTATGTCAGTTTCTTATGATCAGTCCTGATTTTTACTGGGTGGTTGGCGTCACACAAGTATTTTCTCCAATGTTTCAAGGACTGGATGATGACAGACATCTCTTTATTGTAGATGGGGCAGTTTAAATCAGGTGGAGTGAACTTCCTTGAGTAGTAAGCTACAGGGTGTAGCTTACTATCATGCCCCTCCTGAAACATCACCCCCCAATGCAAAGTTGGAAGTTTCTGTCTCCACAATGAAGGGCTTATTGTAAACTGGCATTGCCAAGACAGGGGCGGACATGAAGACGTTCTTTAGCAACTCAAAGGCGGATCTGGTGGTGTCATCCCACACAAAGGGGTGCTTCTCAGAGGTAAGGCGGGTCAAGGGCAAGCAGATCAAAGAAAAAATTTGGACAAATTCCTGGCAGAAGCTTGCCAGGCCCAGGAAGCTTCTGACTTCCTTGCAGTTCTTAGGTTCAGGCCATGGTGTCACAGCCTCTATTTTTTGGGTGTCATAGCAAATCCTCCTTTCAGCACATTGTATCCCAAGAACTCTACTTCTTCTAGGAAGAAATCACATTTCTGAAGTTCAACAAAGAGTCTGTGTTCCTTGAAGCGTTGTAGGACAGCTTGCAGGTGTTTGACATGTTCTTCAGGGGTTCATATGTAGATGAGGATGTATCTAAGTAAGCTACGCATCACTGATCCTTGAGTCCTCCTAAGACCATGTCCATCATTGTTTAAAAGGTGCTAGGTGCATTGCACAACCCAAACAGCATGACCAGGTATTTTTAGAGCCCTTACCTAGTCTTAAAGGTGGTCTTCCATTTGTCACCAGGCCTGATCCAGATCTGGTTAAAGGCATCCCTCAGATCAACCTTTGAGAAGACATTGGCTCCTGAAAGCTGGTCTGAAAGGTCTTCAGCATTGGGCACAGGGTATCTGTTTTTTATGGTGATTCTGTTTAGGTCCTGATAATTCACACAAGGACGTAGGTTGCCACCCTTCTTTTAATAAACAGTAGAGGAGACAAACAGGGAGATTTGGAGACATGTATGTATCCCTTCTTTAACATCTTGTCCAAGTACTCTCTTAAGGCAACTTTTTTCTTCATGTTGCAACTGTAAATAGGTCCATGTTTAGGGTGGGTTCCTGAGAGGAGATTAATAGCATGATCAAACTGGCTGTGTTTAGGCAAGGCAGTGGCTTCTTCTTATGAGAAGACAGAATCCCAAGGCTTCAAAAAATTTAGGATCCCAGCTTTGCAAGATTCCATGGTGATGTTGTTTAGCTCAGGGGTTTGCTTAGGGTTCAAGTATGAGATCTCTAAGGTTTGGCCCTCATGAGTGAAATTCACCTGATGGTTCTTATAGTCTAAGTTCAATTTATGATCAACCCACCATTCAAAGCCTATCACTACAGGTTTGGGAAGCTTTTCCATGACGTAGAATCTTGTGGGCAGGAGTTCTCTATTTAACTTCAGGGAGACCAACTCTTTGCATTTGTGGGACAGGTCTGTTGTCTTGTTTCCCAAGGTTACCAGTAAGGAGCTTCCTTGGAATGGTACACCCAGTTCCTTTGCTATACTATGTTCCATGTAGTTGAGGGTTGCCCCACTGTCTAGAAGGGCTACAGTGTTCACCTCATGGTCATAGTAACATAAAATAGTGCCAATGATAGGATAGGGCTGGGAAGCATTGTTTATTGCTAAAATGGTGGCTTCTTGGGTTCTGTTTGAGCAACTAGTGCAGTCCTTGGATAAGTGCCCACTCTGGTGGCAATAAAAGCATAACCCACTTCTGACATGGTGTTGGTACTCTTCTGTTGTCATGTTAAAGCAAGGCATACTAGCACCAGGGGTTTGGTTGTTCTGGGGTTGGCCAGCGTGGTATCCTTGTGGTTGGCTGAAGTCCATGCCTCTGGCAATAGCCAAAAGCTTGTCTTTGGGGATTTTTCATCAATGGTGCCTCATTAGGATGGCATAGTGTGGATTCAGACCATTTCTAAAGTGCAAACCTGATATATTGTCAGGGATCTTGGCAGCCTCTGCAAAGTGTAGGAATTATTTTATATAGGTCTCCAGATTGTCCCTTCCCTGGGTCAGGCGGATGAACCCCATGTAGGCTTGGATATTGGCCCCAGCAGGGGTAGTTGCAGAGTTCATTATCTCCAGAAATTGATCATAGGAGAGTATAAGGTCTGGGTCTTCATCTAGGCTGGTAAAGAAAGTTTCCTTGGCTTTGTCCTTCAGTTGGGCGGCCACCATAATAACCTTCTGAGCATTGTCTCCAAAGCTCTTGGGGATGGGCACAGAACAGGGCATTTAGCATTATCATGCCTTTTCTGAAACCAGTCAAGTCTGTATTTGGAAGATCAGGAAAGTTTGTGGGAGCAGCAGTTTTTTTGCTTGAGGTTGAGATTGTCACAGTCTACACCTGGGATGACTTGGCAACAACTCCTTCTTGGCTTTTGTTTGTTTCTTGTTTCTTGGTCATATGCTGTCTTGGGTAGTAAGCTGAGGTCAAAAACAAAAGCATTCAAGATGCTCCTATAATCAAAGAAGAATAGGGGCCCAGGGTTAATAGTTTGGTTAAGGTTGACATACTGTCACAGCCCATGTCAGAGTCCAGCTGGACTCCCACAGGGGAGACGGGCCAATCCTGGAAGGCCATGTACATAATAGGCGCTATTATGACCAGGTAATTCAATCCTATAGCTAGGGGACGCCAACTCCCAGTATGAGGCACAACCTGATCAGCCAGCCCCAATACTGTTATATAAACAAACCCCAACTTGCTGAAATCCTGATCAGGAGGCAAGCTGGGAAGGGGGGAGTAGTATGAATCTCCTTCATAGCAGGCAGGATGGTCTCTTTAGCATGATCAGGAGGGAGATACAGATGGTGGGGATGGAAGTACTCCAAGTCAAGAGAGCAGGGTGGTTTGACTGAAGTAGCAGGAGTAAAACCAGGAGGGTACAGATAGGCAAGTTTATATTGAGTAATAGATTCACAAATAGATGTAAACAGAATAATTAAATTAGAGCAAAAATAGATAATTTCTGCAAGAAAATAATGGGTACTGAGCATAAATTTGTTTATTTTAAGATGTCAGCAGTGAGTAGGGCTTTTTCTTCCCACTACTTATACTTACTGATGAATGTGTGGCCTTTTGTGCCACCAGAGATCTGATGGCATCAAGTTCAGTTAAAATCACAATTTTGACAGGAATTTGTATACTTAAGCCTGGAGATGGATGGTCATTGGCCAGCATAACAGGAACCTTGCTTGGGCTACAGCATGCCAAGGTGCCACAGCTATTTATAGAACCTGTGAGCAATTGAGCGCCCAATTGCGCAATCAAAAAATCACGCTCCCAATGTACCATCCCCTAATAGTAAAGGGGGCCAAAATTATTAATAGAATTGAAGCCAGGAATTTGAGGCTTGTGAGACTCTCAAATCCCAGGCCATTTGTTATTTGAAAGGGGTTTTTTCCTCATGAAGGCAGTTGGTAGGGGTTTCCACACAGTTGGCTGTACTGTTCCCAGAGAGGCTAGTTGATTGTCAAGGGCATTCTTGGCCCTGACATTAGGTAAGACCTTGACTTGCCTGCCCATGACCACAGGCTGGCGGCAGAAACAATAGTTTTATTACTCCTGTGAGAGTAATATATACAACCCCAAATAGCTTGTTGGTATGGTCCATGGGAAGCTCACTGGTGGATGAAGGCATTGGTTTAGGGGTGACAGGTGGTTCCATGTTTAATTGGTAGGCAGGGAGGAAGTAATATTTATCTCTGAAAAGACAGGGCTTGGTAATGTTCCAACTGCCTTTCTAGTTGTATCTGGTTAACTCTTTAGTTCTGGCCAAGGGGTCTCAAGCTAATATATTGTTGGTGGTGTAGTCCTTGTACTTAGGTTTCAAGGGGTATTCTGTAAAATGGACAGGGTCAAATGAGAGCACCTAGCAGAAAATACGTAGTTGGCGGACTGGCAGGAGTTTCAGATGATTTTTAAGTTATCTGGCAAATGACAAGGATAAAATACAGCAATAATTGGGGAAACCAATATCTCATAAATTTTATTTAAAAATGACAATGGGGATTGATCTTGGCCTGGTAGGTACTTATACCAAGCTGCCAGGCTTCATTTCCTGGTTGGGTTCTTGAGCTCAGGCAGGTTGGCATTGGGGGTCTTAGATGGCAGGTTGGCGCTTGGCGCTTGCGGGTTGCCACTGGCTGCTTTGGGGTAAGAAGACTTTGAATCTTCCTGTTTGGCAGCTCAGGCGTTGGATGGCCCTTCAGGTTTAGTGCCACTTTATAAGCTTTGGGGGAGTTTGGAACAACTCTCATTGGGGGACTTGTCCATGTCACTGAGAAAACTGCTGATGTTCAGTATTAGCACCTCAGTTAAAACTCCTGGCATCTTTCACTGGCATTTTTCAAGCAAAAACCTGTAGGGTAGTTAAGGGTTCAAATCCTGGTAGGTTGGTAATAACTTTGCCAATTGGTAGTGGGCTGTTGTATTCCCAGACTTCCAAACTGACGGTCTGCTAAGGGTTTTGTTCTGGGTTTGACTCTGGTTCTGTACTTTTGGATTCAGGCACATATAAATTGTCATTCCTGACAGATACTATATAATACCCAATATTCATATCCAATAAAGTATCATTCTCTTCTTAATTTCTCTCTTTATCCTGTTTATTATACTTCCCAGAAGTATATACTTGACAGTGTTAGAACAGGTAGGTTGTCCACACCTACACAACTTAAAGAAAAAATTCTTCCAAAGAAAAGAACCCAGTAGATGGCACTCCCCACAGGCTGGAGACAATATAAAGAAGGACATGACGTTCCAGCAGGATTTGTTGTCTACAAAAGTGTCCTTGTACCAACCAAACAGTACAATTTTCTCAACACACATGGAATCATGAACCCACCTCCAATTCCCAAAACAATCAAGATCCCCGACATTGTATTCCAACACCTACACTCAGCAGAAATTGGGACATTCTCAGGACTACGCTGAGAAAGCGCCAACCTCTGGATTTAAAGCACAAAAAATAAGTTACACAAGTAGGCTACCCCTGAAGACTTTGACCAGCAATATTTCCCTCTGCATCACAGGGGCTGCCTCCCACTTGTTGGGTGAATGGTTTGACCAACATCCTGATCACAGCAAAGACTGGGATATGTTTAAAGCCGCCTTCATTGAGAAGTTTGCCATAAATGACTCCAATGTGGTGATCATGACGGAACTCAGAACCTTTAATATGACAGGAACTATTGAGGAGTATATCACAGCATACAAAGATCTACGTAAACAAGCTCCAAGCATCATCAGTTTTGACAAAGCTGGACCACAATTAAACTTCTACAATGGCCTCCCCACACACATTAGACATCATTTTGACATGACCCACTGCAAGAACCTCCAAGATGTATTATTGGAAGGAAAACACGCTGCACAGAAACCCAACAGCCTACACACAAAAAACAAACAAAATGAAAGTCCCACAGCAAAGAAGGACCCTCAACCTAGTAAGCAGACTAACCAAGCCAATAATCCCCATCTTTGAAGAAGAAATTGTACCACTCAGGAAAATCAAATGAACGCTGATAACACCAGCAAGGAGGTAAAAGCTTAAGGGACTCTTAGGCAAGCTGCCCTCCCCCACTTTTCAAGACTTGTACAGTGACCAGGATGTGGACTCAATTACTAAGACCCAAGTGCCCTCCAGTAATCCTATACTGTTTGCCAATTAAACTGGAAATAAAATCTTCACTTACCCTTTCCCCTTTCACAGATATCAGGGCACAGCACTATTTGACACTGGAGCAGACCAACCCCTTTTTGACAAAAAAATTTCCAACCTCATGAAATTACCCACGGCCCAAACTAATGTCAAGAGAGTTATCATGGTAGATAAAAAGGTACCCTGGTCACCAGAGAAGCAAAACCCTTCTGCGCCCAAATAGGAGACGTGCATACTACACTTAGTGACCCAATTATACCAATCCCCAAGTACAATGTTGTACTTGGCATGGATTGGATGAGAAAAACCAAACCTCATATTGACTAGGATAGCGCTACCCTCACCATACAACCAGGAGAGGTGCACCATCATGTGTAACCAACCCACCTTGACAAAATTATTAGAGAGCATGTATCTGTGAAAATTTCAAAAACAGCAGAAGAAAAGGACCCCAGCAAAGTTGATTGGAACACCTACAAATTTCAAATTATCCATTTTAAGAATATGGAAACCAAATGTGAACAGGACCCAATCAAACAACAGCTAGTCCTAGAATTTTCTTCAGTTTTCCAAGAAATGTTACCAGGGCTACTGCCTGACCAGGGCATCTAACATGAAATCAACCTCAAAGGGAGTGTGCCAAAAGCACAACCTATCTACCGCCTAACACTACAAGAAGACAATGCGCTAAAGGCCTACCTAGACAAAGCCCTTGAAAAAGGACTAATATAATCTTCTAAATATCCTTCTGGCGTGGCTATCTTTTTGTAGAAAAGAAAGATGGAGGACTCTTCCTGTTCACAGACTACAGGGCGCTCAAGAAGGAAAAATTAAGAACTGGTATTCTCTGCCCCTGATTGATGGCCTTTTTGACGCCCTGGGGGGTCCCAAGTCTTCAAAAAAATTGACTTGGCAGCAGGATATCATCAAATCTGTGTTAAACCAGAATATATCCCTAAAACTGCATTCAGAACTAAATATGGGTTCTTTTGAATGTGTGGTCTTTGGCTTTTGTATGAAAAATGCCCCAAGCACCTTTGTGACCTTTATGAACAAAGTCTTTAAATAACACAGCAGAAAAGGGCTATCATCTACCTTGATAACATAATCATATACAGCCCACCTATAATGCAACACTGGAAAGATGTCTGCCTGGTCTTCAACACCCTTCAGAAACCCAACTCATAGCTAAACCCTCAAAATGTGACTTCTTTTCAGCAGAGCTCCCATTTTTAGGACACATTATCAGCAAGGACGGGATAAAACCAGACCCAGAAAAGATATGAGCCATAACCAATATTCCATCACCGCGGAATAAGGGTGAGCTTTGTAGATTCCTAGGCATGGTGGTTTATGTCAGGAGATTCATCCCTGACTGGAGTGCCTTGACTGCCCCCTTATTTGTGATCACAGGCAATACAACAAAATTTGTATGGACACTGTTAAGAGATCAACCTTTCCTATAGTTAAAAAAGCATATTGTCACTGCCTCTATATTACAATATCTAAACTGGGAAGGGGTATACAAACTAGAAACTGATGCCTCTGATTATGCAATAGGAGGTGTACTTCTAATTCAACCTGCAGAAAAGAACTTCCTCCCTGTAGCATATGAATCAAGAAAGCTTTCTGATAGTGAGAAAAGATACCCAATAAATGACAAGTAACTGATAGCTATTGTCCACTGTCTAATGAATGAAAAATGCTACCTGGAAGGCGCATAGATATTCAAAGTACTAACCAATCACAAGTCATTGATATTCTTCAAACCCTAATAAAACCTATCAAGAAGATAAGCTGAATGGATGGGCCTTATACAGACGTACCCCATGACAATTGAGTACAAACCAGGCAAAGAAATGCTTACCAAAGACACCCTATCAAGGCTATTGTAAGGTCTTGCTCATAATGGCGCAAGGTTATAAATTAGAGTGTGCAAGGCATTAGGATTCAAATTTAAAAGGCATAAAAACGTAGGAAATGTCTGTAAAATAATCTTACAGAAACCTGCTAAAACCCTATATTGGGTCACAAAAGGAGTAATTGAATTTAAGAACCCTAAGCAAAGAAGATACAATAAGGTGTTTAATATTGAACAATTTGTAACTAAGGGAATGTTGATATTTGGATAAACTCCATCAGCAAATTGATACATATAACTATTGGAAGATTCCTTAAGGGAAAATAATGGATACAACAAGCCTAAAGCTTGTTGTTTTACAAGTTCAATTTTTAGGAGAAAAGAAACACTAAACTTTGAAAATGAATTTTAATAAAAATGTATAAATTTCTAAAAAAATAAGATTTTAAGTTTAAGTTTGGTAAAGATTGGAAGGGTAGAAATCACTTAGAATTTTGGCTTAAAGCCTACTCTTCACAAGCTCTTTATTTATAGAAAATTCTTTGCCAGTTGAGTAAATGATAGGCATAGGGAAAACAGCCAAGAGAAGGAGCAACTGGAGATAACTGACAGAAAACCTGGAGTAGAAGCAGAACTGAAGAATAGAGCAGCTGGAGATCAGCAACATAAGCTGGGTAAGAGCTAGCAACTACGTAACAGGAGTTGCAAAAAGGCAATTTAAATTTAAGAATTTTATAAATTAAAATAGAAAATATAAAGCTATTCAATAGCAGGAAAGGCTGAATACCACAACAACAACTCAAATGCAAATCAACGTAAAAACCAGGTAATTAGATTAAAATACTTAAATAGTAACTCTTAATTCAAATTTCAAATCTTTAAATTTAAAGTAGGAAGAAAATCAAGTAAAATAATAAATACAATGTTTTAAAGAGCCTGCCCTTTGGGGCAGGGCTTGACATTACCCCCTCCAGATCCAAGCTCAGGATGTGATTGTATATAAGAATTGAGGGCCTCAGGACAGTTTGCAAGGTTGGACAATGGCTCCCAAGAACTCTCTTCAACAGAATAACCTTTCTTAAAGAGCCAGGTGTTGAAGTTTACCATAGTGATAACAATGATTAATAATGGACTCAACCTCATACTCAGGAGTTCCTTCAACCATGTGAGGAGGAGGTGTTTTGTTGTTCTGATGAGAAGGAGGAATGTCAGTCTGGAGTTTGAGGAGGGGCACGTGGAAGACATTATGAATGTAATACCCTGGAGGAAGTTGGATACAGTATGCAACCTTTCCAACTTTTTCTGTTACAAGAAAAGGCCCTATGAACTGCGGACCAAGTTTACAAGAGGGCCATCTGATAGGAAGATTCTTTGTATTTAGATATACAAGATTGTTGGCTTGGATGTTCTTTCCTTCCTGACAGTGACAGTTGGCCTGGACAATGTAAACCTCAATAGCCTTAGAAAGATTCTTCTTTAAGGAATTCTGGATGAGTTGTAGCTGGACCAAAAACTCCTCAGCTGACAGGGAACAGATGGAGGAGAAGATAGAGGGGACAAAGGCAGGAGTATAGCCTAAATTTGCTATGAACAGGATGATCTTGGTAGAGAAATGGGGGGTAGCATTATAGGAATATTGTGCCAAAGGTAAATGAGAAGCCCAATTGTCTTGTTGTTTGTTGGAAAAGCAGGAAAGGAAACATTCTAGTGTCTGGTTTGTATGTTTGGTTTGCCCATCAGACTGGGGATGATAGGACATGTTAAGAGAAAGGTGGACTCCTAGCTGAGTCATAAACTCCTTCCAGAACAGGGAAAGTAATTTTGGTCCACAGTCAGAGACAATATCTCTTGGAGTACCATGGTGAATGAAGACGTTTTTAATGAAGAGGGAAGCCATCTGCTTTGCAGTAATGTTAGAATTACAGGGAGCAAAAATAGCCTGCTTTTAGAATCTATCTATAATGACCAGTATGGCGTCAAAACCCTCAGACTGAGGAAGCTGGACAATATAATCCAAGGAGATAGACTGTCAAGGACCTTCAGGGACTGGGAGGGGGCATAAGAGACCCACAGGTTTCTGGGTGGAGTGTTTGCTTCTCTGGCAAACCAGGCAACTACTGACATATGACTTGACAAAGGTGGACATCTTTGGTCACCAGAAGTGATCACAGAGTTTAGAAAGGGTTTTCTTATATCCAGAGTGGCCTGCAGCAAGGGAATCATGGAACATGATGGTTAAAAGCTGTTGAAGGTCCAGGGAAGGAAATACCAAAAGGTTGTTGAAGTATAACACGCCATCTAGCAGAGAGAAGGAAGGATTTGTGACTGTCTTATTATTTGTAAGAGCGTCAATGATCTGAGACAAGGTTTTGTTGGAAAGCTGGGATTTGTAGATTTTCTTCAGTATATTGGGGATTGCGGTACTGATAACATTAAGTTCAAGGAAGCTCTCAGGTGGGAGGACCATCTTGGTGTTAAGGAGTTTGTAGTCTTTGTCAACATCAGATAATAAAGGATGACAGCTAAGCGCATCAGGTAGGGTATTGAGTATACCCTTCTTTTACACGAGCTTGAAGCAGAAATTTGATAGCTCAAGTACCCATCTAGCGTGTCTCTGGGAGATGTGGCACAACTCGGTAAAGTAAAGCAAGTTCTTATGGTCTGTGTAAATGAGGAAAAGCTCGCCAAGTCCCTCAAGGTAGTGACACCAATGCTTCAGTGTTTTGATGATGGCAAGAAGTTCCTTGTTGTGTACAGGGTAGTTTTTTTCAGCTGGAAGGTGTTTTTGAGAGAAGTATGCAACAGGGTGTTGCATCCCATCCCCCTAAGCTAAAGGAGCACACCGTCAATAACATGGTTGCTGGCATCAGTCTCAACCAAGAAAGGTTTGGAAGGATCAGGCATCAGGAGAACGGGAGTGTAGACAAAAACAGCTTTGGTAGCATCAAATGCAAGCTGGGCCTCAGGTGTCCAGACAAAAGGAACAGAAGGAGAAGTGAGGGTAGTGAGAGGCAAAACTAAAGAAGAAAAATTTTCTACAAACTTACGGCAATAGTTTGCCAATCCAAGGGAACCACAAAGTTGTGAGCAAGTCTTGGGAACAGGCCAGTTCTATATAGCATCCACCTTTCTAGGAGAGACAGTAAAACTGTTTTGAGTGACAATGTAGCCAAGGAAATCAACCTCAGTGCAGAAGAACAAGCACTTTGAAGATTTTGCAAATAGGTTGTATTCTCAAAGTCTCTGGAGTACCTGGCGGACGTGGGCAACATGGTTGTGATGAAAGAGGAGTATATGAGGATATTGTCAAGATAGACAACAAACTTGTTAAGGAAGGGCAGAAGTGCCTCATTCATTAAGGCCTGAAAGGTTGACGGAGCATTACATAATCCAAAGGGCATTACATTGTACTCATATAACCTAAATGGGGTATGGAACACGGTCTTCCATTTGTGGCCAGGAGAGACTCTGACCTTGTTGAAAGCGCTTTGGAAATCAATCTTGATGTATACAGAACTACCATCAAGGCAATTGATCAAAGGCTCTGCAGAAGGAATAGGACATCTATCCTTGATTGGGATCTCATTAAGGGCTCTATAGTCTACACAAAGGCGCTTAGAGCCATCAGATTTACTGACAAAGAAGATGGGGGAAGAATAAAGAGACGTAGATTGTGAGATGAAACATTTGGAGAGTTCCTCATTGGTGTAGTTCTTTGGTAGAGTGTTGTCTGAGTCAGAGAAAGGGATAATCCTTCCCCAAGGGGAGTGGTGCCTGGCTTAAGGTTTATCTGAATATTGTAGGGCCTATGAGGAGGTAGCAGGTTACATTCCTCTTCACTAAAGCAATCCTTGAAGTCAGAGTAACAATAAGGTAATCCATCCCCGTCCTTGGAGGAAAGAGTATCCAGGATTGTACTAGAGATGGCAGTCAGGTTAAGTTTGGAGGGGATTGGGCCAAGAGTACCAGATACAAGGGGTAGCAATTTGACAACGTCATTGCATGTAAATGAAATCATGTTGTTTGGATGATCAAAATTAAGCAAAGACTCTCTCAACCACAGGAATCCTAGGATGAACAGGAAGGACAAGTTGGGGGAGGAGTTCATGTGCGCAAAATGGAGAGCCCTCCAAGTCAATGGTGACGGGTTGGAGAATATATGTGGCACCAGTGAGAGTGCTGGTTCTCACTTTAACGTCAAGGGATCCAAAAGCAGGGAGTCCAAGTAGTTTAGCAAGTTTACCCTCAATGAAGTTGGCATTGGCGCCAGTATCAAGAAGAGCAAGGACCTTGATCTTTCCCAAAGGTCCATGAATGATTACTAAAACGGTAGGTGACTTGGAAGTGTTGTTAAGGGAAGGCAAAGTGATAGTGGAGGTCTTGTTGACAAAGGGGGAACATTTGGAGAGGGGGCAGGCTGGTAGAAGATGGTCTTTTAATCCACAGTAGGAGCAGAGGTTATTGTTCCTTCTTCTAAGGACTTCCTTGGCAGTAAGGCAAAACCTCCCCCAGACTTTGGCTTGGTGCCAGGTGGAGGGGTTGAAGAAAGCAGGAGCTTGTCTGGCACAAACAACCAAGCTGCAGGGGATAGGTTAGAAGAAGGATGTGTTTTTGAGGAAAGAGATTTCTTGTTCCACTTAACCACCTCTCTGATAAGAGGTTCTAGTTTGTCAGGGAGGTTGTGGTGGACCAAAAATTCCTGGAGCAATCTGTTGAGGCCTATCTTGTAGAAGCTACAAGTCTCAGCATCAGAGGCTTGTAGCCTTGACTGAAGAGAGCAAAACTTCCAGTTGTATTTGCCAAGTGGGAGAAAACCTTGTGTTAGACCTGAAAAACAAGAAGCAGAGGGAGTGGATGACTCTTTGTCTTCTCCAGAGAAGGTTAATAGTGAACTGACAAAGAGGTCATAGTTATGGAGGATACCTGGGTTGCATATTGAGTGAGAGCTAAACCAATCTCTGTAGTGACCGGTGAGCTTCTCCACAAGATAGAGGACCTTCTGGGAGTTGGTGGAGAACTCAGATCTGTAAGCAGGAAAGTGGGTCTGTGCATAAGATAAAGTGTTAAAAATACTAGGGGGTGGTGAACTATGAGCTAAGGTATTGAGAAAAACTGTTTGGTTGGTGTAGGTAGTAGGAGTATGCCCCTCCTTATTACAAAAACCTTATCATATAACCAACCAAGTAAGAAAACTAATAGAGATAACAACGTTACAATAATAATAGAGAGCAACAAGGCTGAAAAGATGACAGAAGAGATGGAAAAAGTATTGTCTGGGTCAATCCCATGTGAAGCCAAAATAATGTAAGGTCTTGCCCATAATGGCGCAAGGTTATAAACTAGAGCATGCAAGGCATTAGGATTCAAATTTAAAAGGCATAAAAACGTAGTAAATGTCTGTAAAATAATCTTACAGAACCCTGCTAAAAACCTATATTGGGTCACAAAAGGAGTAATTGAATTTAAGAATCCTAAGAAAAGAAGATAAAATAAGGTGTTTAATAGTGAACAATTTGTAACTAAGGGAATGTTGATATTTGGATATTCTCCATCAGCAAATTGATACATATAACTATTGAAAGATTCCTTAAGGGAAAATAGTGGATACAATAAGCCTAAAGCTTTTTGGTTTACAAGTTCCATTTGTAGGAGAAAAGAAAGACTAAACTTTGAAATGAATTTCAATAAAAATGTATAAGTTTCTAAAAAAACAAGATTTTAAGTTAAAATTTGGTAAAGATTGGAAGGGTAGAAATCACTTAGAATTTTGGCTTAAAGCCTACTCTTCACAAGCTCTTTATTTATAGAAAATTCTTTGCCAGTTGAGTGAATGATAGGCATAGGGAAAACAGCCAAGAGAAGGAGCAACTGGAGATAACTGACAGAAAACCTGGAGTAGAAGCAGAACTGAAGCACAGAGCAGCTGGAGATCAGCAACATAAGCTGGGGAAGAGCTAGCAACTACGTAACGGGAGTTGCAAAAAGGCAATTTAAATTTAAGAATTTTATAACTTAAAATAGAAAATATAAAGCTATTAAATAGCAGGAAAGGCTGAAGACCACAACAACAACATATCAAATGCAAATCAACATAAAAACCAGGGTAATTAGATTAAAATACTTAAATAGTAACTCTTAATTCAAATTTTAAATCTTTAAATTTAAAGTAGGAAGAAAATCAAGCAAAAACAATAAATACAATGATTTAAAGAGCCTGCCCTTTTGGGCAGGGCTTGACAGCTATACAGTAAATATGTTCTATGCACCAATGGGGACCCTGATTGGCCCATGTTAATCATGGGGAATCTCCAGGAAGGGTTCCTGCCTGGCTCACCAATGTACATCCAAGACAAAGTCCTCAAGAACAAACACCTGTTCAAAAACGTATATGGCACACTACACCAAATACTTCCAAGTAGTGATACCGTACCCTACGCCCCATCAACACAGAAAATTGACACCATCCTCCAATACCACAGAGACCTGGGACACACCTGTAGCCAAAACCTACATGAATACCTTAAAATACACTACTGGTGGCCCAACATGATGGATGATATCAAAGAGGTACTGGAGCAATGTGAAGTCTGTGAAAAGTATGCCTACTCTAAGGCACCGCCAAAATTGATAATAAAAGTTTAAATAACCCAATCTTTCAAGGTATGGTCACTGGATATTGTGGGACCAATGCCTGGCAATAAAAAAGGCAAAAAGTACATCATAACAGCTATTGACTATGAAACCAGGCCGCCTGTAGCACAAGCTACAAAATAACATAAAGGCAATGATGTAAGACAAGTTCAGTGCCTACATCTTTGATCAGGAGGTCAGGTTTCCCAAACTTAGCTATGATTTCATTGTCAATAAATTAAGGCCATTGACACCAATATCTACCTCATCAATAATGTAATAAAACACATCACAGCCAGTCCCTATCACCCACAAGAAAATGGAAGAGTAGAACAACTAAAATGGCTTGCTAGTAGAAGCCCTCAGTAAGTTATCTGCTAAAAATCCAAAAGCCTGGAATGACATGCTACCAACAGCACTCATGTTGTGTAAACATGAGTCAACTGCAATACAGGCAAAAGCCCCTATGAACTTGTTTATGGTCACAACCCTGCCATTGTTAGTACTACCACAGGTCCATAACAACCCCTACCTAAGAAGATACTAGACAGCAGTGACCTGGACGTACAGCGCGCTAGGAAGGACCAAGAGGACATAAAAAAGAGTCAAGAGAGAAGCAATCTCACCCCAACAAGAGAGCTTCCAAGTCAAGGATGGGATTTGGGTTGTCAATCATGATCAGCACAAGTTAGACCCAGGGTTGCAAGAACCAGGCATCATCATGGAAGTCAAGCCCAATAATATCTACCTCATCAAAGGTATTTTGCTCTGAACAGAGCTAAAGCGCATGCACCACAACCACCTCTGCCTGTGCAAAGCAAGAACAGCTCAATACAATTCCAGTGTCAGAACCATATCTCTAGATGATTCTGTCACAAGAAATGATAATTTACTCTTGTGGTTAGGAAAAAATAGTTTGGAAGGATCAAATACAACAGAAACAACAACAGAAGTTAATGAATCTAATTTGACAGTGTCAGGGATAAAATTTGAACTCCAAACCTTTGCTGTCAGCCTATCCAAACCTACTTTGAAGAACCCAAAAAACCTTGAATCAAGATTTGAGCGTAAAGTGGAAGAAAATAGTGAATCTAGCCAATAAAATGTTGCAGTTGAGCCTGGTGACGTTGCCAATTGCCTAGTGAAGATAGGAAGCTATGTAAACCATTAAACTTCAGTTTAAACAATCCTATTAAGTTAAAATTTAGTAACAGTTGTTTAACTAGAAGAAACAGTTATTTTTTAAACTGTGAAAGTAACTTGGTTCTTGAGGAGTTAAAGAGTGGTTTCAATTATTTCAGAAATGTTTAGAACTTGTTTTAACTGATGTTTCAACTACCACTTCCCTTTTCAACTTCCTCATCCATCACTATAAAAGTTTCTATGCATTTTCTATTGAAAATGCTCAATCAATAAAGAGTTTTTACCCAAAATTTGATATTTTTATTGATTTTAAGACCTTTATAAACTCTCTCATGAAACCGCCTAATCTTTCCCCATTTTGGGGAATCAGGCTTAAACGGGCAACTCTTATTTTGCTTTGTACTTTAGTACAATTGTCTGTTCAGATGGAGACACACCCCAGGATAGGAACCAGCACAGGGTATTAAAATAACAGGAAGTGGGCACTAGTGGTGCCAGGGAGATGGTACACAGCCTAATTGTTCTCAAACAATCCTTTTACCAAGCAAAAAGCTAAATCTGCATCAACCAAACCTGCAGAAACCAGTCTGTTTTGTCCTTTTGCTTCTGTTTTCTTGCTTGTCTACTTGGGAGCATACAACTTCATTGGGAGTTTCAATCCTTTACTTGGGAGATACCAAATCCTAGGAGATTTCTTACACCTGGGTATGGTTTCTATACCTATAGGTTCTATGATCACTGGGTTAAACCCTTCTGCCTTAATCCATCATGTTAGGAGATTATTCCCTGCAAGGTGGGTTCCTGACATCCAGACTCCCTGTGCCCAACACTAAACTGGATCAATACCAAGCCCGTATCCCTGAAACTCTCATAAAAATTCCTAAGGTTCCACCTTCCAGCACCCCAGGGGGAGATTTCATAACATCTTCAATTACTCCCTCTTGGTGAATTAATTCCCCAAGTGACTTGCCAAATGATTCCCTAACTAATAATTAAGTCAGTGGCACTGCTATCATTCAACCATCTATCACAGGGATCAAACATTCTGAGTCCTAAGAGGAACACAACTTTAAAAAGCCTCATGACTTAAGAGGAACATTACTCAGATAATCCCCATGGCTACCATGACTTACATGGACAGTATGTGGCTTCCCATGATACTATATAATATTCTATATTCATATCAAATAAAGTATCATTCTCTTCTTAAATTTCCCCTTTATCTTGTTTATTATACTTCCCAGAATTATATACTTGACAGATGCAATGGCAGAGTACTTGCCAGAAGTAAAAATAGCATCCCTGAGAGAAGCTCTTTAAGACTTGAATAAAAGCATTGGCCTGAGACTGCTCAGAATCAACCAAAAGATGAGTATAGTAAATCAAGCTCTCAAACTGCTTTTTGGTGGTGGTGTCATCTTCTTCCTGGGAGGAGCCTTCTTCCTGCACCATCTTGTTTCCTTGGGCTCCTCTTTAATAGTTAGAGGGATTTAATCAAGCTTGTTCTTCAATATTGTAAGAGCACAGACATATGTATCCTGTTTCTAATTAGGAAGGAAGTAAATAACAAGGGGGATGACTAGATTGCCAACCTGCCTGTGGATGATCTAAAGCTGGCTAAAAATCTTTGGGAAGGTGGAAAAGGTGCCATCTTCAAGCCAGGTTTTTCACTTGAGGAGATTGCGTAAATCCTGGGAGATAGAGAACAGATTATCCTGTCATTTGCATTGGCACTGTCATTGTTTAGGAGAAAGCACTCTTTATTGTGGGATAGCGTCTGATATTCAGTTAATATTAACTGGAAAATGAATTATTCACTGACACCTTTAGTGTTCAGAGCATACATCTTATCATTGAGTTATCTCTGTAGTTAAAGACATCATCAACAGATTAAAATTTGGGAGTCATTAAAATTGATAAGGGCATCATTCACCACCTTGGTTAAAGGTTTGCCCTTGGTGATGGGGATGAATTGGTAAAGGAGCCAGCAGCTAAGATAGTAGAGAAGATCAAATGGCAAATTGCAGTCATAACCAACAGTTAAAGCCTTAAATCTGGTGAGCCCACAAGTGGTGAGCCTTGCTGGGCATCCAGATTTTGCAACATCTACAATTACTCCCTCTTGGGAAATTAATTCCCCAAGAGACTCACCAAGTGATACCCTAACCAACCATTAAGTTGGTGGCACTATTATCATTTGATCATCTATTACATGGATCATACATCACAAATCCTAAAAGGAACACTACTTGGACAGACCCTATGACTTAAGCAGAACATTACTTGGATAAGCCCCATGACTTACATGGAAAATGTGTGGATTTACATGATACTATATAATTCTCAATATTCATATCAAATAAAGTGATATTCTCTTTTTAATTTTTCTCTTTATCTTGTTTATTATACTTCTCAGAAGTATATACTCAACACAATCTTATCAAATTTGAAGCGGTGTTGGTGGATTGCCTTCTTCTCATCATTGCTCCTGAGCTTTACCCCTTGTAGACAGAACCAGCACCACCTTTCTTTGATAACTTAGGGCAACTCTTGGGGAAATTGGGTGGTTCAACAAATTTGCCATTTCTGTTGCAGATGTTATTAACAGTGTTCACATCCCACAGCTCAATTTGGTCATCTGCAGGAGTATCAAGCTCAGGTTCTTTCACCTGTTCCTCCTCAGGTTCTGAAGTGGGGTCAGAGTGGCAGTTGAAGTAAAAAATCTTCTCTTGGGGGTCTGAGGGGGTTAGACAACTGGAGAGTGGGGAGGGGTATGGCTGGTTTCCTATTGCTCAGCAAGAGTGTGGGGATCTTGGGAGTGCTTTAGCCTTAGAAGGCTGCTTCTTGGGGATAGTTTTGATACTTATGGAATTGGGAGAATAGGAATTGCCTTTGGAGGCCTAAGAGGCCTTAGAAGCCGCTTTGTTGGTGAATTTGGAGGAATCTAAGTGAAAATTAGAATCAAAATATGGGAAATTTGGGGTCAGATTTTAAAGAGAAAAATAAGAATCATTTTAATATTAAATTATTAAATTTCTTACATAAAATTGTAGAAAAAATGTGAAAATATGTAATGACAAAATTTTAAAGTTCTTATTATGTAAAAATGCCTTTTCTTGTAGTGTAAGTATGCAAAGCTTTGAGGGCTTAATGAAAACTTGCAGTCAAAATGGTGTATTAAAGATGGTGTTTTCAAGGTGGTGTTGGCCAAAAACATAGTGATTTTTAATATTCTTATTTTAATACAGGGAATCCATAGTGGGGCTACCAAAACTGGGCCAAAGGATAAAAATTGAATATCTCAAAAACTAGCTTATACAGCTGGGGTTAAAAAGTACCTAGCTGTTTAAAAATCTAAAAAAAAATATGTGTGAAATTTCATGAGTATTATTAAAACTTTTATTATAGTGGTTTTTAGTATGAACTAATACTTTTAAAAGTGGAAAGCAAGAATCAAAATTGGGGAATCAATATAGAGTATTGTGGTTTTGTTGTGATTCAGACTGTTTAGCTATACTGGGTAAGGAATAGCCCTTGTAATTGCCTCCATTTAGTCTTCCAGACTTAAAGGCCAAAAGTGGGCTTTACTTCCAGAATTGAACACTATAGTGTTTATGCCTTAATTAAAACCTTTGAATGTGCCAATTCCCAAAGAGTTTCAAGCAGAATCAAGAATGCTCTGGTATCCACAAGTTCTTTCTTGATCAATTGCAAAATTGCTTAATGTGTAATTGAATCCAGATCAGACTTTGAACTTAACCTCCATCAAATCCATCATTGTTTAGCACATTTGCAACAGGGGTCATATGTGATTTCCCCTTGTTTTCTCTTAATTATTGTGCACATCAAATCAATTGGGTGATATGAAACCTAATGTAATTTAAAATGGTGACTAACACAGTACATATTAAAACCACTAATAAAATATTCTATCAAGAGAACCCCTTCACAGTATCCCAGTGTAGATAATTTATAAATTATGTTGTAACTGTGCTGTTTTAGCAGAGTTACAAGGGGAAAAATATTTAGAAATTAGATAATAATCTTTATTGAGAGATAGTGATTATATAGTCATTGTGAATCAAGGATAACAGGAACATGATTGTGTTGATAACACGGTTGGATGGTGAAGGGGATGACTTGATCCTGGTAATGAGTCAAGCGCCAAAACAAGGTATCCACCATAAGGGATCATCATTTGTTCATGTTATTGGATTTGGAAATTCAATTTGACTTCCTAGTCTGGCTTTGAGTGGCCGGGTAATTGGATTGCAGGTCACAAACTTGCTTGCTTGGAACCTTGCTGGCAGGTTGAGCCTGCTGTTTCAACACCCCCCCCCCAACTGAAGGTTGGCCTCCTCTGGGGGTAGGTTGTCAGGGAGTTTGCCAGGAGCCAGGGCGCCATACTGGACTAGCTGTTGTTCTGTGGCAGATAGGGCAGTTTTGCATTGTTTTTGTCTTGTTTTGCAGGGTCTCAGGCAATTGTGGTGTAGGGTTTTGTCTTGTTTGTGCTTTCCAAGTCCTTGCACAAGGTAAGTGTTATTTTTGTTTACCTTTATAATGATCACTGGGCCTACTTTCTTGGGTTGTAGTTTTCTTTTATCAACATTTGTTGTGAATTGGGCCTGGTTGATGTCTTTGGGTTGACGTCTATAGTTGCTTGGTAGAGTATAACAATAGGCCTAAACACTAATTAATACAGGTCCAATGACTCTATAGTCTTTACCTTTATTTAATAGGTAACAATCAAGTTGAGCAAAGACAAGATTTAATATGGGAAAGTATGTATTTCTTTGGAAAGAAAGGAAGTTTATATACCATCCTGGCTGCACAATGGATGCAGAAGTGTTATTAACACCTGCACCATTATCAGGAACATTAAAGGATCTTCTGGTGTCCACCAGGCTCTTGCATCTGTGTTCTTTCCATCTTAGGATGATCCAGACAATCCAACAGAGAATAGTGGGTGCACATTACCCCGGAGTGTCTGCAGCTTGCAGCTGCCCATTATGGAAGCTGCTGGTAATTCCCAAACCCAATCCAACCTGGATGTAATAGTACAGCCATCCTATTGTAATGTCCAAGATACAATTAGAATTACAAATCCGTTGGATCCGATGGATTTGAGTGCAAAGCAGTTTAGTCTTGACTATCAGGATTAATTCCACTGATAGCCTTGACCATTATACACATGCTGTCTAATTTACAACAATTCCCACCATTAGAATGGGCAAGGGTATAAATAGAGGGTACAGTACTCAAGGATTGCACATGTAAGATAACCAAACTAAGTCACCAAGGGCTTCCAGAGCTACTATCATTAGATCCAGAGTGACAGCCAGTAAAGCAGCCAGATTGACCAAAGAAAGGAGCACCCAGAATAAGAGCCAGAAGAGGGCATAACAATTGGTTAAGCGCGTACAGACTTCTCAGGCACAGGAGCTAGTGATTCAACTAGAGGATCAACAGGAGGAAGGGATCACCTGGTTTGATCTTTCCAGTGTTCTGGACTGGAAGGAAGCCAAAGAGGTCAAACTTGGGAAAGGGCCCCACCTTCATGCCTTATTTCAAGAGGTGTTGAGGGATCCCCTTGAATTAACTCAGGATAAGGTCAAAGAGGGGAATTTCTATCATTTCTGTTTTGACCAAGAAGAAGTACTGAAGTTTGCTGAGAGTCAACTTCAAACATTTGAATGGCAAGGGAAGAAGTTTGACCAGGAACAGATAGACCTTGTTTTGGCAGTGCTCTGGGGGATGATCAGGGCCTGATGCCATTTAGGAAGAGTGGACCTGGAAGTAGCCAGCTGGGTTTATAAGGATTGTAAGAATTTACATATCCAACAAGTAACAGGTGGCCTGCTTACAGCCTTGAATCTTAAGAGCAAGGATATGTATACTCAACTGGCCTTGCTTGGGCACCTTCCCAAAGTTCCTTTGTATAAGCTAGCAGTGGCTGAGGTGGAGGATGTTCCCATGTTATTAGAGGGACTCATGCAGGAACTCTACAAACCAGAAATTGCCTTGAACCAGAAGTAATGGAGCAGAGAGCATCTGTTCTGGGATGCCTTGGTAGTGGGAATTGGGTTTCCCGTCTGGATGGTCCTCAACCAAGAGCATGCTTGGGATAAATACCCCAATTACCCTATCTTCTGTCTGTGGCACTTTAAGGAGGACTATGCAGAGGAGTACATGGCGGCCTGTGTGGTCCTTCTCACAATGACTTGTCATTTAAAGGCAGTGATCTCCAAACACTGCAAGTTCCAATAAAACCTTTTTTAGTATATATGCCTTATTCCTTTCTTTCTGCAATGTGGACAACAACCCATGGCATTTTTTATTAGGCTTTTCTTTTTCCAAATTTTTGTCCTAAAGGGGAATTACTCCTGGTCACTAGAAGCCATACACATGTATTGCTCATGAACTCTAGTGACCAGTTGTCCAGTGGCAGGCTCATTCAATGTATAGCTATTAGGACCTACTATCTGGATGACCTTAACAGGTCCTTGCCATAGGGAGGCAAGTTTGCTTTCAAGTCCATAGCCTCTGTTGTTGTAGAAGTAGACTAGATCTCAAATTTGATAACTGGGGAGGGCTGGGCGTTTAGCTTAGGCAAGCTTCAAATCCTTTTGCTTGGTGTTCAGATTGATAGTATAGGTTTTGGCCTGTATTCTGATCAAATTCTGAGCTAGCTTATGGAGGTAGACTTCTGGGGTGACAGCCGGATTAGGTTTCACCAAGGAGTACAGATGAGAAGGTAAACCAGGATAACGTCCATACAGGAGTTAGAAGGGGGTTTTCCTGTTGCTCTATGATATCCAATGTTGTAAGCAAAGTTGGCTGCAGGAAGGTAAGTGTTCCATTCTGACTCATGTTGGTGTGCTAGTTTCCTGAGGATCTGCACCAAACTTCCATTAGTCTGTTCAACCATTCCATTAGTTTGGGGATGGTATGGGGTGGATAATGTGCCTCTGATACCCATCAGTTGATTTAGTCTGGGTATCATATAGCTAGTGAAGTTGGTTCCATTGTCAGTCAACATCATCTGAGGACATCTGTGGTAGTAGATGATGTGTTCCAAGATGAACATGGCTGTAGTGAGTGCAGACTGATTTGGGATAGCCTTGGCCTCAACCCATTTGGTTAACTGGTCCACAGCCACTATAATGTACTTGTTTTTCTCTTTTGAGACTGGCAAGGGTCCACCACGTCAATGGCCACAGTATAGAAGGCAAAGCCTGGACAGATCAGCTTGTGCTGGAATCTTGCAACCTTTGGCTGTTCAACATTGCAGTCATGGCAAGCAGCCAGAATCTCAGCAACATCAGAGGGCATTCCTTCCCAGTAGCAATGCTGCTGTAACTGAGCAAGGTTCTTTTGTATTCCTCCATATCTTGTAGCTTTGTGTGAGGCAACTACTAAGTCTGTTCTGAGTGAGGGGCGTACATATGGTAACCAGTTATCCTTGTAAAGCTTAAAGTGTTGACCATCATTAACCTTGGTGTCCACTGAAAGCTTCTTAAGAACATTTTGGATTTCAGTGAGCTCTTCCCCCACAAAGATTGGTCAACCAGTAGTTTTTCATAAATCTCATTGTCAATAGAGGACACAAGGGCAATGATAGGCAATCTTGAGAGGCAATCTGCATTCTGATGGACTGCCCCTCTGAGGTGCACTATGTCATAATTAAAGGCTTGTAGTTTGATGGCCCAGAGAGCAAGTCTTCCTTCAGGGTCCTTCAATGTTTTCAGCCATTGGAGGGGGCGTGATCAGTAACCACAGTAAAGTGTACACCATGTAAGTATACCCTAAACTGCTGGTAAGAGTAAATTACTGCCAGGCATTCCCTTTCAGTCATTGTGTAGTTGCATTCATGAAAGTTCAAGGTGCAAGAACAGTAGCCAACAGGGTGCTCTAGTCCATTATTGTCTAGTTGTGAAAGGACACCACCAATGGCAGTAAGACTGGAATATGTGTGTACCACAAAAGGTTTCTCAAAGTTAGGATAGGCCAGTACAGGGGCACACATTAGAGTCTGTTTCAGAGCGTCAAAGGCCTTTTGACAGGCAGAGCTCCAAAAGAAGTCCACATTAGCATGTAGAAAGTTGAACAAGGAGTCCCCAAGTGTAGCAAAGTTTGGGATAAGCCTGTGGTAGTAACCAATCATTCCCAGAAAGACTTGGATATCACGCTTGTTGGCTGGTACCTGCATCTTGGGGATTGCTTCCACCTTAGCAGGTACAGGGCGTAGGTCATCCTTGTATATTACAAACCCTAGGAATTCTAAGTGTTCCTTGAAGAAACTACATTTCTGTGGTTTCAGCTTCAGATTGGCTTTGAGTAGCCGTTTGAAGACCTCTTCTAAGTGTTGTAAATGCTCAGTGAAGGTTTTGGAAAAGACATTAATGTCATCCAAGTATACAAGCACCAATTTGAGCTTTAAGTCACCCATAACTGCATTCATAGCTCTCTGGAAAGTGGCAGGAGCATTTGTTAGTCCCTGGGGCATCTGTGTGGGCTGGAAAAGTCCTTTCTCAGTGATGATAGCACATTTTTCCTGATCCTCAGGAGGAAGATCAATCTGCCAGTAGCCACTGATTAGGTCCATGACACTAAAGAACTTAGCTCCTCCCAACAAATCTAAAGTATCATCAATACATGGAAGGGGGTAGGAGTCCTTCTTAGTGATGGAGTTCAGTCTTCTATAATCAATGATCACTTTATTAGAACCATCATTCTTTTTGAAAATAAGAAGGGGGGGAGGACTAAGGGCTTTTACTGGGTACTAACAGCCCAGAGCTTAGTAACTTCTGAAGCTCTTTGTTAGCTATAGCTGGTTTGCTTGGCTACAGCAAATAGGGCGAGACCGGATTGGAGGTTGTCCTTGGGTGACAATGGTATGCTCTACTCCAATGGCTTTCCCAAGGTCCAAGTCATCTTTGGCAAAGACTCCCTTGTATTTGTCAAAGAGATCCTGTGCCTGGTTCTTTTCTGGTTTAGTGAGACCAACCAGAGAGTCACATTACAGGCAAGACCAAGGGCTGGCCCACAGGAAGTCTAAGCTCATCAAGTCCAGCAAAGGGTGATGCTTGGAACAAGTTAGCATGTTCTTCTAGTCTGATGTATCCCAATAACTGATTTTTCTGCACTGTCAAGGGGACAGGACCAAGGTTGGCTAGCAGGATCTGGAGCTCTTCTGGTCCAGGCATGACTAGTCCAGGACAGATCCATGGTTCCAGGCAAGAGGCACCATGATGGCCAAAGACTTCACCATGTAACCCAGAAGGAATCTCCAAGGACAGACCAGTATGGTGAATTACTTGAGACCCAGAAGGAATGGTGAACATGGAGGAAGCGTACAAGGGAATCCCTTTGTATTTCTTGATTGACAGGGGAAGCATCCTAAGCTTCCTGTGCCGTAAGGTATAGGCCACAGGAATATCACCATCCCATACTACATATTGATGAAGTGTAGCTTCTTCTTGAGAAGGTCAACCACCTTAGCACCATTGTAGTACATGGGGATGGTCTGACCTAAGATTTTGAAGGTATTATAACCATGGTTGATAATAGTCCCATACCTTGTCATGAATACTGTGCCAATAAGGATATCATAACTGTGTTTGTCCAGAACTATAGCAGGGGCAGTTACAATCAACTTACCAAACCGCAGGGGCAATGATGAGTAAGCACCCATGGCTTTAGTGGTAAGTGGACCTGCCGTCCCAAATACCTCTTGGTAGTCCAAGTCTGGAGCCAACTTTAGTTTTTTGACTAGCTGCAAGGAGATGATGTTTCCTGGTACACTGGAGTCAATAATGGCTTGGACCTTAACCTTGTGGACCATTATATTGATGTAGATGCAGTCTGTTCTATCAGTTCCATTGCTTAGGGATATTACTTGATAGACATCCTTATCCTTGTATTTACTAGGGAGTTCCTCTAAAGCTGTACACAAGGTAGGACTAAATCCTTTCAGGGCATCCAGAGAAGCAGAGACATTAACAGACTTGAGGATTTGTGCCATTTTCTTGGCACTATCACTCTCATGTGTGACTTCAGTAGTAGGGAGGATCAACTGCTCAGCGTAAGGAAGTGCAGCCATTTCTTGGGCTTCAGGGGTGATCAAGGGTTTCTTCATTATTCTCCTGCCTCTGGTGAGGGCGTTGATAGCAAGAATTCTATGCAGCTGGTCTTCTTCTATCTCCTGGGAGTCAGGATAGCAGAGCAAGGGAAGAGCTTCAGTGTCAGTAGAGCCTAGGCTGGGGTTTGCTGGTGTGAGGACTTTAGGGTCTGCGGTTTCCAAAATCAGAGCTGTGTCAGGTGGAGTGACACAGCCAGGAGCACCTGGGTCTTCAGGTGGAAGGGGAAAAGGTGGAGAGAGGGGAGGTACATGTACATGGGCAACCAGAGATTTCTCCTCATCCTGGTTGCTTAGCAGTTTTTTTGGCTCCTTGTCTTGAGAGGCCTCCTCATTCTCTTGTTCTCCTTCTGAGTCAGACTCCTCTGCTCCTACGTATTGTACCTTGGGTGCTGGTTGCTTGCATTCTCTAGAAATGTGTCCTAGCTTTCCACACTTATAGCAATTGTGGTTTCTATTGGTACCAGCTGTTCCTTGAGTGATAGAGCTTTCACTGGTTTTAGGCTTATCAGAGAAAGATGGTTTGTTTCTATTCTCTTGGAATGCTCTTGGTCCAGAGGGCATGGGCACTTCAAAGTCATCTTTGAATGTGAGCAGGTGGCAAATCAGGCCAGAGGCATTGTGGGCTCCATAGATTCCAGACTTCAGAGCAAGAGAGAGGTTCTTGTTAGGTTGTACTGCATTGAGTAGAACAGCCTTAACATCAATAAAGGAAGCAGCCTTCAGGGAGATCAAGGTCTGGGCCTCTAGATAAAACCTATCCGCAAACTCCTGCATGGTTTCTCCCTTTCTGATGCCTCCCTCCACAAAGTCCATTTTCTGGTTGTTTAGGGCTTCTTTGCTGCCAAACTCATCCATTAATGCCTTTGAGACGTTGGAAAAGGTCCATCCACATTTTGGGAGTCTAGGCATGATGATGGTTTAGGTCTCAGAATCTAGGCAGTTGAAGGTGGCAGAGTTCTTCATTGCCTCATCAGCCCCATACATTGTGTTCTCATACAATCTCAAAAACATGGTGACATTACTTTTCCAATCAAATTTTGGCAAATTGACAGGTTTGAAGTTAGGAATCACGTTGCTTGTGTTGAACAATTGTCTGATGGGAGAGTGGTTGCTTCTGGAAGCTTGATACCTAGCTTCTGAGGCAGCCTGAGGTTCCTGAAATCTGGTTTGCTCAGGAGTAGTCAGGGGGTTCTCACTACTCTCTAGTACTTCTTCAGTCATCATGATGTTCCTAGGGACGTTTCTATGGGCGGCATTGTCTTCATTATAGCTATGATAGGATTCATTGCTAGAGGAGTGTGCCTGGCTACCCAAAGAAAGTCTACTAATTGACCTAGGTTCCTCAAAGTGTACAGTCCTTCCTCTGGGAAGGGAGGCTGGTAGACGGGCAGTAAGGCAGTCAATTAGATCTTGGAGAGTAAAGAGAGTGGCTCTGGTGTCCTTGAGTTCCTCTCTGATGACCTGGTTTTCTTTTACCAGTCCATCCACTTCATCTTCTAAGCCTTGGATCTGTTGACAGGTGGTCTCAGCAAAGGTCTGGTTGACCTGCTCTAAGGCGGCCTGTCTCTGTTGGTTATGCTTGGGACCAGCATGAATGGCCTTAAGATCCTTGAGTCCTTTGGCTAATTGAGCCTGGAAAGTGCGTAGGTCCCCATACAAGAAGGCATTATCCTGTTGGAGTTCCTGCACGTCCTTCTCCAAGGAGTGAAAATGACCAAAGAGTTCCATCACCTCTTTATGGAGCATGTTGTTATCATTCCCGGTGATCTCATCTGCTGTTGAGCCACCTGGGGGATGTAGTTGTGGAAGGATTGCTCCATGGTATCCATGAACTGGGTGGAAGACATCTGGTTTCTGACTAGCTCAGCAATCTGTTGGTTGACCAAGCCAAAGTTTGAACTGAGGTCAGAGTACAAGGTCTGTAAGAAGTTCTGTTGGGCCGCAATCAATTGCCCTTGATGCAGAAGAACATTCTCTTGACGTGCAAGGTGGACACAATTATGACAGATAGAAGGATGTACAAAGTAGTATAGGTACTCCTTCATTTGGTCAATAGTCTTCATATTGTTCTTGAGCTGGTTTGGAGTGATGTGGCTCAAGGTTTATAATTTCTCCCTGATGGAGGGTCCATACACTGGCAAGATTGCCAGGCAAGCCAAGTTCTCCCCGTCTTGTACTGCTCCTTCATCCATTCCTTGGATAGTAGGGTCCAAAATTTGGGAGGAGGGTACAATATTGGCATTCACGGGGTTGGAGATTGCCTCATTCAAATTTAAGGTTTGATAGCATTGAATGGAGGGAGGTCTCTGCACATCTCCCATGAACTGCCTCAGTACAGGCAGCTCCTGGGGATTTTGGGGAGAACCATCCTGGTTGATGGTCTCCAGGAAGGACAGTTCAGGCTTCTGCTGGAGTATGCTCACAGGTATGCTAAAGCAGAAGCAGAGCGTGTACCATTCCATCCCTGGGCTAAAACAGGACCACAGCGGGGGTGTCCTTCAGGTTTGGTGTGTTTGGATGAATACATTCTAGGAGTGAGCACCAATGTTGTGAATTGGGCCTGGTTGACGTCTTTGGGTTAACATCTATAGTTGCTTGGTAGAGTATATCAATAGGCCTAAACACTAATTAATACAGGTCCAATGACTCTGTAGTCTTTACCTTTATTTAATAGGTAACAACTAAGTTGAGCAAAGGCAAGATTTAATATGTGAAAGTATGTATTTCTTTGGAAAGAAAGGAAGTTTATATACCATCCTGGCTGCACAATGGATGCAGAAGTGTTATTAACACCTGCACCATTGTCAGGAACATTACAGGATCTTCTGGTGTCCACCAGGCTCTTGCATCTGTGTTCTTTCCATCTTAAGATAATCTAGACAATCTGACAGAGAAGAGTGGGTGCGCATTACCCTGGAGTGGCTGCAGCTTGCAGCTGCCCATTATGGAAGCTGCTGGTAATTCCCAAACCTGATCTGACCTGTATGTAATAGTACAGCCATTCTATTGTAATGTCCAAGATACAATTAGAATTACAAATCTGTTGGATCTGATGGATTTGAGTGCAAAGCAGTTTAGTCTTGACTATCAGGATTAATTCCACTGATAGCCTTGACCATTATACATATGCCGTCTAATTTACAACAACGTTCATGACCCAAAATTTGTCCCCAACTTCATGTCTATCTTGGATGGGGATAAAAGTTTTTTGCAGACAGTTGTTTTCCTTTTAACTGTTTGCTTACTGCTGGCCTCTATAACTTGAGAGTCTGAACAAGGGGGGACTTTACTTGGAATTTCCAGTTTAGGTCCTGTAAATGCTTGAATGATATTTGGCTGTGTGCTGTATACCAACTCAAAAGAGCCTTTTCTGGTGGATCTGTTTACTTGGGTTCAGCACACAAGCAGTGCAGTCAATAACTGCTTATACCATTCTTCAGGTCTCCCGGCAGTGAGCTTGGCTAAGGTTTGTACAAGGCTGCCATTTAGCCGCTCTACACGTCCATTGGCCTGTGGATGGTATGGTGTTGTCACAGTATGTTTGACCCAGTTCTTAGCGAGGTATACATTGGTGTTCTTGGAGGTCAATTATTTCCCTACATTGTTTATCAGAAGTTCTGGCTTTCCAAACTTGCTGATTATTTCTCTTCCTATGAACTGTTGCACATCATTGCCAGTGTGCGCCTTTAATGCTTGGGCTACTGGCCATTGTTTAGCAAAGTCTATGGTGGTGATGATGTATTTCTTATTGTTGTGTTTTCCTGGCATGGGGCCAACAACGTTGAGGGCCCACACCTTGAAGGGTAGTTGTGTGCAGATGGGTAGTACTGACTTTGGAGGGGCTTTGCTTTTAGCAAATTTTTGCATAACTCACATTGGTCTAGGACTTCTTGAACATCATGATACAGGGTTGGCCACCAGGCCTTGTTTTTAAGGAATTCATACAGGTTGCGGCTCTTGGTGTGTCCTAGGCCTCTATGGTATCATAGGATGGTGTCCACTTGCTGGTGTGTGGGGATGTAAGGGATGGTGGTCCTGTCAGTTCTTTTTCTGTACAAGGTCCTGTACACATCAGAAAATAGGTGTTTGTTTTTTGATGACTGTTTCCTTTGTTATGTTGGTTGTACCAGGAGGGAAACCTTGTCTTTTGTTTGTAGTACCAAGAGAGGCCAGTCTGGGTTGAGCCCATTTTTCCCTCTTGTGGCAAAGACATTCAGGTGTGAGAGGGCATCTGCCATGGCGAGCTTGGGACCAGGTTTGTACTGTATGAGCATGTTGAATCTCTCCAAGAGTTCCATACAGAGGGCTAGGCAGCAAGATAGATTTGCTTGAGTTTTGAAATATATGAGCAACTTGTGGTTGGTCAATGTTGTGAATTCTTCCTGTTGTTCTAAATAACAACGCTATTTAACTAGGCAGTGTACAATGTACAGCAGTTTCTTGTCATGGATAGGGTATCAACACTTGCCATCTGTCAACTTTTTGGATTCATAAGCTACAGGCAGGAAATCACCATCATTATTTTTGATTTGTAGTACTCCCCCAATGGATGCCTCTGAGTCATCAGTTTCCATTTGGTCTTCCCCATTAAATTTGGGGTATTGCAGTATACAAGCTGTTGTGAGCTTCTCCTTGAGGCTTCTAAAACAGAGGACACATTGGGGGGTCCACACAGACTTGGATTTGGCACCAGTTATGGCGGATAAGGGGGCAGTCAAAACTCCACAGTCAGGTATGAAGCGGCGTACATAGGCCACCATCCCCAAGAAGCTGTGGAGTTCCAACTTATCCTTACGCTGTGGCATCTTGCAGATGGCTTGTATCTTTTGACTGTTGGGTTTGATGTCATCCTTTGAGACTATGTGTCCCAGGAAAGGCAATTGCTTGTGGAAGAACTGGCACTTGGAGGGCTTGGTCAACGGTTTGTGTTGTGACAGGGTAGCAAAGACTGCCTCTAGGTCTTTGTGGTGCTGTTCCACCAAGGGGCTGTAGATGATGATGTTGTCTAGGTAGACTAAGGCATGCTTGCCTATGTGCAGGGCAAACACATCATTCATGAAGATCACAAAGGTGGAGGGGGCGTTTGTCATGCCAAAGTAGAGCACCACACACTTGTAGGAGCCATATTTAGTATGGAAGGCTGTTTTGGGAATGTCTTCCTCCTTAATAAAAATCTGGTTGTAGCCTGTGGTTAGGTCAATCTTGGAGAAGACTGTGGCTCCTCCCAAGGCGTCAAAGAGTTTGTCAATCAGTGGTAGTGGATAAAAATTCTTGATGGTAACTTTGTTTAGGGCTTGGTAGTCTGTGACCAGATGTAAGGTACCATCCTTCTTGGCCACAAAGAATATGGTGGCCCCAAAGGGAGATTGTGAGGGGAAGATAAGTCCTTTCTCCAACGCTTCCTTGAGGTAGGCATGTAGGGTGCCGTCTTTGTTTGGGGTCATCCTGTAGATAGGACGTGCTTTGGGTACAGTTCCTTTGATCTGGATGGAGTGTTGAATGTGTTTCTCTGGAGGTAACTTGGGTAGAGCTTCCTTGAAGATTTCTGGATGGCGGGCCACAATTTTGCAATCCTGAGGTGTGGAGGTATCCCAGTGATCTTTAAAGTGTATGATCTTGTACTGACAGGAGTCCCAGTCAATTTCCTTCAGGCTTTCCTTTTTTTTCAGGGTCTCCGTGATGCGCACAAAGACATGGTTGTGTAGGAGTTGGTCCACTGAGTCAGGGTAGATCTGGTGGTTGACACCTTCACAATTGATGGTCAACACTGAAGTTGCCCAGTCTATGTGAGGATTGTTTTTTCATAACCAACACAACCCCAGTACAATGTCAAACTTTGGGAAGTCAATGACAGGACCTTGGATGGTGGAGTGTAGATTCTTGAGCATGCCAGAGAAGGGGGCAGCTTACCTTGTCACAGCAATGTGATATTCATCAGCTAAAACCACGTTTTTAATCCGCAAAGGATTAGTGGCTAGCTTGAACTTGTCCACAAAGCTGCTGTTGACTAGGGTTTGATCCACACCCAAGTTCAGGAGTGCTGAGCCTGTGTAACTGCAAAAACAGAAAGGATAGGAGTCAGTTTATTGGGATGTCTGGCAATGGTGTACAGTACCAGGTCCTCCAAGGGTACTTAGATTGTTGGGCATTGGTCCACGTCCTTGGGTCAGTACTCATCATTGGGCAAGTCAGGAGTTGTGTGGGGAGAGCTTGGCTTGTTTAATGCTCTCCTCAAGCTTTTCCCTTGTCTTGATTGTCTTGTGTGGTAGTGATACGGAAATGGGTACAATTTGACTGGCCATTGTTCCCACTTCCATGTCCATTTGAACCTGTGGGTTTATGGTTGGTGTTATTCCTTTTGATTTCATGGGGTGATCAAGTGGAGCGCCCGCCTGTGTGAGAATCCTTGGGTCTCTCTTGTTTTCCAGTTTGTGCCTTATGGAGGGCGTTGGATATTTGTTCCGCTTTTTCTGCCTTGCAGTACAGGCTTTGCAGGTTGGTCACCTGGCCCAGGTTCACGTGCCTCATTGCATGCAACTTAAGAGCATCATAGTACATGAGGTGTGTGGCTGGGGTGTCAAAGGCCATGTCCAAGGGTGCGTGAAGTTAGAGTTCCTTGTAGGCGCAGGTGAGTTCCTTTACAATGCCTGTCTGGGTTAAGTTCTTTACTTGGCATATGATCATGAGCGCTGTGTCCTTAAGCACAAACCTTGCCAAGAAGTCTTGTTTGAAGGCATCCAAGTTCTTCTTGATGTGTTCTTTGTGCCACTTGTTGCACCAGGTGCCAGCGTTGTGGGTCAGTTGGATGAAGATTTCTGTAATCCAAAATCACTGCAGGCATTCAATCTGGGCCAGCTTGCTCTGAGCAGACTGGATCCATGCGGCAGTGTTGTTGGTGTTGGCCCTGGCAAAAGGTTCCAGGGTAGCACTTAATAGTCTTTGGGCTACGTAGGCAGGTATAGTGTTATTGTTGGCTGGTTGCAGAATGGTGGTGGCTGTCTGGAAGAACCCTTGTGCAGACATGGCATTGAAGGCAGGTAGTGGAATCACTGTGTTCTGGTACAGGACAAAGCCATCAGGTATCTTGGTACCAGGGGTGTACAGGGTCCAGTCCAGCAGAAGGCCAGATATAATTCTGTCAAGGTTTTGTTGGCTGCAATGAGTACAGGCAACAGGCAGAATTTTACAAGATGCAGTAGGATGGAGAACCTACCTGTTCTATCAATGTTGTAACTGTGCTGTTTTAGCAGAGTTACAAGGGAAATTTTTTTAGAAACTAGATAATAATCTTTATTGAGAGATAGTGATTATATAGTCATTGTGAATCAAGGATAACAGGAACATAATTGTGTTGATCACACAGTTGGATGATGAAGGGGGTGGCTTGATCCTGGTAATGAGTCAAGTGCCAAAACAAGGTATCCACCATAAGGGATCATTGTTTGTTCATGTTGTTGGATTTGGCAATTCAAGTTGACTTCCTAGTCTGGCTTTGAGTGGCTGGATAATTGGATTGCAGGTCACAAAATTGCTTGCTTGGAACCTTGCTGGCGGGTCAAGCCTGCTGTTTTGACAATTACATATAGCAAAAGTGGTTTTTAAACAGCAATAATACAGTATTTTTAAAATCTATGGCAACAAGAAAAATACTTTGAATCTAAACAAAAGTAACTCAGATGTAAACAAAATTAAACCTAATAAATTTGTATTAATTTATAATAAATTGATTTATTTTTGTTTTTGTTTACATCTGAGTTATTTTCATTTAAATCCACAGTATTTTTTCTTGTTGCCATAGCTTTTAAAACTACTGTAATCAACAGTGAGATTACCTTAGTGGTATTGTTTTAGGTTGTTCTTATTATAATTGTCTTGGATTTATACTATAGGAACATATTCTGGAACTATACAAAATGCTTTGATTTAGTGCAGGAATAGGCTATTTTTAGTTTGAGATAAATGTCATAAATAGAGATAAGGTGAAATTGAGATGGTGTAAAATTGCCCCACACTAAGTGATTTCATATGTAAATAAAGTTAGCAAAATAAAGTTAAATTGATTTGACTCATGTCAAGTATATACTTCTGGGAATTATAATAATAAAAATAAAGGGGGAAATTAAGAATATAATGATACTTTATTAGATATGAATATTGGGTATTATATAGTATCATGGGAAGCCACATACTGTCCATGTATGTCTTGGTAGTCATGGGGCTAATCTGAGTAATGTTCCTCTTAAGTCATGAAGCTTGTTCAAGTTGTGTTTCTCTTAAGATTCAGAATGTTTGATCCCTGTGATAGATGGTTGATGATAGGAGTGCCACTGGCTTATTGATAAGTTGGGGAATCATTTGGAAGGTTAATTGAGCAATTAGTTTCCCAAGAGGGAGTAATCAAAGATGTTGCAACATCTCCCCCTGGGGTACTGGAAGGTGGAATGTGGGGTTCCTGGTCACCAGTCCCCAAAGTGTGTCCTGGATTGTAGCCAGGGACCAGCTTGAAGGAGTTGTCATTCTCCAACAGTGGTGAAGGGTTGGTAAGGAGCTTATACTTGGCTTGCATAAGGGCAAACTCCTCTAGTACCTTCCCAATTACTAAGCAAGTGTCTCCACTGTACACTTGTACTTCAGCAGGCACCAGCCCTTCTGTAGGTTGATATCAATCCTTTAATAGTCTTGTAAACTCTCCCCCAATGAACTCTCTTCCTCTATTTGTCATTTCCAAGATGCCTAGTCATCTTTTCCCACTCCTCCTGGGCAGACTTACTAGAGACAAACTTCCTGCAACCTAGGTAATAGAATTCCTTGTCCCCTGGGCTAGGATAGAAAATATGGGGTAATTAACTCATGGGACTTATACTCTCTCTTTACATGGGAAATTTGGATAGGGATTGTAATAGGCGCTGTATTCACAGTAAGAAAGAAGATCCCCGTAGAAACCTTCTGATATATGGCCTTGGAATATGGGATAATAAAGGGTTTTTGCCAATACTTGGAGTCCTTCAACAATCTCTTGGGCTCCTTGTACTTGGTCTTGGGCTCCTGCACCTTAGTTGTGGGCTCCTGTGTTCTAATCTTAGGCTCCTGCAATCTGTCCCAGCTCTGGCTTCTTATCCTTGGTCTTCTGTTCCTTCTGTAGCTTTTGTGGTCTTTGTAATCCACTTGATCCAGTCCCTGAAGAGTCTCAGATAGCTCTCCATTTTATAGCCCCTTGTTTCAGACCAAAAACCTCTCTTAGAACTCTAGTTCTTCAAAGCTTAAACTATCCTGTTTTTCTTCTTCTATATTATATTAAACCTTTAAACTTACTTCAGCCAATGAAAGCCCAGAATTTTCTGCTTCTGCTCCTTATTTTTTAGGTTCTAACTCTCAAGTTAAAGCCCTTAAAACACTGATTGAATAAACTTTGGCTTGCAGCCAATCAAACGCCTTGATTCAAAGGTTTTGCCAAAAAGGTTTCCCTGGATAACCTGTCCTTGATCCTGGTTTGAACCCGAGGCTGTCTTGCTCCAGGTAAACAACTGCTCTGTGTTTCAAACAGTTTCACCGTGATTCCCGTCATGTTTCCCTGGCAAATCTCAAGCGCTTCCACATATGTTTTACTTAGGCAAATTTAGACCCTTTGTTTTTTCAACTTTTCCTGTGTTTCTCCGTGTTTCCTTCAACGTTTCACAACTTTGAACCTGCCTGCTATTTGTCTTTTTGTCTTTCCTAGTTGTTCTTGGCAAAACTTGCTCTTTTGCCTTTACAGTTTCTCCGTTCTCCTTCCAGCGTCTTTCTGGCCTATTTCCTCTCCAATACTTCTTCTAAAAATCACATATAGTTCTAACAAACTATTGGTTATTTTTTCTTCTCTTTTTTATGATTTTTAATCCTTTTTAATCATGATCAGACAGTATCTAATTATTCTTTAACTGCTTCTTTTGTTTTAAATTTCCTCTTAAAAGTCATCAAACCAGCTCTTCCAGCCTCTGCATTCAGTCCAGCTAGTTCATCCTCTCAGTTCTTCAGCTCTTCAGCACCAACTTCTGGTCCTTTGGCCATCCTGCATTATGATCAGCCAGTTCTGCATCATAATCTCCTTGTCCTTCAGCTTATCCTTAACTAGTTCCTCACCAAATCCTTACTAGGAACCTCCTTTGTTCCTTCTACACACTGAATCATACTGGTTCATTCCATTAAATGTGAATTAACAGTCCATCAACTAGCCTTCACTGTGACCAAACAGACCCTCTTGCTAGTTTTCTCTGTTAATTCTGTGAACCACCTTGGTTCTTTATCTCAGTCTCCATTACCAGAACCTGTAGACCCAGTCATGAGTCTACATTGAACTGACGTTTGACTGGGCCCTTGCAAGTGGCAATCCACTTAGGCCATTCAACCATAAATCTATGTCTATGCGTTGTCTTTACTCACCCAGGTGATGAAGTCCGGGCTTTAGGTCTCAGAGTAATTAGCTCTACTTCCCAGAGGCCTGATCACACCAAGTTCTGCAGCTGCTTCCCCAAGCAAGCCACCTTGGTGACACCTCTGAGCATGCCTATACCCTCCAATGCTCACCTTGGGTTTCCCCAAAGCTCTCATAGGGGCATAAACAAGGACACCCTACCAGTCCATTAGGTAGGATGCTTGCTCACAGACCTCCCATAAGCGTATTAGGGTACATTGAGCCCTCAGAGCTCTTCCCCTCCCTGGCAGCCTGCGTTACCTGCCAGGGGTCCAAAACCTACTCCCCCCAGATAAAGTTCCCTGCTTGCTATTTCAGTCTTCACCCTCCTGCAGCCACAGTTCCCTGCTAGGTGAAGCACTATAGCCCAAAGCAGCCACCATATTCTGCTGGGTGGAGGCAACATCTGCCTCTGGTAGTCCTTTGTTACCTACCAGGCATGCCCCTACTTACCCTAGTAGACCATGTTACCTACTAGGCTCCCCCTACTTACCCCTAGCAGCCCTATGTTACCTACTAGTTTCCAGCGTCACCAGCTAACCACACATTGTCACTCTTCAGCATATTGTCTTTATTTGAAGCCAAATCAACCCTCACCTGCAAAACAGCATCCATGTGGATCACCACATTAAACCTTAGGAATTTTCTTGAGAGTGTCAGGGATACAGGCTTTTTATTGATCCAGTTTAGCATTGGGTACAGGAAGCCGTAAATTAAGTTTGGCATTCTTGCTTTGCATAGGCAGAGGCAGTTATAGTGCATACATTTGAGCTATGTCCTAGTGCATATGCCTTTGATGAAGTAGGTGTTGTTTGACTTAAATTCCATGAAAATTCCTGATCCTTACAAGCCTGGGTCTAGTTTATGCTGATCATGATTGACAACCCAAATCCCATCATTGACTTGGAAGCTCTCTTGTTGGAGTGGGATTGCTTCTCTCTTGACTCTTTTTTTATGTCCTCTTGGTCCTTCCTAGCGCGCTGTACGTCCAGGTCACTGCTGTCTAGTATCTTCTTAGGTAGGGGTTGTTATGGACCTGTGGTAGTACTAACAATGGCAGGGTTGTGACCATAAACAAGTTCATAGGGGCTTTTGCCTGTATTGCAGTTGACTCATGTTTACACAACATGAGTGCTGTTGGTAGCATGTCATTCCAGGCTTTTGGACTTTTAGCAGATAACTTACTGAGGGCTTCTAGTAGCAAGCCATTTTAGTTGCTCTACTCTTCCATTTTCTTGTGGGTGATAGGGACTGGCTGTGATGTGTTTTATTCCATCCTTGGTGAGGTAGATATTGGTGTCAATGGCCTTAATTTATTGACAATAAAATCATAGCTAAGTTTGGGAAACCTGACCTCCTGATCACAGATGCAGGCACTGAACTTGTCTTACATCATTGCCTTTGTGTTATTTTGTAGCTTGTGCTACAGGCGGCCTGGTTTCATAGTCAATAGCTGTTATGATGTACTTTTTGCCTTTGTTATTGCCAGGCATTAATCCCACAATATCCAGTGACCATACCTTGAAAGATTGGGTGATTTAAACTGGTATTATCAATTTTGGGGGTGCCTTGGTGTAGGCATACTTTTCAAAGACTTCACATTGCTCCAGTACCTCTTTGATATCATCCATCATGTTGGGCCACCAGTAGTGCATTTTAAGGTATTCATGTAGGTTTTGGCTACAGGTGTGTCCCAGGTCTCTGTGGTATTGGAGGATGGTGTCAATTTTCTGTGTTGATGGGGCGTGGGGTACAGTATCACCACTTGGAAGTATTTGGTGTAGTGTGCCATATACTTTTTTGAACAGGTGTTTGTTCTTGAGGACTTTGTCTTGGATGTACATTGGTGCGCCAGGCAGGAACCCTTCCTGGAGATTCTTTATGATTAACATGGGCAAATCAGGGTCCCTATTGGTGCATAAAACATATTTACTGTATAGCTGTCAAGCCCTGCCCCAAAGGGCAGGCTCTTTAAATTATTGTATTTATTGTTTTTGCTTGATTTTCTTCCTACTTTAAATTTAAAGATTTAAAATTTGAATTAAGAGTTACTATTTAAGTATTTTAATCTAATTACCTGGTTTTTACGTTGATTTGCATTTGAGTTGTTGTTGTGGTCTTCAGCCTATCCTGCTATTTAATAGCTTTATATTTTCTATTTTAAGTTATAAAATTCTTAAATTTAAATTGCCTTTTTGCAACTCCTGTTACGTAGTTGCTAGCTCTTCCCCAGCTTATGTTGCTGATCTCCAGCTGCTCTGTGCTTCAGTTCTGCTTCTACTCCAGGTTTTCTGTCAGTTATCTCCAGTTGCTCCTTCTCTTGGCTGTTTTCTCTATGCCTATCATTCACTCAACTGGCAAAGAATTTTCTATAAATAAAGAGCTTGTGAAGAGTAGGCTTTAAGCCAAAATTCTAAGTGATTTCTACCCTTCCAATCTTTACCAAATTTTAACTTAAAATCTTATTTTTTTAGAAATTTATACATTTTTATTGAAATTCATTTCAAAGTTTAGTCTTTCTTTTCTCTTACAAATGGAACTTGTAAAACAACAAGCTTTAGGCTTGCTGTATCCATTATTTTCCCTTAAGGAATCTTTCAATAGTTATATGTATCAATTTGCTGATGGAGAATATCCAAATATCAACATTCCCTTAGTTACAAATTGTTCACTATTAAACACCTTATTATCTTCTTTGCTTAGGGTTCTTAAATTCAATTACTCCTTTTGTGACCCAATATAAGGTTTTAGCAGGGTTCTGTAAGATTATTTTACAGACAGTTCCTACATTTTTATGCCTTTTAAATTTGAATCCTAATGCCTTGCATGCTCTAGTTTATAACCTTGCGCCATTATGGGCAAGACCTTACATTATTTTGGCTTCACATGGGATTGACCCAGACAATACTTTTTCCATCTCTTCTGTCATCTTTTCAGCCTTGTTGCTCTCTATTATTATTGTAACGTTGTTATCTCTATTAGTTTTCTTACTTGGTTGGTTATATGATAAGGTTTTTGTAATAAGGAGGGGCATACTCCTACTACCTACACCAACCAAACAGTTTTTCTCAATACCTTAGCTCATAGTTCACCACCCCTAGTATTTTTAACACTTTATCTTATGCACAGACCCACTTTCCTGCTTACAGATCTGAGTTCTCCACCAACTCCCAGAAGGTCCTCTATCTTGTGGAGAAGCTCACCGGTCACTACAGAGATTGGTTTAGCTCTCACTCAATATGCAACCCAGGTATCCTCCATAACTATGACCTCTTTGTCAGTTCACTATTAACCTTCTCTGGAGAAGACAAAGAGTCATCCACTCCCTCTGCTTCTTGTTTTTCAGGTCTAACACAAGGTTTTCTCCCACTTGGCAAATACAACTGGAAGTTTTGCTCTCTTCAGTCAAGGCTACAAGCCTCTGATGCTGAGACTTGTAGCTTCTACAAGATAGGCCTCAACAGATTGCTCCAGGAATTTTGGTCCACCACAACCTCCCTGACAAACTAGAACCTCTTATCAGAGAGGTGGTTAAGTGGAACAAGAAATCTCTTTCCTCAAAAACACATCCTTCTTCTAACCTATCCCCTGCAGCTTGGTTGTTTGTGCCAGACAAGCTCCTGCTTTCTTCAACCCCTCCACCTGGCACCAAGCCAAAGTCTGGGGGAGGTTTTGCCTTACTGCCAAGGAAGTCCTTAGAAGAAGGAACAATAACCTCTGCTCCTACTGTGGATTAAAAGACCATCTTCTACCAGCCTGCCCCCTCTCCAAATGTTCCCCCTTTGTCAACAAGACCTCCACTATCACTTTGCCTTCCCTTAACAACACTTCCAAGTCACCTACCGTTTTAGTAATCATTCATGGACCTTTGGGAAAGATCAAGGTCCTTGCTCTTCTTGATACTGGCGCCAATGCCAACTTCATTGAGGGTAAACTTGCTAAACTACTTGGACTCCCTGCTTTTGGATCCCTTGACGTTAAAGTGAGAACCAGCACTCTCACTGGTGCCACATATATTCTCCAACCCGTCACCATTGACTTGGAGGGCTCTCCATTTTGCGCACATGAACTCCTCCCCCAACTTGTCCTTCCTGTTCATCCTAGGATTCCTGTGGTTGAGAGAGTCTTTGCTTAATTTTGATCATCCAAACAACATGATTTCATTTACATGCAATGACGTTGTCAAATTGCTACCCCTTGTATCTGGTACTCTTGGCCCAATCCCCTCCAAACTTAACCTGACTGCCATCTCTAGTACAATCCTGGATACTCTTTCCTCCAAGGACGGGGATGGATTACCTTATTGTTACTCTGACTTCAAGGATTGCTTTAGTGAAGAGGAATGTAACCTGCTACCTCCTCATAGGCCCTACAATATTCAGATAAACCTTAAGCCAGGCACCACTCCCCTTGGGGAAGGATTATCCCTTTCTCTGACTCAGACAACACTCTACCAAAGAACTACACCAATGAGGAACTCTCCAAATGTTTCATCTCACAATCTACGTCTCTTTATTCTTCCCCCATCTTCTTTGTCAGTAAATCTGATGGCTCTAAGCGCCTTTGTGTAGACTATAGAGCCCTTAATGAGATCCCAATCAAGGATAGATGTCCTATTCCTTCTGCAGAGCCTTTGATCAATTGCCTTGATGGTAGTTCTGTATACATCAAGATTGATTTCCAAAGCGCTTTCAACAAGGTCAGAGTCTCTCCTGGCCACAAATGGAAGACCGTGTTCCATACCCCATTTAGGTTATATGAGTACAATGTAATGCCCTTTGGATTATGTAATGCTCCGTCAACCTTTCAGGCCTTAATGAATGAGGCACTTCTGCCCTTCCTTAACAAGTTTGTTGTCTATCTTGACAATATCCTCATATACTCCTCTTTCATCACAACCATGTTGCCCACGTCCGCCAGGTACTCCAGAGACTTTGAGAATACAACCTATTTGCAAAATCTTCAAAGTGCTTGTTCTTCTGCACTGAGGTTGATTTCCTTGGCTACATTGTCACTCAAAACAGTTTTACTGTCTCTCCTAGAAAGGTGGATGCTATATAGAACTGGCCTGTTCCCAAGACTTGCTCACAACTTTGTGGTTCCCTTGGATTGGCAAACTATTGCCGTAAGTTTGTAGAAAATTTTTCTTCTTTAGTTTTGCCTCTCACTACCCTCACTTCTCCTTCTGTTCCTTTTGTCTGGACACCTGAGGCCCAGCTTGCATTTGATGCTACCAAAGCTGTTTTTGTCTACACTCCCGTTCTCCTGATGCCTGATCCTTCCAAACCTTTCTTGGTTGAGACTGATGCCAGCAACCATGTTATTGACGGTGTGCTCCTTTAGCTTAGGGGGATGGGATGCAACACCCTGTTGCATACTTCTCTCAAAAACACCTTCCAGCTGAAAAAACTACCCTGTACACAACAAGGAACTTCTTGCCATCATCAAAACACTGAAGCATTGGTGTCACTACCTTGAGGGACTTGGCGAGCTTTTCCTCATTTACACAGACCATAAGAACTTGCTTTACTTTACCAAGTTGTGCCACATCTCTCAGAGACACGCTAGATGGGTACTTGAGCTATCAAATTTCTGCTTCAAGCTCGTGTAAAAGAAGGGTATACTCAATACCCTACCTGATGCGCTTAGCTGTCATCCTTTATTATCTGATGTTGACAAAGACTACAAACTCCTTAACACCAAGATGGTCCTCCCACCTGAGAGCTTCCTTGAACTTAATGTTATCAGTACCACAATCCCCAATATACTGAAGAAAATCTACAAATCCCAGCTTTCCAACAAAACCTTGTCTCAGATCATTGACGCTCTTACAAATAATAAGACAGTCACAAATCCTTCCTTCTCTCTGCTAGATGGCGTGTTATACTTCAACAACCTTTTGGTATTTCCTTCCCTGGACCTTCAACAGCTTTTAACCATCATGTTCCATGATTCCCTTGCTGCAGGCCACTCTGGATATAAGAAAACCCTTTCTAAACTCTGTGATCACTTCTGGTGACCAAAGATGTCCACCTTTGTCAAGTCATATGTCAGTAGTTGCCTGGTTTGCCAGAGAAGCAAACACTCCACCCAGAAACCTGTGGGTCTCTTATGCCCCCTCCCAGTCCCTGAAGGTCCTTGACAGTCTATCTCCTTGGATTATATTGTCCAGCTTCCTCAGTCTGAGGGTTTTGACGCCATACTGGTCATTATAGATAGATTCTAAAAGCAGGCTATTTTTGCTCCCTGTAATTCTAACATTACTGCAAAGCAGATGGCTTCCCTCTTCATTAAAAACGTCTTCATTACCATGGTACTCCAAGAGATATTGTCTCTGACTGTGGACCAAAATTACTTTCCCTGTTCTGGAAGGAGTTTATGACTCAGCTAGGAGTCCACCTTTCTCTTAACATGTCCTATCATCCCCAGTCTGATGGGCAAACCAAACATACAAACCAGACACTAGAATGTTTCCTTTCCTGCTTTTCCAACAAACAACAAGACAATTGGGCTTCTCATTTACCTTTGGCACAATATTCCTATAATGCTACCCCCCATTTCTCTACCAAGATCATCCTGTTCATAGCAAATTTAGGCTATACTCCTGCCTTTGTCCCCTCTATCTTCTCCTCCATCTGTTCCCTGTCAGCTGAGGAGTTTTTGGTCCAGCTACAACTCATCCAGAATTCCTTAAAGAAGAATCTTTCTAAGGCTATTGAGGTTTACATTGTCCAGGCCAACTGTCACTGTCAGGAAGGAAAGAACATCCAAGCCAACAATCTTGTATATCTAAATACAAAGAATCTTCCTATCAGATGGCCCTCTTGTAAACTTGGTCCGCAGTTCATAGGGCCTTTTCTTGTAACAGAAAAAGTTGGAAAGGTTGCATACTGTATCCAACTTCCTCCAGGGTATTACATTCATAATGTCTTCCACGTGCCCCTCCTCAAACTCCAGACTGACATTCCTCCTTCTCATCAGAACAACAAAACACCTCCTCCTCACATGGTTGAAGGAACTCCTGAGTATGAGGTTGAGTCCATTATTAATCATTGTTATCACTATGGTAAACTTCAACACCTGGCTCTTTAAGAAAGGTTATTCTGTTGAAGAGAGTTCTTGGGAGCCATTGTCCAACCTTGCAAACTGTCCTGAGGCCCTCAATTCTTATATACAATCACATCCTGAGCTTGGATCTGGAGGGGGTAATGTCAAGCCCTGCCCCAAAGGGCAGGCTCTTTAAAACATTGTATTTATTATTTTACTTGATTTTCTTCCTACTTTAAATTTAAAAATTTGAAATTTGAATTAAGAGTTACTATTTAAGTATTTTAATCTAATTACCTGGTTTTTACGTTGATTTGCATTTGAGTTGTTGTTGTGGTATTCAGCCTTTCCTGCTATTGAATAGCTTTATATTTTCTATTTTAATTTATAAAATTCTTAAATTTAAATTGCCTTTTTGCAACTCCTGTTACGTAGTTGCTAGCTCTTCCCCAGCTTATGTTGCTGATCTCCAGCTGCTCTGTTCTTCAGTTCTCTTCTACTCCAGGTTTTCTGTCAGTTATCTCCAGTTGCTCCTTCTCTTGGCTGTTTCCCCTATGCCTATCATTCACTCAACTGGCAAAGAATTTTCTATAAATAAAGAGCTTGTGAAGAGTAGGCTTTAAGCTAAAATTCTAATTAATTTCTACCCTTCCAATCTTTACCAAACTTTAACTTAAAATCTTATTTTTTTAGAAATTTATACATTTTTATTGAAATTCATTTTCAAAGTTTAGTCTTTCTTATCTCTTACAAATGGAACTTGTAAAACAACAAGCTTTAGGCTTGTTGTATCCATTATTTTCCCTTAAGGAATCTTTCAATAGTTATATGTATCAATTTGCTGATGGAGTTTATCCAAATATCAACATTCCCTTAGTTACAAATTGTTCAATATTAAACACCTTATTGTATCTTCTTTGCTTAGGATTCTTAAATTCAATTACTCCTTTTGTGACCCAATATAGGGTTTTAGCAGGTTTCTGTAAGATTATTTTACAGACATTTCCTACATTTTTATGCCTTTTAAATTTGAATCCTAATGCCTTGCACGCTCTAGTTTATAACCTTGTGCCATTATGGGCAAGATCTTACAATAGCCTTGATAGGGTGTCTGTGGTAAGCATTTGGGTCATTATTTTTCTTGTTATGCCTAGGCGCCAGATTAATTATTTTATAACTTAATCACATTATTCATATTCAAATTAATCATAAAGCTTAAAATACAATCAATCCCAAAACTTTAATTGATCTTGGGCTTAGATGATTTTTTTAAAAAAATAAGTCATCAATTGTAGAATTAAAAATTGCAACTTATAGTATTACTGAAAATATATTAAGTGCTACTACAAACTACAAACCAAAAATATTTATGATGAGTTACATGGGAGAGTAATAGCAGCCCCAAAGCTATAAATGCTATTACCCTATCTTTGGCTCATCATAATTATTCTTAGTTTATTTCAGAAAAAAAGGTTGTTGTTTTTGAAAGACTAATAACTCTATTTAAAATACACCCTCTAGTAAGTTGCCCTACTTCATGAACTTGCCCTAATGCACCACTAGCATCTTCTGATACTTTTTTCTCTGGTATCATCATGTGATTTCAAATGGTAAGTTATCTCAGAATATTCTTATAAACTTTCAAATGTTAGAGGTGAAGTATATAGCTTCCCATCTTTCATCAAATATGAAAGATTGATGCACATATTTTTAACTTCAAGCTCTCTTTTTATAGGCCTAAATTTTCTTTCATAAATATAAAAGAATGACTTTTGAGAAACATTTGAGCCTGATAGCACTGATTTATATTAATTCTTTTCTTTTTTCTTCTTGCTCAAAAATATTTTTAAGATCATTAATATTGTTAATATAAAGCTCATTTTCTTTTTCTTTTAAAATTTTTGATATTATACTAAAGTGACCATCAACAATGCTTTTTCCATGACATTCAAAAAAATGATTATATTTTATAGAACCCTTAATATATTTAGGTGCCTTTTTAAATAAGTAATATAAAAATTCATATGATCTAAAATGATTTCTATTATCAGTCCACACTTTTATATTTCTTATTTTTCTAAATCTATCTAATTTAAGAAGACTTATTAGACATTCACCTGAAAATAAAGAATCATGTGATAATATTTGAGACAAAAAATCATGATATTCATATTTAATTTTATTGTTTTCTTTAAAAACTAATGCAAACCCTAATAATGAGATAGTTTTTTTGAATAAAAGCAATTATTGGTCTCAATTGGACCACTTCCAACCTTTAAGTTTTCTTTATAATCTATAACTACAACACAATACTCATCATCTAATTCATTAATATCTTTTTTATATTCCCTATTTTGATGATATAAAAGTCTTGGTGCTGCTTAATAGTCTTTAAGTCATTATCTATAGATTCTGATAATGGTAAGTTTTTACTTTCACATTCTTCCTTCTTTTTTTCTAGTGAATTTTTTAAATTACAAATATTGCACATATCAGTTTATTTTTCACTTTTTATTATATTTTTAGGGATTAATTTATAGTAAGTAGAAATTGAAACTGAAATACCATTTTTTATTTTCATATTTTCATATATTTCTTTTTTGTTTTTAAGAGAGAGTATTTTATTGCAGTTGAGTATTCACTCATTTCTTTTTCAATATCTTTATAAATTTTTTCAGGCACTTTTTTTGTAAACTGGCTTGTTTCAAAAGAATTTTTCAGCAATTTTTTAATTATTTTTTTAGTTATTTCTTTTTTTAATGAATAGTTCTTATTTTTTGGCTTTTTTGTTTAAGCTTACATTTTTAATTTTATTTATTTTTCTTGAGTATTCAAACTCACTTTTAGTTATATTAAACCCCATATCATTAAGCTCTTTTAAAGAGTAGCTGGAAGTAACCAGAGATTGCAAGGCTGGGAGATGCTTTTGGGGAGAAGATTTCAGGAGATCCTTTAAGTTGTCAATGAACTCATTGCCTTTTTGATTTTGAATAGTTGAAAGGAACTGAGATAACCCAAATTCAGTTTGAGTAAGGAAGTGCTTGATGAAAGTATCAAGATCATCACCAGCAATAAAGAGGAATGCCTTTTTTAACATTGCAATTCTTTCTCTTTTTGTTGAAGCTCCCAAGGAAAAAAAGGGTAGCATGGCAGAAATAAATTTAACTGAAGACATGGTAGTATTTTGAATCTGTAATAAGGTCAGATCTCTTAAATGTGCCTTAATGATGGAGTAGTTCTGATCAGAGTGTGGCCTTTGAATGGGGTCTTTTGGATTAGAAGCTCTGTGGTGAGTAGTTTTTATAGACCAAACTAAATGGCACCATTCTGAAAGAAATAGTGTGCTAGATTTTACTATAGTTTGAACTTGAATTTATGTTTGTAGAATTAATTAAATACCCAGTTTTTATGCACAAGTGATTCATGTGAAGCAGCTAAGCATCATTATTACATCATATCCTCTTTGTAATCAATTCAAATCAATTAAAATGATGTATTCAGTTAACTGTAACTCTTCTGCATATTTTTAAAATAATAAAATATTAAAGAATTCTATTTAAATAATGCTTAATTTGAGGTTTGAAGCTCACTTGAACCTTAAAATTAATCTAAACAGTGATAAAAACATCCTAACTTCAAACTACCATAAAATTCTAAAGAATTGAGCTTTTTCAATAAAATAAAGTGCAAAAATAAAGCTCTCAATCTTATCTTTAATTTCATAAAATAAAATTTATATATTGTTGAATAAATAATTAACTTTTTTTAGCTTAAAGCAATCTATTTTATTTCATTATCAAAATAATATAATAAAGTCTGACACATGCTCTTTTAAATTGCTTTTGCTTTAATATTCAAAATAATATACATATTAATATTTTAACTCCAATAGAAAGATAAGATTTTTAGCTTCATTTTGATATCCTACATTGTGAAAAAATATTAAATATTTGTTGAGTTATTACTGTTTTAAATCTAAACATTTGTAATTTGATTTTTTCAAAATCAAACTGTGTTATGCTGCGACTTGAGCAGCATGTGTATTAGAAAATGGCCTAATTCCTAAAATAATGACCCATTTCTTTGCCTGGTTTGTAATCAATTGTCATGGGGTACCTCTGTATAAGGCTCATCCATTCAGCTTGTCTTCTTGATAGGTGCTATTAGGGTTTGAAGAATATCAATGACTTGTGATTAGTTAGCACTTTGAATATCTGTGCGCCTTCCAGGTAGCATTTTCCATTCATTATACAGTGGACAATAGCTATCAGATCCTTGTAATTTATTGGGTATCTTTGCTTACTATTGGAAAGCTTTCTTGATTCATATGCTACAGGGAGGAAGTACTTTTCTGCAGGTTGAATTAGAAGTACACCTCCTATTGCATAATCAGAGGCATCAGTTTCTAGTTTGTATAATCATTCCCAGTTTAGATATTGTAATATAGAGGCAGTGACAATATGCTCTTTTGAATGAAGAAAAGGTTGATCTCTTAACAGTGTCCATACAATTTTTGTTGTATTTCCTGTGATCACAAATAAGGGGGCAGTCAAGGCACTCCAGTCAGGGATGAATCTCCTGACATAAACCACCATGCCTAGGAATCTACAAAGCTCACTCTTATTCTGCTGTGCTGGCATATTAGTTATGGCTCATATCTTTTCTGGGTCTGGTTTTATCCCATCCTTGCTGATAATGTGTCCTAAAAATGGGAGCTCTGCTGAAAAGAAGTCACATTTTGAGGGTTTAGCTATGAGTTGGTTTTCTTGAAGAGTGTTAAAGACCAGGCAGACATCTTTCCAGTGTTGTATTATAGACAGGCTGTATATGATTATGTTGTCAAGGTAGATGATAGCCCTTTTCTGATGTGTTCTTTAAAGACTTTGTTCATAAAGGCCACAAAGGTGCTTGGAGGTTTTTCACACCAAAGCTAAGGACCACAAATTCAAATAATCCATATTTAGTTCTGAATGAAGGTTTTAGGGATATATTCTGGTTTAACACAGACTTGATGATATCCTGCTGTCAAGTCAATTTTTGTGAAGACTTGGGACCCCAAGGCATCAAAAAGGTCAACAATCAGGGGCAGAGGATACCTGTTCTTAATTTTGACTTTGTTGAGCGCACTGTAGTCTGTGAACAGGCAGAGTCCTTCATCTTTCTTTTCTACAAAATAGACAGCCACGCCAAAAGAATATTTAGAAGATTGTATTAGTTCTTTTTCAAGGGCTTTGTCTAGGTAGGCCTTTAGCGCATTGTCTTCTTGTAGTGTTAGGCGGTAATAGGTTGTGCTTTTGGCACACTCTCTTTGAGGTTGATTTCATGTTAGATGCCCTGATTGGGCAGTAGTCCTGGTAACTTTTCTTGGAAAACTGAAGGGAATTCTAAGACTAGCTGTTGTCAGATTGGGTCTTGTTTGCATGAAGTTTCTGCATTTTTAAAGTGGATAATCTCATATATGAAGGTGTTCCAATAAACTTTTCTGGGGTCCTTTTCTTCTGTTGTTTCTGCAATTTTCACAGATACATGCTCTCTAATAAGTTTTTCAAGGTGGGTTGAATACACATGATGGTGCACCTTTCCTGGTTGTATGGTGAGGGTAGCGCTATCCTAGTCAATATGAGGTTTGGTCTTTCTCATCCAGTCCAGGCCAAGTACAACATTGTACTTGGGGATTGGTATAATTGGGTCACTAAGTGTAGTTTGAACATCTCTTATCTGTGCCCGGAAGGGGGGTTGCCTCTTTATTGACTGGGGTACTCCTGTTGTCTGCCATGATAACTCTTTTGATGTTGCTCTTGGTTGTATGTATTCTAATGAGGTTGGCAAAAAATTTGTCAACAAGGGATTGGTCTGCTCCAGTGTCAAATAGTGCTGTGCCCTGATATCTGTGAAAGGGGAAAGGGTAAGTGAAGATTTTATTTCCAGTTTAGGTGGCAAAAAGTATAGGATTGCTGGAGGGCACTTGGGTTATAGTAATTGAGTCCACATCCTAGTCCCTGTACAAGTCTTGCAAAGCAGGGGAGGACAGCTTGCCTAAGCACTCCCCTGAGCTTTTTCCTCCTTGGTGGTGTTATTGGTACTCATTTAATTTTCCTGAGTTATTTGATTTCTGTTTCAAGGATGGGAGCTATTGGCTCAGTTGTTCTGCTTATTAGGTCAAGGGTCCTTCTTTGCTTTAGGACTTTCCTTTTGTTTGTTGGTTGTGTGCAGGTTGTCAGATTTTTGAGCAGCTTGTTTTACTTCCAAGAATATGTCTTGGAGGTTCTTGCAGTGGGTCATGTCAAAATGATGTCTAATGTGTGTGGGGAGGCCATTGTAGAAGTTCAATTGTGGTTTAGCTTTATAAAATTGACTGTGCTTGGAGCTTGGTCATGTAGATCTTTGTATGCTGCAATGTACTCTAAATAGTTTCTGTCATTTTGAAGGTTCTGAGTTCTGTCGTGATTACCATGTTAGAATCATTTATGGAAAACTTCTTGAGGAAGTCAGCTTTAAACATATACCAGTCTTTGCTGTGATCAGGATGTTGGTCAAACCATTTGCTTACAAAGTGTGAGGCGTCCCTGGTAACGTGTAGGGGAATTTTGCTGTCCCAGGGTCTGCGGGGGTAGCTCATCTGTGTAAACTTGTTTTGTGTGCTTTGAATGCAGAGCTTGAAGTTTTCTTGGTGCAGTCCTGCAAATGTTCTAATTTCCGCTGAGCATAGGCATTGAAATACAATGTTGGGTATTTCTGTAGGTTTGGGAATTGGAGGTGGAGGTGAGTTCAAGACTCTGCAAGTGCTGAGAAAATTGTACTGTTTGGTGAGGACAAGGACGTTGTTGAAGACAACAAATCCTGCTGGGATGTCCTGTCCTTCTTTGTAGTGTCTTCAGCCTGTGGGGAGTGCCATCTGCTGGGTTCTTTTCTTGGGGGAATTTTTTATTTAAGTTGTGTAGGTGTAGATAACCTATCTGTATTACCATTGTTGAGTATATACTTCTTAGAAGTATAATAAACAAGATAAAGAGGAAAATTAAGAAGAGAATGATACTTTATTTAATATGAATATTGAGGAATATATAGTATCATGGAGAGCCACATACTGTCCATGTACATCATGAGGCTTATCTGAGTAGTGTTTTTCTTAAGTCACAGGGTTTGTCTAAGTAGTGTTCCATTTAGGATTCATAATGTATGATCCCCGTAATAGATGGTCAAATGATAAGAGTGTCACCACTTAATGATTAGTTGGGGAATCATTCGACAAGTCGCTCGAGGGAATTAGTTTCCCAAGAGGGAGTAATTGTAGATGCGGCGACACTATTGTGTTTTGTTTTTGGTTTGAGTTTTGAATCACTGCGCCTGAGTTTCTTTTTTCACCAATTCACATAGTAAATATATGCACACTAAAAGACAGCTGAAACTATTTTGTTTGTGATACAATGTACTTTGTGCATATTTTGAATTTATTTGTTTGTTATTCGGTTTGTTTGTTGCTGTGTTGAGCCATTTTGTCAATCAACACTCAAATTCCTGTTAACAAAGTGTATATTTTACACTGATTCTTGGAGCTTGCTTAAATCTGAGTCAATTTTGTTTAAATCTGAGTTATTTTTGCTTGGTGCTATAGCTATGAAAACTACTGTATTGTTTTTGGAGCAGATTTAGAAGCACTGGCTTGCATTGTACAAAACATTTTAAATGTAATATTTTATGCTTTTCTTAAAAAATATTGGGTGGAAATAGATCAAATTACTTATTATAAGGTGAAGCTTGAAAAGATTAACAAATGTTGGCGCAATGAGTTTATAAAGAATTTGAATATAAACTTTAAGAATTACTTTTTATAAAGGGGTTACATTAGCTGGATTTTGATAGTAAAAGATAAATTATAAATTTTGCTTGATACAGATAGCATTATATGAAACTTATGAATGATAAAAATCAACAGCAGTTCGTGTATTTATTATAAAATGCACAACGATTCATGTGCAGATAATGTATAGCAATAAGTTCTTCCAAAGCCGATTTTATAAATTATTATAAGTAAATTTGATTAAAATCAATAGAATTTGTATATTTCACCCTTCTGTTTCCTTTTCGAGCCTGTGAATCAAAAACATTTATATTTTAATTATTGTGTCGTGCAAGTATTGATCAAGGCAGTCGTGTTCACCGTTCGTAAATAAGCCAAAAAATGTTCTAGATAAAGCACAGTTAATCAAATATTTGTAAAATTTATACTAATGTAAATAGCATATCTTAAAATATATTCTACTAAATTTTCGGAATCTGAGCTAAAATATTTGAAAATGCAAAAAATTGTTGACTTTTTACAAGATAAAATGGTGCGAATTTAAAGGTGATTCAGAGAAATCGTTTTTATTATAGATTGATTTTTTAAAAAAAACTAAACAATTTTATAGAATTAATTTAAAGTATAAGTTATAAATTTATTAGACATTGATATGTAAATCAGTTTTCTTTGGACTGACCAAAAATTGCAACAATTATGTTAAACCCATTATTTTGTACACTTCCGAATTTTCGCCCCAGAAGAAAAATGAAAATTTAATATATATTATTTCAAGATGAGCAGATTGCTATAGTATAGCTTTCATAAATTTTAATTTTAAAATAGTTAGTTAACTATAGCTTAAACTACACACTTTTGGGTATGTTTATTAACAAAATAATGAAGTTAGGGACCTTGATAAATACTGTGAAAGAGATGATAAATAAAACAAAAATTATTTGATTGATAAATTCAAAAAGGAAGCCGAGAGAATATAGAATTTTATTTTTTATTCTTTTGATAAAATTATATGGTTTTCATTTAGATAATGTATCTATTGTTGCCATCAAGGCTTTGAGAAAAAGTACATATACAAAAACAGACAGTTTTCAAAAAGATGATTTAAACTATTAGCGATTTAAACATTCACTTAGAACTTATTGTTGAATTTTTACCAACTTCTAGTAGTTTAAACTAATCTAGAAACTGGCATGGCCCTGTAGTTTTCAATTCAAAATTGATGGCAAAAGGTGGATGCTGCTTATTGGTCATAAAATCAAATTTTAATCCACAACAAACAGGTTCAATTTTAGTTGTATTTCAATCCAATTGGAATTTCAATAATTTTTCAGGCTGAGATTCCTCTTTGCCTTGACCAAAGCTACTCAAAAACTTTGTTTTGGCTTGAAATTGTTAAAGCTTACCTCATCATCTGTGGCAAATACTATTGGCTGTTAGATAATTTTCCCTTCTCCCCAACTCTTCAAATCCTACCCTGCTCTCTGAAGAGTACTTCTTGAAATAAAGTTTAAATTATATCCTTCTATTATCAAAAGTTAAATTACCGGAGCTAAGTAAGTTATAGTATTATTGGAAACCAACTCCTTTATTACTTTTTTTGGAAGTCTCTTCAATATTAAAGCAATAATTTACTTTATTTTGTTTTATTTCTCTTAGATTCATTGCAAATCAGCTCTAACATTTCAAAAGGATGACTTTTTCTACTTCCTGCAGCTCTACTCTTTTCCAGCTTTCTCTTTACTTCAATAAAGTTGTTGATTCAGTTGAAAACTGGAAAAAAGTAAAAGACTCCCTGGTTTCCATCAAAGACATATTTACCTCTACTGCTGCTGTCTGTACCAACTTTTCTGCTGATGTTGCTACTATTGCTGCACCTCTTGTCAAATGTATAAATTCTGATTGTACAGACTTAGCTAAAGAGGCAATAGTTTTATCTGCTTTTCTATCTTGTGAATTGAAATCTGACTTTGCTACTCATGTGAATCAGTTTTGCCCTGCACTCATACAAACTTTGGGTAAGACCAACAAAATCTACAGCAGTCAGGGTTTTGCTGCTCTTTCCACTATTATTGTCAATGTCAAGTCTATTTTTGTTGTGCACCAGATTTGTTCTGCTGTCATCTGCACAAATTTTATTGCACACCCCCTGAGTGCAAAACTTTTTCATCAGCTAATTGACTCCTTCAGTGCTTGAATTCTTCTGAAAGGCTGCAATGACATAGAAAAGGTCTTCTCTCAAGGGCTTTCAGATCCAGTTCTACATATCAAAGAGGTGTATTGTTCTGATTTTTGAACATATGTTCATAAGCTTCCATCACAGCTTGAACCGCTAACTAAGGCTTTACCTAAAGAGGTTTTGAAATTCTTTTTCCAATCCAGAGCCATGCCTTCTGCTCAAATTATCCAAGTGGCCACTCAGTCTGTGAAGCCTGCTTCAAAGGTTCCATCCCCAGTCCAATCTATTAAGAAATCATTTCCAATTCAAGTCGGTTATGGAGCAAGCTCCTCCAATATGGCTTTCTCAATTTCTTCTGTCCCTAAGCATCAAACTAAGCCTTCTTCTATCCATCTTTCCAGGAATCCAATACAGGTCAGCTCTACATCAAGCTCTCTCTGCTGTAGCCTATTCTGTTTCTTCTGCCTCCAGGCTTCACTTGAAACAAGGCACATTTATTAATAAGAATATATCAGATTATTCTCATAACAAATCAAAAGTTTATCAAGGACACAACACTTTAGTTAAAGCCTTTCCAACCTACCAAAGAGTCAGTAAAGTAAAAACTGCTATCAAACCATCCAAACCTTTTGAAGATTGTCCAAAAGTCAAAGTCTTTTCTGAAGATTCCAAGTTTCTTTTGGCCACTATCAAGGAAGTTCCAAGCCCCAAAAAAGTGGTTCCCTTTTCCCATACCCTTCTTCATAGCCAGAAGTCTGCTGGAGCTGTTTGTCAAAAAAATCTCTAGGTCTAAGCTGTACAATCCCTACTCTCAATCACTTTTAAGCCAGAAGCATGATAACCATAGATCAACATCTCATACCATTCCTGATCAGACAGCCAATAATAGGCATTCTAACTGTTCTCAAAGAATTGTGAAATCCAATTCACACATTATAACAGAAGCACCTGACAATGAAATCATGTCTAGAAATCCAATCCAAGCACCACAAAGTGTCCCTGATCCAGTCCAAGCTTCAACAAGAACATCAGCAGTAATAAGCCAACCCCCTGAATCTTTAGTGGTCTCCAGATTATCCAGTTCTAAAAGAGCATCACCTTTTAACTTTGAAGAAAAGGACATTAAGCATAGAAAGCTTGACTTGTTCTAGATTCAATAAGTGACTATGAATCCTCTACTGGTACTAGAGAAACATAGTGCAGAAGAATCAATATTTATAAGGATTTATGATAATCCTCTTTCAATTTCCTCTATTAAGCCTAAACTTTGCATTTTTGCCTTTTATATACAGATTTTTATATTAACAAATTTTTTCACTAAGATCAATTCTTTAGAATTTACATCTATATAATGCTCAAGTACTACTTTTATTACAATGAAAATAATATGCTTATTAAAATGACAGCATTCATCAATTGTAATAGCCCATGGTTACTGGTATAATATTAATTTGATGGCCAAATCACTCTTTTTAAGAACCAATCATGATTATGTGAGAATGTTTTCATGTGCAGTACCAATTATTTTAACTCACAGCCAACCTAAAGCCCTACCAAAGAATATTTTTTCAAAGCTCTCAGCTTCATGAATATCAATTAGGCTTTTCTAAATTTATACAGCTATTTTGCCAAAGTTCTGGTTATAAGACACTTGGTTTCATGAGTTGGTTAGAAAAAAAATAAACTCACTTGCATTATCTTAATTTTAAAAAAACCTTGATCACATCAAATTAAATTTAATTGTCAACTCATAAAAAATCAAACCTTGTTGACAATAGCTTAATTTGATTAATCTAAGTAAATTTATTTAGTAAAGCATACACATCTTTTAAATGTTTTTTAGTTTAATAATACTCTATTTATAACTGATCAAGCCTCAGCCAGCATATTTAAAAATCTTAGTTGACTCCAAGTAGTAATGCTTTGGCTCACCCGGGCTAGCTTCTGGCTCTAGGCTGCTACAACTAAGATAGAACTACAAAATATCTAAACAAGTTTAAAGAAATCTTTAAAAGGAGTGGCTCAAAGCCAGAAACTGGCTGCTGGTGCCTGGGGCTTGGCCAAACCAGCACTAACTCCAAGCAACTATCAGATCAGAAAGATGGGTAGACTAAAAGCTTTTTTGGCATGATTTTTCAAATTTTACTAGGTGTAAAAATATTTATTAATGTAGCAGTAACCAAATTCTATAAGAATTTATTTTAAAAGCAGTATAAATCAAAGGATAACTAAGAAAGCAAAAATATAGATTGAGTTTTATTAGGTAGCTCAAAGTAAAGAACAACTACAGTAGTTTTACAACCTGTTAAGATAAACAAAAATGTTCAGTTCAGAACAAATTGGTTTAGTCAAATAACAAGTTTCAACTTTTTTGATTGAAAGAAGCTAATTTCACAGAAAATGTGCACTAATTGACAAAAATATCTAAACAAACAACAAAGATGTAAACTGAGAACTAATAAATGATAGTTCAATAATGAATATATCAAGCACTAAAACAAATGGATTTAAGTCACAAAAAAGCTACTATTTTTACTATAGTTTTTGAGAACAAATGAACTCAGTTGCTAAAGTGAAAAGGTAGGCTACACCATCTCAAAAACATAATATCAATTTATGCCATCTTGAATTTAATTCAAGATGGCATTTTTTGTGTTAGTGATTTTGAATCACAAAAAAGAAAATAAATATTAATATATTTAAAATTCACTTATAAATTTACATTATAGTATCTCAAAATATGGCATCTATTTTTGTTATTGCAAGTCAAATTAATTAAACCTTATTTTGATAATTGTATTTACTTATAAAATCACTTAATGTGGGTGTGTTTATGCCATCTTGAGTTTATGTCATTTATCACAAACTAAAATAAGCCTATTCTCACACTAAATCAAAGCTTTTTATATATAGCCAGAAGATATTCCTATAGTATTAATCCAAGACACTTATAATAAGAACAACCTAAAACAATGCCACTAACTTAGCCCTACTATTGATTATCATTGCTGTGAAAAAACCACTTTTGATATATGTATTTTATAACTTTATCAATATAGGGATACACCAAAGCAGTTCTTCTCAATAAAATATTTTATTAGTAGTTTTAATATGTATAGTGTTAGTTACACCATTTCAAATCACATCATTTCAAATTTCACTTGGTTTCAAATCACCCAATTGATTTGATGCAAGTAATGAATAGAAGAAAGTAAGAGGAAATTACATGACACCACACTACGCTATATTGATTCCCCAATTGTGATTCTTGCTTTTCACTTTTAAAAAGTACTTTTTCATGAAAAAAACTACTCAATAAAAAATTTAAGAAACCCTATGAAAATTTACAAATATGTATTTTTTACCTTCTCTAAACAACTGGGTACTTTTCAACCCCAGTTGTATAAGCTAGTTTTAAAGATCTTCAAGTTTTACTCTTTAGCCTGGTTGATGTAGTTCCACTGTGGATTTCTTTTTTAAATAAAAATATGTAAATTCCTTGTGTTTTTGAGCTACAGCATCTCAATTACACCATTTTAACTGCAAGTTTTCATTCAAAGCTCAAAGTTTTGAATACTTGCGCTACTAATAAAAAATATATTTACATATAAAAACACTAAAATTTTAATATGATATATTTTAGGATTTTTTACAATTATATGTAAAAATGATTTATACTTTCATATAAAAATAATTCTCCTTTTTTACTTTGAAAACTGCCCTAAATTACTCATATTTTGATACTAATTTCATTTTAGATGCCTTCCAAGCCCAATCTCAGATCTACACCAAAGGCCTCCAAGAACAAGCCCAATCTATCAAAGACCAAAAAAGCCAAGAATACCCCAAGAAGCAGTATGCTAAGACTAAAGTGCCCCCAAGACACCCAAACTCTCACTTGAGCTGAGGATATTAGTCCCATCTTTCTTCACTCTCCCTTCATCTACTCCCTATCTGATCCCCAGGAGAAGCTGTTTGGCTTTAACTGCCACTCTGACCTCACCTCAAAGACTGAGGAGGAACATTTATACCAGCATGGTCCAATTGTTCCTAAAGATAATAAAATTGAGCTGTGGGATATCCACACTGTTCACAATATTTGCAACCACAATGAAACCTTTGCTGTGCCTACCACTTTCCCTAAAAGTTATCCCATAATGTCCAAGAAAGGAGGTAATGATTTTTCTATAAGGGATACAGATTTAACTGTAATGGCAAAAAGAAGGCTATCTGCCAACATCACTACAAATGTGATACCCTTGGCTACCTAGCAAGGCAAAACACATATGGCTTCACAAGATTTAAAGCCCTGACTGTTGGCTACAACTGCAGTAAGCCTTTTGGCCTCCTATACCAACTGATCTGCTGTTTTCTTTGCCAGGTCATCTTATCATCAGGGGAAAACCCTCCACTGAGGTTGTTAACAATGCTCTTATTAATCCAAATAATTTCCAACTTGCCTTTGTTAGTGATAGCGTTAAATTAAAGAGATACCTCACTGATCAGAGGTATGCTTTGAGCACTGAAGGCTTCAGTGCAACATCAATTGATTAATTAATCCTAACTGAGGCGCATAAGATATCCCACCATGATGAGTGCTTCCTCCTTCATGATGATTGTGTAAATGCAAAGGAGAGTATAATCTGTTTTGATACTGCTCAAGATTTGCACAACCTTCTTAAGTACAAGACCTGGATTGCAGATGTCATCTTTTCCACCTGCCCAAAGCTTTTTTAGCCTGTTTTAGATCATCCAAATATAGGTTTGCAATATAGTCCTTCCCCTTGTTTTTTAATTCCTTCCAAATAAGAAGCATGGCACATATGGCCATGCTCTTACCATTCTCTATAGAAAGTTGAATGAGATTCTTCTTACCATTAAAGAGGAGCCCAAGGAAACCAGAGGGTGCAAGAAGAAGACCCAATGCCAAGAAGAGACCACCACTCTAACCAAGAAGCAGCCTGAGAGATTGCCCTATATGCATATCTTGTAGTTGGCTTTGAACAGGCTCAGGAAAATGCCTTTATTAAATTCTTCAAGAGCTCCTCTAAGGGATGCTATTTCCACTTCTGCCAGGCACTCTGCTGCTTTCTTCAGAGATTCTCTGATCTACATGAGCTCATCAATGCAGAAAGGACCAAAGATTCTAAAGAAGCCTTCAACTTCTTTTCTACCTTTGAATTAGTTAGAAAGGAGGAGACCAATGCCATTTATGACACCCTCCTCCATTGCCTCTATATCATTGCCAACTAGGAAGCCTTTTCTCCTTTCATTGAGAATTTTGAAACTCATTGGATAGGAGTTGTCCAAAGAGCACACTGCATCAGAAATGCAGTGACTCAATCACCTGGAAATTCTTCAGGCAGCTCAAAGACAGGTTAATCAAGATTACTTCTTCCTTTAAAGGGTGGTATAGTCAACTTGATACAAGGATCTGGGTCAGGAAGCCCAAATTTAATAGGATCCTTGTCAATTTAAAAACCCAGCAGACCATCTATGCACGGCTCTTTAAGACTGGCATGAAGACCAAGAGCAATCCCCCAAGCAGACCAAGGCAGTGAAAAAGTACGCTGAGATCAGCAAGGTGGTCCTTGCCTACTATCCTAAGGATAGAAAGCTTGAGCATCTTCAGGCTATCTAAGTAGCACTGTCAATCAATGTATGAGCTTTTCCAATAAACTATTGCACTTCTTCAATCTTATTTATTTATAGTATATTATTTTTGAATTTTCTTTGGTATTTTAGCAGTTATATGCTTATTTTAAAATATAGATCATAGTTGTAATATATGAAAATGGTTGGCTTGGGTATATTTTGACTTTTAGGCTTTATACAGCCTTGTTGCTTTTTACCAATCCCCTTTTTATTGCAGGTTTAAAATTCTGAGGCTTTTTAAGCCTAGATATTACAGAAGTAACAATTTTGAGGCCCTGGGCAGGAATCAAACCTGCTCCCAGCCTCCAGGCAGGGCTAGCGGGCGGGGAGATTTGCCTGAACCTGGATTTTTGCTTTTAGAAGCAAATCCAGGTGCAGGAACCATTCCTTCCCTGGTGGTAGCTGAGGGCCCCGCTTTGGGCCCCAGAAGCTACGCCCAAGCCTTGGTGGGTTTGGCTGGGCCTGGGCAGGCTATTTTTAGCTGCCCAGTAAACCCAGATCAAGCCCACCCTCCATTAAGTAATTTGGGGTCCCCAATTGGGGACCCCTTTTTAATCAAGTTCTTTGGGCTCACAAGAGCCTGTCAAGACAGTCCAAAATTGGTGATCAAATTGGGAAAACCCCCAAAACCCCAGAAGCCAAACCTGCCAGAATCAATGACCATCCAAGCCAAGATAGACCATCAAAAAGCCAAACAACTGTTCCTGAAAACCCCAAAAATAACCATGAAGCAGCCAACCAAACAGCAGAACCTGAGATGCCAAGCCTTTTCACACAGATAGTACCATAAAAATGCCCAGAGACACCTGCATGTCAGTAAGTATATAAATCAGAAGCACTTAAAAAAGTTCTGTATCATCATCCTTACCAAATAAAGTTGTTATAAACCTTTGGTTCACCAATATGTTTCCATACCTATTTTTAATTCTCTTTCATCTGCATACACCCAAGCATCAGTACCCATCTACTGGGATAGATGGTCAGACTCCTGTTGATAAAACCAAAGCCTTTGACTACTACTGCCCACCCAACGCTCTGTTTGGCCCTGTGCATTTCACTGAGTATCCCACCAATCCTGACCACAAACCCTGGACATTGGAAGACTTGCAGTGGTACACCTGCCCAAACGCTCCCAAGGAACCCTACCAAATTGTCTGTGACAGCAAAGCAATCACCATCTACCCTTTGATCTTCAATGGGAAGTACAACAATCCTGCTGCCTACTTGGTCCCCATGGAACCGCCCCCAACACCCAAACCAACTATTTCAACCCCCCACTTCTGATACCACTGGCCATAGTAGTCAATTCCTGGGAGTGCTTTACCTGGCGCTCACGGGATTGATTGACTCTGCCTTGCCAGAGGCTGGACCTTGGGCTGTTGCTGGGAAGGCTCTTTCCTACCTGGTAAATTTAGGTCCCATCATCTGGTGGGCTATATCAGTACCTGCTTTGACTCCTCCCTCACCTGCTGGAGCTCCACAGTACTCCTGGTATCCTGACTCTAGAAAAGTCTTAAATTTTATTTTTTTGATATTTTTGAACTTTTTTGGAGATCAAAAAGCTAAATTTTAGGGTGGTGTTTTTCATAGCTGTGATGCCTTAAATTGAAATGACGTATTTACTACTGTGAATTCATAAACTAATTGTAGAAATGCAAAACTGTCACAGCCCATACCAAAGTCTGGCTGGACCCTCACAGAGGAGGCAGGCTGGGCCTGGAAGGCAATGTACACAATTGGTGCTATTCTGAATAAGTAATTCACAGCAGTAGCCAGAAGATGCCAACTTCTATTATGGGGCACAACCTTATTGGCCAGCCCCAATACTGTGACATAGATCAACCCCAACTTACTTAAGTCTTGGGCAGGAGAAACATTGAGCAAGGTGGAGTGGAGGGGATCTCCTTCACGGTAGAAAGAATCAGCACTCTAGAGTTGCCAGGAGGAAGATCCAGATGGTGAGAGTTTAATAACTTTAAGTCAATGGCGCAAGATGACTTAACCAAAGTGATAGGAGCAGAACCAAGAGGAAACAGATAGGTGCTGTTGTATTGTGTGGTGGATTTGCAAATAGATGCAAACAGAATGATTACATTGGTGCAATAAAGATAATTTCTGTAAGAAAATAATGGGTCCTTAGCACAAAGCTGTTTATTTTTAAGATTTCAACAGTGAGGAAGGGTTCTCCTCCTCACCATTTATACTTACTGGGGAATACTTAGACTTTTGTGCCACCAGAGGCCTGGTGATATAATTTTCTGTGATACTTGTGAAATGGCTTGAAAATTGCGTACTTGGACCTGGGGGGGATGGACATTGGCCTGTATATCATGAATATTGGTTCAACTGTAGCATGTCAAGGTGAAACAGCTATTATTTGAACCCGCAAGTAATTGAGCACCTGATTGCGCAATCAAAAAATTGCTTTCCCAATTTACCATTTCCTGATAGCAAACAGAACCAATTTTGTGTTTAATTTTGATACCAGGGTTTTGTAGCACATGGGCCTTACAAACTCCTGGCCATTTTTGGTTAGAAAGAGGGGGTTTTCTTTCAACAAGGCAGTTAGTAATGCTTTCCACACTGTTGGTTGTTTTATCTCCAGGCAGACTAGCTGATTGTCTAAGGCATTCTGGGCCCTGACAAGGATTGTCAAATACTTAGTCCAAATTTTGAATCATATTTGTGGGTAACTCAGCTGAGTTAATCAAAATATTTAACAAAATTAATCATTTAATTGACTTTTTTGATTTATTTAAATTTGCAATTTTGAATCCCTTGTGCAGATAACTCAATTAGCTAAAGACAAAACCCATCAAACAAATGTGGTGTAAATAAAACATAAATGTGGGATTATAATGTACAATTTTTTATTTTCACTAGTTCTAACAAATCATAGACAGAGTCATGAATGGCATTTCAATACTTTTCTTGAAAACCCAAGAGTTAAACCCCAGTTCCCTGAAGGTGGATCAAACCCTCCAGGACAGTCCAGGACCCGCCAATCTGTTAAGTCACAGGCTCAAATTGTTAAATTACTCCGCAACCTTCTGGCCTACTACGGAGGATTCCCTGAATGATTGCCAGACTGCCGCTGAACTGGTGCCAATGAATACCCATACCTACAAAGGAGATGTAGTCTGGCTAACGGAAGTTAGGGAAAGACCTACTACTATACCTGTTAACCTGCCAAGCACCAATACTGGAGCTTCAAAATCAATATTGGAAACCCTGTAATTGAACCCTGACCCTCCAAAGACTACTCAAGTCACACAAAGTGGACAGGAAACCTCCCACTTGTTAAATTGCAAACCTGAGTTGACAAGTTACTCTGAGACCTGCCAGTCCTCCAAGGGCAATTCCCCAAATGGTCACCAGATTGATGCCAATCTTGAGCCACCAAAGATCTGGACCTATGCAGAGGTTTTAGCTTGCCTTAAGGAGGTTAAAACAAAACTTATTATTAACTCTGCCAATAACCACCAGCAACTGCCAGCCTTCCATCCAGAATGGGTAGTACAATTGAACTACTCAGGTGACATAGTGAACAGTGGCAGCGGAACAAAGCTTTGCCACTTCTATTCACCAGAGCAGGCACAACCTGGATCTGCCGCCCTCAAGACTCTAAGCCAAGATCCATGCCCCGCCAGTGCCTTGTCTGCAAACCTGAACCCTGCAAAAATCAAAGAAGCAAAATCCTGTGGTATAAAAACCCCAGTGGTATGATGATGACCACATTGTCATTTTCAATAATAAAGTTTTCTGAACCTTTGGTTCAAAAAATCTTACCTTACCTTACCTAGTCTTAGTGATCTTCTATCTTAACTCTGTTCAAGTAGACCATCAGGCAACCACCCTCTCTGGAGATCAACCTGCTGATCCTTCCCAGGCACTATACCGTCCCCCAGGAGCCCCCTTTAGACCTGTGCATTTTACCAAATACCTGCCCAACCTGGTCTACACAGAGTACAACTTGGAGACCATCCTCATTGCTGAATCCTTGGCCAAGACTAGAGAAACTGAATACATAGGACATGGAGGAAAGTGGTACAAAGACCGCCAAGGTTGTTCAAAGACAAGTACAATTATCTGCCTGCCTACTTTGTTCCCATGACTTTGCCCTTAACCCCACAACCTGACCGCCCAATTGAGACCCCCATTGCTGCAGAGACTACATTCACCCAACTGTTTGGAGTACTCTATATCACCTTGACAGGAATGGTGGATTCCATGGTCCCTACCTCTGGACCCTGGTCCTTACTCAGGAAATCCATGTCTTACATCATCAAGTTAGCACCCATTCTATGGTGGGCTTTACCCGCTGGCTTGGTCCAACCCCATCCCAAGCTGCCCAATGCCTCTTCCTATGCCTGGCTTCCTGACAGACAGCATGAAATAAATAAATATGAAATTTCAGGATTTTAAAATCCAAGAACCAAATTTCAGACTGTAATTGAGATGAAATTGAAATAAATATAATTTATGAGTATCTCAAAACAGAAGTCAAATAATCTAAAGTGGATTTGTGCTAATTTTTTTAGAAATCATTGGGTTTTTCAAAACCCACATAATTCCATTTAGGACAATCAAAATTAGATCTTAAAATTTACCAACTTAAACTACTTAACACTAAAATTGACTAAAATATACACTCCTCTTTTTGAGTTTGGATTTAATAAAAATTTATTATGTCTTCTTTTAATAACAGCCAAGTAAACATGCTGTTCCCTGGCCTTGAGAAAATCATGCAGGGCTTTGCTAGGTTTTTAATAATGAAGCCTCTGTTTATGATCACTCCCAACCTGCAGGCCCCTCCCCAAGCACTACCCAGGAGTGTGTTCTTTTTCCTGTGTCCTCAAGCATGGCCCTGTTTTCCCATCACACACATGCAGCAGCTAACCCAAATCATTTATCAACACTGGCATCTAGAATCAGCCAATTGAGCCAAGGGGTCACCCAAGGAAGCCAGAATCCAGAATCAGCCAATCAGATGTCATCATTTTGTTCCCAAGACAGATAAATCCCTCCCCCAGCCAATAAGCCTTCAAGATGTAGAAGTAAAATTAATCACCCCCAAAATTGTTATGAATATTTTTGAAAAGCATGGGATGCTTATGTCCCTTGGGAAAATAGCAGCTGTAATGGGTTTTGCAAAGTCAACTGCAGCTGCAACCGAGAGCCAATGTCAACTGTAGTCTCCCACCCAAAAAGACTCCAACTGGGGCCTATACATCAACTGATGGTGAAAAGCCCACCCTCTCATGATGGATATCATGGAACGTGACCCCTGGATGCCCCTGGTCCAGGTGTGCCTCCAACTGGGACTCCAAGGCATTTTCAAAAATAAGAGAACAGTAAATTTGTGGATGCACAGAGTTGTGGTAGCTGCTAGAATCTTGACCAAGAAAGCTCTCAGTGATCCCAGTTTGGTGTAAACTGACCCCTATTATTCCATCATCATCAATTTCATCAAAGAGAGGGCAATGATAACAATTAATGATCTATCTTCTTGACATATGCCAAGATCTTAACAAGTATCTAAGACTTTGAAAAAAAGCTGTTATAATCTGAATTATACAAGTGCAGCCCAATTTTATCCAGATTTGTCAAAGTTTTTGCTGGCAGTTTCCCTAGTGAGTTTCATCTATTACTCTGCTTTGTCAAACACTACAGATGAATATGTATACCAGACAGGGCTCAAGGCCATGCTGGCAAAGCAGTCTACCTAACAAGCTGAGCATACAGCTGTGTTGAGTGCTGGGATTGAATAACAGGAATGGCAAACCAAGGAAATTAGGACTGCAGGGCATACCTGTTGGACCTACCCTACCAACCACGCTGACATGCATCTTGCAGATGTATGTCTTTACAATTTTGGTTTGGCTCTCAGGCGCTCAAAGCCTTCCACCTACAAAAAACTGTGAACCCAAATAGAGAAGGGGTCTGAGCTTTTCCCTTTCATATTTTTCCAGGACTTATCCAAACTCATCATCTTCTATGCAAGTGATAGTGATAAGTCTAGAAAGAACTTTCACCTCCCCCCACCCTCACCCATTTGGTTTTTCAAGCCTGCATATGTGACAGAAGAAAAATTTGAGCAAAAGAAGCAATAAACTATGGCTGCTTCTTTTCAGTCAACAAACCCTGCTTCCCCAACTCCCCCATTAGGACCAAGCCACCTGCCTTTCAACTCTGACTCCCAAGCCACCACCTAATCCTTTCCCACTTCATCTGATGCTGTCTATTTTACAGGTGCAAATGATAGTAACTTACAGAAGTTTTTAAACCTGTTGAGATAAGCAAAAATTGTTCAGCTTAGAGCACATAGGCTCAGTCACAAAACAAATTTCAACTGGAACCAGTCAAAGGTTAATTTACTCTATAAAACTTCCATTTATCTAGGGCCAAAAAATAAAAATAGTCAATCACACAACAAAATTAAAGTCAGATACTGAATCCCAAAAATGAGACAGCAAATGAAAGTAACCCATATTCAAAACAAACACAATCCAGCCACTTCCTGAAGCATTCTACTTCAAATTTGATTATGAATGTGCAGCAAAAACAATAAAAACAGAAAAAAATAAGGTTCAGTCACAAAAGTGATAAGTTCAAACAAAAAGAAACTCACCTTTGAGAATATTAATTATTTTTGGGACTTGAATTGGAAAAAGTGGATTTCAGGAGTGAGTCTACCAGAAAACTATTCAGGGAACTATATCATTGTTTTCTATGTATGTCCTTCTAAATTTGGCCATTTATTTCTGAGAGAATGTCTCACAAAAAGGACCACACACTTAAATAAAATTAATACTCCGTAAATAATTTTCTTTTCTGTTTTCAATAGAATTATTATTGCTTTTTTGTTTAAAATGAGTTTTGCAAGTGAAGATAACTTTTTAATTGTCAAGGAGCAGTACCAGGAGCACCTCAAAGCTCAGGCTGCTGATCAAGGGAGTACAACTGTACAGCTGCTATGTACACTCAATTAAACTTAAGTCACACAGAGGCCAAGTTGTATGTGTCACCAGGCCCATCCATTGAGTGGCTTTTCTGACAGCCAATATTCTGAACCCCAAGACCAGGTCCAACCTGAGCCTATGCCACATTCTGGAGACTGGGCAACTGTGGCCCCCTCCAATCCAATCCAACCGTTGCTTGAGAATTCAGGCCAATTATATAAAGCCCTGCCTAATCTGGGTCCCTTTATGCCCAATGGTCCCCAAAAAATGCCTATTAACCAATAAGGTCATAAAGGAGATTATGAGCCTCAAACAGAGTGGTGTGACATTTTCCAAAATCACCACCCACCTACAATTTACTGAGGCAATAATAAGACATGAATTCTGTGCCCTCTTGAAGAGAGGCAGTGAAAAGCTGGCCAAGAAGCCAAAGAAGCAGGATGAATCACAGATCAAGGATGCCTATCCTATAAGACATGCACTACTCCAGCAGGATCCTTACCTCTGAATAAATTAGGTTTGTTGCCTACTTGGCTCCACAGCATCTTTATTGCCTGCCACACTGCACAGCTCTAGATGCATGTGCTTGTTGTTAGTGCTCTGGTTCTGACCAATTGACTGGCTGATGAGTTGGATGGTGTCTCTGATTTTCCCCACAACCCCATTATTTGTGCCAAAATTGCCTGCTGCCTATCCAGTATTTTGGACAATGTCATTTTTATATCCTACTATAAATTGTAATTAAAAATCAAGGATTATGGGGCTTTGGGTTATTGTAACTGTGCTGCTTGAGCAGAGTTACAAGGAGAAAATATTTGGAAACTAGATAATAATCTTTATTGAGAGATAGTGATTATATAGTCATAGTATATCAATGGATAACAGGAACATGATTGTGTTGATCACACAGCTGGATGGAAGAAGGGGGTGGCTTGATCCTGGTAATGAGTCAAGCGCCAAAACAAGGTATCCAATGTAAAATATCATCATCTGTTCATGTTGATGGATTTGGTCATTTGGGTTGACTTACTAGTTTGTCTACAGGTCACTGGGAAGTTGGATTTCAGGTCACAAACATGCTTGGTTGAAACCTTGCTGGCAGGTCAAGCCTGCAGGTTTTGACAGTTATTTTTGTCTTGCTTTACAGGGTCTCAGACAATCATGGTGGAGGACTTTGTCTTGCTTAAATTTCCTGAGTCCTTGCATGAGGTAAGTGTTGTTTTTGTTTAACTTTAGGATGATGGCAGGGCCTAACTTTCTCTGGCTATAGTTTTCTTTTCTTGGTATTCATGACCCAGACTTTGTTGCCAGCCTCATGTCTGTTCTGGATGGGGACAAAGGTCTTTTTTAGACGCTTTCCTTCTTTTTCTGATTGATTGCTATTGGCCTGTATAACCTGGGGATCTGAGCAGGTTGGAACCTTGCTTGGTATTTCCATCTTAGGTCCTGATAGTGATAGGATGATATTGGGTTATATGCCATAAACTAAATCAAAGGGGCTTTTCCCAGTGGATCTGTTCACACAAGTCTGGCATACAAGTTAATGCAGTTGATAGCTGCTTGTACCAGTCCTCAGGTCTCCCAGTGGTGAGTTTGGCCAAGGCTTGCACAAGGCTACCATTTGGCTGCACCACGTGTCCATTGGCCTGAGGATGGTACAGTGTTGTCACTGTGTATTGGACCTCATTCTTGGTGAGGTATACAGTTGGTTTCTTCAGAGGTCAATTCCTTGCCTCTGTCAGTTATCAGGAGTTCTGGCCTTCCAAGCTTGCTGATGATTTCTTTCCCTATGAATTGCTGTACATTATTGCCTGTATGTGTCTTTACTGCTTGTGCCACTGGCCATTGTATGGCAAAGTCTATTGTGGTGATGATGTACTTCTTTTTGTTGTGTTTTCTTGGCATGGGGCCCACAATGTCTAGGGCCCACCCCTTGAAGGGTAGTTGTGTGAAAATAGGTAGTAATGACTTAGGTGGGGTATTGCTTTTTTGCAAATTTCTCACATATTTTGCATTGATCTAGGACTTCCTGGACGTCCTGGTATAGGGTCAGCCACCAAGCTTTGTGTTTAAGGAATTTATAGAGGTTGCAAATCTTTGTGTGTCCTAGGTCTCTGTGATAACTTAGGATTGTGTCAACTTGCTGATGGGTTGGGATATAACAAATGGTGGTTCCGTTGGACATTTTTTGATGTAAGGACCCATACACGTCAGCAAAGAGGTTCTTGTTCTTAATGACAGTTTATTTTGTTATGTCCGTGGTGCCAGGGGGAAACCTTTGTACTTTGTATGGAGTACCAGGAGAGGCCAATCTGGGTTAAGCCCATTTTCACCTCTTGTGGCTCTGACATACAGGCGTGAGAGTGTGTTGGCCATAGTGAGCTCAGGACCAGGCTTATATTGTATGAGCATGTTGAACCTTTCTAGGAGCTCCATTCAGCAGGCTTGACAGCAGGATAGGTTTGCCTGGGTTTTGAAGTATATAAGCAACTTGTGGTTGGTTTATGCCGTAAATTCCTCTTGTTGTTCTAAGTAACAACAACATTTGACTAGGAAGTGCACAATTGCCAACAATTCTTTTTTGTGTATGGGGTATTGGCACTTACTGTCTATCAGTTTGCATGATTCATAGTCTACTGGTTGGGAGTCACCATCATTGTTTTTGATTTTTAGTACTCCTCCAATGGATGTGTCCAGGGCATCTGTCTCCATTTGATATTCCCCATCATGTTTGGGGTACTTTAGGATGGACGCTGTTGTGAGCTTCTCCTTGAGGCGTCTAAAGCAAAGGTCACACTATGGAGTCCATAAAAATTTGGATTTGGCGCCAGTGATGGTAGACAGGGGTGCAGTTAGAATGCCATAGTCAGGTATAAATCAATGTACAGATGTGATCATCCCCAAGAATGTACAGAGTTCTGATTTGTCCTTTGGTGGTGGCATCTTGCAGATGGCCTGGATTTTCTGCTGTCAGGTTTGATGCCATCTTTTGAAGCTATGTGCCCCAAGAAGGGTAACTGCTTGTAGAAGAATTGGCATTTGGAGGGCTTGGTTAACAGCTTGTGTTGTGCCAGGGTAGCAAAGACTGCCTCCAAGTCCTTGTGGTGTTGTCCTACTAAGGGGCTATAGACAATAATGTTGTCTAGGTATACCAGGGCGTGCTTGCCAATGTGGGGGGCAAAGATCTTGTTCATGAAGGTCACAAAAATTGATAGGGCATTAGTCATCCTGAAATTGAGTATCACACACTTGCATAAGCCATATTTAGTATGGAAGGCTCTTTTGGGGATATCTTCCTCTTTAATATGGATTTGGTTGTAGCCTGCAGTTAGGTCAATCTTGGAGAAGACTGAGGCGCCGCCCAAGGCATCAAAGAGGTTGTCAATGAGTGGTAGTGGGTAGCAATTCTTGATGGTAACTTTTTTTATGGCTCAATAGTCTGTGACCAGGCGCAGGGTAGCATCTTTCTTTGCTTCAAAGAACACGGCGGCACCAAAAGGCCACTGTAAGGGGCGGATAAGTCCTTTTTCTAGCGCCTCCTTGAGGTAAGCACATAGGGAGTTGTCTTTGTTTGGGGTAAGGTGGTAGATGAGCTACGCCTTGGGTACAACTCCTTTGAGTTGGATGGAGTGCTGGATGTGTTTCTCTGGTGAAAACCCAGGTAGAGCCTCTTTGAAGATCTCTGGATGGCAGGCTATGATTTTGCGATCTTGAGGTGTATTAGTGTCCTGATGATCTTTTAAATGTATGATTTCATATTGGCAGGAGGTCCCAGTCAATTGTATTGAGGTTTTCCTTTTTGTCCAGGGTCTCTGTGATTTGCACAAAGATGTGGTTGCGTAGGAGCTGGTCCACAGAGTCAGGGTAGATCTAGTGATTGACACCTTCACGTTTGATGGTCAATACCAAGTGTCACAGTAAGTTCCATAATGCCGGGAATTGCCCGTCCAAGTAAGAAGGCACGGAAGGCCGGAAAACCTGTATCAAAATTGACTGAGTTAACGGATTTAAACCAAACAGTCAATCAAAAATGGGTCACAGCTGCTCCAGTATGCCAGCTGAAACCAGCCCCCTTGTAAACTGACGTTGATAAATCAACATAATATGAGGGTCACCCAATATAAGCTCATTAATTGGCATGGTTGACAGAAACTGATCACACAAGGGTTCTTTGCAACCTGGACTAGATACTTACTTGAAGATGCCAAAGGAATAGGAGATCAAGACTCAGGTGGTATTGCTTAGTCAATTTTTCTGATATATATTGAATAATTTTCCCTGTTTCAACTCTAAGAGCTGAGTCCTCCTAAATTTACTCAATAAAAATCAATTATCCCAAGTTCTAATTTTAAATTTTAAAAATGCATCCTGTGCTTTAGTTGTTGCGGTATATCCTGTACAATCTGATTCTGAACAGAATCATTTCAGGAAGATGGGGCCCAGCATCTGGAACTTTGTTGTTGGCGCCGCAAAATGTTAATTTCATGCCAGCCAATTTTGTAGCTCCTCCCTCCATTCCTGAAGATGAAAATTGGGTCACTTCTCAATGCCCAGAATTCTACGCTGAAGATGCATTGATGCTTTCCCAGGTCATTTATCTTGGTTTACTCTGGTTAGGATTGATTGTTCTACTTAATCCTGGAGTTACAATTGGAAAATTCACAAAAAAATATCTGAAGCCACATTGGTGGTTAATCATCAATTCTATGTGGATTTGGGTGGTTATTCCCCATCATTTAGAAACGGCATCATATTATCCAGTTATTTCCGTCACATTACTCAACTCTTCTACGTCTGAGTTTTTGGAAGCAGTTTGTCATGAATTTGTGTTTCTTTTCTCCTGCTCCGTTGAGATATCTGCGTTTACCATGTTTATTTGCATCAGTTCATTTATGAGTTTTTAGTTTGGGCTTTTCTTTAATTTTTGGTTTCCATCTCCGGCTGCAGTTGTAGAGACTGGATCCTCTGTTTCCTATTTCTGTCGTGTCATGTCATTTTGGCGTCCAGATTATTTTCCTGCTCCACCCACTGATGAAATCTTGCATGAAGTTTTGTCAGCTTTATCATTTTATTCCGGCTCTAACCTTAGTCACAAATCCCAAGTTTACCATGTGATGACAAAGGTTTCCAAAGATGCTCAAGAATGGTTGTTGTCTGCGGTGGAGCGCAATCCGCATGTTTTAACTGAGAGTGCATCTCTATACCCTTTGTTAAAAAATTTGTGTATATCTATTGAGGAGCTCAAAGTATATTGTAAGCTGTACGCCTTCCGTCAGGGTACAACTCCGCTTTTGGTATTCCTTCCTCAGTTTCTTACCTACTGCCATACAATTGATGTTCCTGAGGTGAACAAACTCTCAGCGTTGTGGTTAGCAGTCGACCAGACTGCCCAGGATTTGGCGGTTTGGGATTCCCCGTTAACCACAACTGAGGCCCTGGTAAGCCAAATTCTTTCTCTGGTCTCAAATCCGTCCACTTCCAAACAAGGTACATTGGTAATTGAGGACAAACCCGCGGCGCGCTCTTGGTTTTCTGGTCCTAGTTTGGTGGCAGCTCCTTCCAGCCAAAGTCAGGATTGTTCTTCTTGTAGCTCTTCTCAGCTGCAATTGGCAGTGGTGAACAAACCTGTCCATGTGACTGAAGCCCCCATGGTGTCCGGTCCCAATAGCTCTTTGGCAATGCTTCAGCACGTCATACCTACCAAGCCTTCCGAGGTTGTGTCCAAAGAGTTGCCTCTCATGCCCATTGATTGTAACTATCCTGTTCTTCCCGCCGCTGTTCAAGAAATGATCAAGCAATACTTCCAGGAGCATCCTGCCTCCTTAGCTGCCGTTTGTACTACCAAGGAGAAGCAAACTCCTGCTGAGATTGCAACCTTTGCTGCCAATAAATTTACTTCTGGTTACTTCTTGTTTTATGGTAAATATAGATAATGGTCAAACTATCTATTGGCCAGCCATTTTATTGGATACAGGTGCTTCTGAGAACTTCATGAGTGTGGAGACTGCAGACTTGCTACAGCTCAAGTACCACCCAGGAATGCTTGTTAGGGGTGGAAACTGACAAACATTCCCCTCCTTCCAGCTGAAGAAGCCAGTTACTTTTGTAGTTGCAGGTCAGTCCTTTACTGCAAGGTTTTCTGTTTGCTCTACCCTGATGTATCCTATCATTTTGGGAGTGAGTTGGTGGAGAGATCATAATGTATTGACCTTACTGGAGAAAAATGAGCTGCAGGAGGAACACTCTTTATGTATAATCATTTGTATTCCGCTGTTAGATATGTCTGAATTAGATCAATCATCACAGACAATACAGTCAGTGCCTATCCCTGTCCCTGCAAGTTTAGTTTTACCGGCATGCTTGCAATACTGGTCTGCGGCATTTAACGCCATCAGAGGCGAGGTTCTTCCCAAGCACACTCAGTTTGACTTTGACTTCAAGGTTACTGTCAATCTAATTCGCATTGCATCTCCTATTTACCCTTTAACCTTGAAGGAAGACGCATGTTTGGAAGAATGGACCAGCAACATATTGGCAAAAGGCTACATTTTAAGAAGTCTTTGTCAATCTGCTCTCCGTTATTGTTTGTTCAGAAGTCTGATGGGTCTCTTTGTCCTTGTGTTGATTACGGGAATTTGAATAACATTAGAATTCCAGATCCTTATCCTTTACCTCTCAAAGCACAGATCTCTAGATATGTTGAGAAGGCCAAGGTATACTCAAACTTGATCTGTTGAATGCTTTCAATCAAATCAGGATTGCAGAAGGAATGGAATGGTTAACAGCATTCAGAACCAAGAAGGATATCTTCCAGTTCCGCGTAATGCCTTTTGGATTGAAGAATGCCCCAGCTTGCTTTCAGAGGTTGATTGATTCAGTCCTGGGAGATCTCCTAGGTTTTTGTGCCATTGCATATATGTATGACATCTTGGTGTTTTCTCTGGATGAGAAGTCCCATAAGGCCCACTTGTTGGAAGTTGTAGAGCGCATTCTCCAAGCAAACTTGATTATCAAAAGGAGTAAGTGTGAATTCTTTAAACGTAAGGTTACCTTTCTGGGTAATATTATCTTTGAGGATAGCCACACCATTGCCCCTGAAAAGGAAGCTGCGGTTTGAGAGTATGCTACACCTGTGACAGTATCCCAACTTTGTAGTTTCCTGGGTACATGTACATTTTTGAAGAAATTCACTCCCCACTTGTCTGAGGTGGCCGCCCCTTTATATTCAGCTAGTGGAAAGACAACTTTAGTCTGGACGCCTGAGTGTGCAAGTGCCTTCTCAGCAGTCAAGGCTCTTTTGTTGTCCTCACCAGTGTTAAGACATGTGGATCCTGAGCTTCCTTTTGTTGTTTCCACTGATGCATCTAAATATGCTGTGGCTGGTGTGCTGTTGCAAACAGCTAATCACAGGATTGAGAGACCTGTAGGGTATTTCTCCCGGAAGATGGAGGCTTGAGAACGCAACTACATGATTTACAACAAGGAATTGTTGGCTGTAGTGGAATTGTTAAAGCATTGGCATCACCATCTCATGTCAGCACGTCATTCATTTGTAGTAAGAACTGACCACAAAGCTCTTCTATATTATTGACAACCCAGGGTTTTGTTGGGTTGCCAATCCAGATGGCATGGTGATCTGACGAGATACAAGTTACGCTACAAGTTTATTAAGGGATCTGCTAATCACTTGGCTGATGCCCTAAGCAGGAATCCCTCCCATCTCCCAGATGCTAGTATGGACTCCAAGTTTAACACACATACTATGATTCCAGACAAGGCTGTGGTGCCTTTTGTATTACCTCCACCGGCTATGTTGGCCACTATGTCCTTAGCTGAGGACGCAGACCTGGACTTGTATTCAAAGGTTAAGTTTCTGCAACCTTTGTCCAAGGGTTATGATAGGCTATTGGAGCTAGCATGTGCAAACCCAGTAGGTCAGCCTCAGGGCTATCATAAGATTGGTCCAGTCTTATATCATCAAGGCTGCTTGTGGGTCCCTGAAGGCACTATTTGGGATGAAATCATGGAGGCTAATCATACCTGTCCAACAGCTGGTCATCCAGGGAAAAACAAAACAGTGGAACTTATCTGCCGCCAGTTTTCCTGGAAAGGTTTGACTGTGCAGGTAGCCGCTTTTGTTTGAGATTGCCTGGTATGTGTTTGATCCAAGGCCAGTCAGAATAAGACTACTGGTTTACTGGTTCCACTTCAGCCTGCTGCGGGCCCTTGGACATCTGTGTTGGTGGATTTCATTGGCAAGCTTCCCAATTCCAATGGGTTTAACGCAATCATGGTAGTAGTTGATTGTTTCACAAAGATGGCACACTTTGTACCTTGCTCAACCACAATTACTTCAGTGGAAACCGCTAGGTTATTTGTGAACAGAATCTTCTCTCTACATGGCATCCCAATGGAGATCAAAAGTGACTGTGGTCCTCAATTTATTGCTCAGTTCTGGGAAGCTTTTACTGGAATCCTTGGTATCAAATTGTGCCGCTCTACTGCTTTCCACCCCCAGTCTGATGGACAAACAGAGAGGGTAAACCAAAGTTTGGAGGTCTATCTATGTTGCTACACCAATGTGCAACAAGATGACTGGTGTGATAATCTACCCATGGCAGAGTTCACATATAATAATGCCCCGCACACATCAACTCAATTATTGCCGTTTTATGCCAATGTGGGTTACAATCTCTCTTCCAACATGGGTCATTGTTTGGTTAGCAACGTGGAAGCTGCAACTGATCAAGCCGCTGAATTGAAGCAGGTCCATCAGGAGCTCCAAGTTACTCTCGCCGCCGCCGTGACAACTTACAAGGAATACGCATATTGCAAGCGCCAGGAAGGTCCAGCTTACAGGCCAGGTGATCTAGTCATGGTTGATGCTTGCAATATGAAACTTAAAGTTACATGTCGTAAATTGGGTCCCAAGCAAGTTGGTCCCTTCAAGGTGAAACATCAGATTGGTCCCTCTGCCTATCGTCTGGATTTAAATCCTGCTTTCAAGATTTCCACACCTTCCATGAATGTCTCCTTACTCCCTTCAAAGGAACAGAGATCCCCTCTTCCCAACTCATTCTTGTGGAAGGAGAACCTGAGTACAAGTTAAATTGTATTCTAGCTTCCCGCAAGAATTGTCGCCGTTTGGAATATTTGGTATCTTGGAAAGGTTATCCTGATTCTGAAAACTCCTGGGTTCCCCACTACAATTGTTCAAATTCCTCTGATCCACGAGTTCTACAGGCACAATCCCACTGCTATTGGACACCCTGAACTTATCCTCGCCGCAATGAAACTCCCACCTGCCTATAAGAATTTCTCTTTATCCCATCTCCCAGATGGTGGTATTGTGCCCAGGGCTAAAGTGGAGGGTAATGTCACGGTAAGTTTCATAATGCTGGGTATTGTCCGTCCAAGTAAGAAGGCATGGAAGGCCAGAAAACCTGTATCAAAATTGACCAAGTTAACAGATCTAAACCAAACGGTTGATCAAAAATGGGTCACGGCTGCTCCAGTATGCCAGCTGAAACCAGCCCCCCTTGTAAACTGACGTTGATAAATTGACGTAATATGAGGGTCACCTGATATAAGCTCATTAATTGGCATGGTTGTCAGAAACTGGTCACGCAAGGGTTTTTTGCAACCTGGACTAGATACTTACTTGAAGATGCCAAAGAAATAGGAGATCAAGACTCAGGTGGTATTGCTTAGTCAATTTTTCTGATATATATTGAATAATTTTCCCTGTTTCAACTCTAAGAGCTGAGTCCTCCTAAATTTACTCAATAAAAATCAATTATCCCAAGTTCTAATTTTAAATTTTAAAAATGCATCCTGTGCTTGGATTGTTGCGGTATATCCCGTACAATCTGATTCTGAACAGAATCATTTCAGGAAGATGGGGCCCAGCATCAGGAACTTTGTCGGCGGCGCTGAAAAATGTTAATTTCATGCCAGCCAATTTTGTAGCTCCTCCCTTCATTCCTGAAGATGAAAATTGGGTCACTTCTCAATGCCCAGAATTCTACGCTGAAGATGCATTGATGCTTTCCCAGGTCATTTATCTTGGTTTACTCTGATTAGGATTGATTGTTCTACTTAATGCTGGAGTTACAATTGGAAAATTCACAAAAAAATATCTGAAGCTGTGTTGGTGGTTAATCATCAATTCTATGTGGATTTGGGTGGTTATTCCCCATCATTTAGAAACGGCATCATATTATCCAGTTATTTCTATCACACTGAGGTTGCTCAGTCCACATGAGGGTTTTTCTTTGCAACTAGTCTAGGCCCAGTACAATGTCAAACTTTGGGAAATCAATGAAAGGGGCCTGGATAGTGGAGTGCAGGTTCTCTATCATGACAGAGAAGGGGGCAGTCTCCTTTGTCACAGTGGTGTGATGTTCATTGGCTAAGACCACGTTTTTAATCTGCAAAGGATTGGTGGCTAGCTTGAACTTGTCTACAAAGCTGCTTTTGACTAGGGTACAATCTGCGCCTGAGTCCAGGAGTGCTGAGTCTGTGTAACTGCAAAAACGGAAAGGATAAGATATCAGTTTATTGGGATATCTGGCAATGATGTAAAGTACCAGGTTCTCTGAGGGCACTTGGATCATTGGGCACTAGTTCACGTTCTTGGGGTGGTACTCATCATTGGGCAAGTCAGGAATGGTGCAAGGAGTGCTTAGCTTGCTTAGTGCTCTCCCCGGACTTTTCCCTTGTCTTGAGTGGTAGTGACACAGAAATGGGTATGGTTTGACTGGCTGTTATTTCTGTTTCCATGTCTGTTTGAGCCTGCAGGTTTTTGGTTTGCATTGTTGTTACTATTTCCAGGGGGTGGTTGGTTGGAATGCCTGGCTTGGTGAGAATCCTTGGGTCTCTCTCTCTTTCCAGTTTGCACCTTGTGAAGGGCGTTGGACATTTTTTCTGCTTTCTCTGCCTCACAGTACAGACTTTGCTAGTTAGTTACTTGGTCCAGGTTTATGTGTCTAATTATGTGTGACTTGAGTGTGTTGTAGTACATGAGATGGGTAGCTGGAGTGTCAAAGGCCATATCAGAGGGGGCACATAGTCAGAGTTTCTTGTAAGCACGGGTGAGCTCCTTCACTGTGCCTGTTTGAGCCAGATTGTTCACTTGGTGTATGATCATAAGTGTGATGTCCTTAAGCACAAATCTTGCCAAGAAGTCTTGCTTAAATGTGTCCCAATTCTTTTCAGTGTGTTCTTCATGCCACTTGTTGCACCAGATTCTAGCGTTGTGAGTCAGTCAAATGGAGATTTCTGCAATCCAAAATTGCTGTGGTCATTACATTTGGGCTAACTTGCTTTGGGTAGACTGGATCCATATGGTAGCGTTGTTTCTCATTGGCTCCAGCAAAAGGTTCCAAGGCGGTGATACAGAGTCTCTGAGCTACATAGGCTGACATGGTACTTTTGTCAGTTGGTCGCGGAATGGCAACAGGTGTTTGGAAGAAACCTTGTGAAGATATGGTGTTGAAGGTAGGCAGCAGGATCACTGTGTTCTGGTATAGGAAAAAACCATCAGGTTTCTTGGCACCAGGACTGTACAGAGTCCAGTCTAGCAGGAAGCCAGAAATGATTCTATCAAGGATTTGTTGGCTGTGGCAAGTACAGGCAACAGGCAGAATTTTGGGGAATAAAAGTAGGATGGAAAACCTAATTTTTCTACCAATGTTGTAACTGTGCTGTTTTAGAAGAGTTATAAGGGAAAATATTTGGAAACTAGATTATAATCTTTATTGAGAGATAGCAATTATATAGTCATAGTTAATCAATGGATAGCAGGAATATGATTGTGTTTATCACATGGTTGGATAGAAGAAGGGGGTGGCTTGATCCTGGTAATGAGTCAAGCTGTCAGAAATCCAGTCTTGAGCGGCCAGCCTGTTGTTTTCAGGGGTAACTCAGGCCAGGTTTTTTGCGGGCAATGCCCACCACAAGAGGGGAGCTAACTTTAAAGGGTAGGAGGCAGACTTCCCCATCCGGGACCACGGGCCGGTGACCAGGATTATAGTGTCAATCACCCCTGTGAGGGTGATGTAAACAATCCCAAACAGCTTGCCAGAATGGTTGGTTGGAAGGTCAGGTGAAGAAGCAGGCATAGGTTTTGGTGTCACAGGCAGTTCCATGGACAGGTTGTAAGCAGGGAGATAGTTGAATTTCCCTCTGAACAACTTGGGTGTTGAAAATATCCACAGGCCTTGTCGGTTGTATCTAATTGTGGATTGTATGCGGGCCAGGGGATCAAGTTTGAGTATCTTTTCTGGGGTTTATTCCTTGTATTCAGACTTCAGAGGGTAGTCAGTAAAATGGACGGGTCCAAAGGGTACACCAGGAGGACAGAAAACAGCGGGTGGTGGGGCAGGCAAGCCAGGAGATCTTGAACTGAATTGGTAGACAGCAAATACAAAATAAGGCAATAGCTGTATGAGCCAAAATAACATAACCTTTAATCAAAAATGGCAATAAGTTTGGAGCGTGGGGTCTTTGGGTCTATATAGTACCCCACCTCCAAACTTAACATTTTCCATGGGGGTTTATCAGGGCATTGGGAAGGGCAGGGACAGGGGAACTGGGTGCTTGGGTCCAAAGGCGGCAAAATGGCACTTGACCTGGGAGTTCTTTCATTGGTCAAGAATCTTTATTTGGCTACCTGATTATCTGGCTTTAGTGTCATGGCCATGGGACCGGGCCGCGGGCCTGTGCCTCTTTCCTGGGTTGGCTCTTGATTGGTTGCTGGTGTAGACTTCAAGTTTATGAAGCTAATAGTTGCCAAGTCAGTACCTTCATTAGGCGCTGTGATTAGTCTTCCATTTGGTGCAATAATTTCTTTATTTTTTCTCTTTTTACTGCATGGGTCAACATTCTTGGTATCAGCTTGTGGGGGCTCAATCCCAGAAAAACGCAGGCAGGTGGTCCCGCAGTCCACAGGCCTGGCAGCCCAAAGGAATCCAGGGTGGGGTTTGATTCCTGCTCCCGGGCCCGGGTTTCCAGAGAGGAAGAATTGTCAATCCTGACACAAGTGCCAAAATGAGGTATCCATCGTAAAGGATCATCATCTGTTCATGTTGATGGATTTGGTAATTTAAGTTGACTTCCTAGTTTGGCTACAAATCACTGGGAAATCAGATTACAGGTCACAAACCTGCTTAGTTAGAACCTTGCTGGCGGGTTGAGCCTGCGGTTTTGAAAATCCTGATGCACCAAAGAGTCAATACCATCCTACGCTATCACAGGGACCTAGGCCACACAAAAAGCCTCAATCTTTATGAATTCCTCAAGTACAAAGCATGGTGGCTGACTCTATACCAGGATGTCCAGGAGGTCCTTGACCAATGCAAAATATGCAAAAAATTTGCAAAAAGCAACACTCTGCCCAAGTATGTGTTGCCCATTTATTCCCAGCTACCCTTAAAGGTATGAGCCCTAGACATTGTGGGCCCCATGCCAGGGAAACACAACAAAAAGAAGTATATCATCACCACCATTGACTTCTCCAATTGCTGGCTGGTAGCGCAGGCGGTGAAGACACATACTGGCAACAACGTTTGATGTTTCATTGGCAAGGAGATAATCAGCAAGTTTGGAAATCCAGAACTGCTGATTACATATGGGGGCAATAATCAACCTCCAAAAACCCCAAAGTATACTTTACAAAGAATGGGGTCAAGCACACAGTAACAACACCATACCATTCTCAGGCCAATGGCCAAGTTGAGCGGCTAAACGGCTGCTTAGTGCAGGCCCTTGCCAAACTCAATGCCAGGAGACCTGAGGACTGGCATAAGCAGCTATCAACTGCACTCCTTTTATGCTGTACTTATGTGAACAGATCCACTGTGAAGAGCCCCTTTGAGCTTGTTCATGGCACTTAACCCAATATCATCCAAGCTCTCACAGGACCAAAGCTGGAAATACCCAGTAAAGTCCCCCCTTGTTTGGAACCCCAAGTGGTACAGGCTAACAGTGATCAGCTGAAAAAGGAAGAGAAATGTTTACAAAGCATATTTGTCCCTATCCAAGCCAGACACAAAGTCAGAGACAAGGTCTGGGTGATGAACACAGACAAGAGTAAATTGCAGCCCAAGAAATTGGACCCCGCAATCATACTAAAGATAAACAAAAACAACACTTACCTGGTACAAGGACTTGGAAAATGCAAGCAGGACAAAGTCCTACACCATGCCCAACTATGCCCCTATAAAGCACGGCAGAAACAACAGGAGACTGTCCCACCAGCAACTGAACAACAACTAGTTCAGTACAGCGCTCAGGCTCCTGATGACCTCCCTGATGACCTTTTCCCAGAAGAGGCTGACTTTCAGCTGGGGGGTGTTGAAACAGCAGGCTTGACCCTCCATTAAGGTTCCAACTAAACGGGTTTATGACCTGCAACCCAAATTTTCAGTGACCTGTAGCCAAACAAGGAAGTCAACTTGAATTTCCAAATCCAACAACATGAACAGATTATGATCCCCTACTTAAATACCTCAATTTGGCGCTTGACTCATTACCAGGATCAAGCCACCCCCCTCATCATCTAACCATGTGATCAACACAATCATGTTTCTGTTATGCACAATTTTCAATAACTATATAATACCTATCTCTCAGTAAAGATTATTATCTAGTTTTCAAATATTTTCCCCCCTTGTAACTCTGCTGAAACAGCACATTTACAACACCAATAAGAGCTACCATTAAGTAGGCAACAGAACAGGCAGCCACACACAGGGTTATGTTATCCTTGGCACCTTTAGGCACATAGTTGTAGCCATTGTACATGAATAACACTTGGACAATTTGTCAATGTAGTAGAACTTTACTGTGCCCTTCTCCTTTAGCGCAGTGTACGTCTTGGCATATTTTTGACAATATACAATGTTATTTGGGCTATTCTGGTTGTTTGGAGATTCCCAAGTTTTTCTCAAGAGAATCTCAAACTCTTGACGGCTTGATAGCAAGTGGAAACCAAGGCCCCAATCCCAAAAACAGACTCAACCATGGACTGAATATTTTTCAGTTCAAGATGACAGTTTCAGTTGATCCACTGACAGATGGTCCATTTGTGCTCCTTGCCCAATATGGTTGGTTTGCACTGGAATTTCTCCAAAAAGAGAACAGTACCCATTTTCAGGTACATACTATAGAGCCTGTAGGCAGATTTTTCTTTAATACTGACAAATTCTGTGGCCCTCTTGTAGTCCTGCATCTCCTTGATGAGCCTGATAAAGGTCTTGCAAGTGGTGTTGGGAATAATGTGGTACTTGGGCTTTTTGGCAGTAGGCAGAGACTCTGCAGGCTCAGCCACAACACAGGGCATAGACACTTGGTGTAGAACACAGCAACCTTTTTCAGCACCTTCTGCCTATCTGTGATTTGGAAATACTGTGGCTTGTTGTTCTCTTCTTGCCCTTTACCATCACTCATGTAAGTCTCATATGTGGTGTCAAGGACAGGCTTTACCTTCTCCATGATAGTAGCCAAAATACTATCATGGCAGTATACTGGGTCATATACCAAGGTCACCCTTTTGGTGGTGATATAACTTACCGTTTTGCTGGTAATGACCTTGGTTTAGTTTCTGGCCAGCTTTAGGACCCTAGAATTTATGCACCATGCCCTTGCACTCTGTTTACCTTGAGCTGGTTGTGTCAGTGCAACCTCACTATTGAACTCTCCTCTGTCTCCTTCCTGAGTAGGCACTTGTGTTGCACTAACTCAATTCTTTGACTCACAAGAGTGTTCACGTCTGTGGTGTACTCCTACAGCTCCTTGGCTTTGATGTTGTGATGTGTACATTTTAATATAAAAATTAAAAAATTAAATTAAAATCAGTCTATCCATATAATTTATTTATTATACTTTTTATCTGTTCATATATAGTAGCCTAAAGGCTTGTAGTCACTACAGTAGTTTTCAAACCTGTTGAGATAAACAAAAAATCTCAGTCAAAAAACAAATTCAACTCAGTCTAAAAACAAAATCAAAAATCAAGGAATTTATATTAAATTACAATAGATTTGGATCCAGCTTGATGTGGTATAACTGACAATTACCTGAATTTCAGTTTGAACCTCTGGTTTGAAATTCATATTGTGCAAGTATCCACTCGATTTGAAACCATCCCTCCAAACCCTCTTAAAGCAATCAAATGCATCTTTTTAAAGAGTATTTAAACTCTACTATTTTTCAATAAATCAACACAAGTATTTTACCAAATCTTTGATTTTAGCTATTTTAAAGTTTATTCTAAATCTTGGATTTTGCCTCTGGTTTTCTGCTTCAAACCTGCCAACGTCAGGAAGGCAATACCTCTGTCATTGACCCCACAAGACCATAAGAACCGGCCTTTCCCCCGTTATATCTTATTGATTTTGCTTTTAGACTGAGTTGTATTCATTTTTAGACTGATATTCTTCGTTTATCTCAACAGGTTTGAAAACTACTGTACTGTTTATTTCAAATTAGGATTTATATTTCTATATTAATTATTTTTGGTTGTAAATGTGCACTGTTACTTGTATGTTTGGATAAATTTGATATGTTTATTACTTCTAATCCCAAAACAGACACTCAACATTTTTTTCTTTTTCATATTCTAGATTGTATCTCTTAATCAGGATTAACTGGTAACAGTATTATAGATTCACTGATTTGTTTTGATATTTGATATTTTTGTTGTCTGTTTCAGTTGCTATTAGGGCACGTTGTTGGCTTGAGTTTTTAACTTTTGTGGCTGAGTTTGATGTGTTCATAAAAAACATAGGAAACATAGCAGCTTCGTTCTGTGACTGAAACCCATGTGTTCTAGTGTTTGGTAAATTCATTGTTGAATCATCATACATTAGTTCCCAGTTTGCATAGGTCGTTGTATGGCTGGACATTTCTGTCAAATGGTGTGTATTTCCCATGAAGTTGGCTTCTATTTCTATCAAAAAAGTTGAAATCTGTTACGTGGCTAAACCCTTTTGTTCTGAACTGAACCATTTTTGTTTATCTAGCAGGTTTGAAAATTACTGTATCAGTGTGGGAGCTTTACTGATCTGTTTCGATATTTGATGTTTCTATTATCCGTTTCAGTTGCTTTAGGGGCTTGTTGTTGGATTGAGTTTTTCACTTCATTGACAGTTCATTCCGTTCTCAAACCCCATAGTAACCATAGTAGCTCTGTTTTGTGACTGGGCTCAATCCGTTCTAGTGGTTGGGATATATGTTGTTATCCCATGATAAGTTAGTTCCAAGTTTACATCTTTCTCATTATGTCTGGCCATTTTTGCCGATTAGTGCAAATCTCCCATAGAATCTACACCTGTCTTATTAAAAAAGGTTGAGATCCTTCATGTGGCTAAACCAGCTCTGCTCTGAACCAGTTGTTGATCTCGGCAGGTTGTAAACCTATGGTATACATCATGGGGTTTTAGGGGGATGGTGTTGACACGGTAGGAGTATGCAACTTTCCCTGGATATCGCGGTGGATGTTGTATAGTCACTTCTTCCTGGAATGAAGGTATAGTGTATTCCAATTGGGTTCCCCGTTAAATGCAGCACAGCTACGGGATTTGGTAAACTTGGTTTGCATGTGGGCTAGAATTTCCATGGAAGGTAGGTGGCGTTAAAATGAGGTGCAAGGGTATTGGGATAATAAAGTACCATGGTTGAAGATGAGTAAATTATACTCTGCTTGGTCAGTTGGTTTGATAATAAATAGAGTGATACTGTTGGGTGGTGTACTGCTAGAATATAAATATTTAAATTGAATTATTGGTGTTGAGGGCTGTTATCCAAATCTGAAAGTTAGTCGGTGGGTGTGATTTAAAGAAAAAAACATTTTGCAGGGTTTATCGGGTAAATAGTTGGATTTATATTTTAATGGGAAGATTATTAATGAGACTAGGTGTCATTTGGATTTCTTCTAGGGCTGTGTATCGAAGGCGGTGTCACTCGGATGCTGGGAATATCGATTTCGGCCTGCTCATGGGGAGACAGGGCAGAGATGTCTATGCCTGAGTTGCCCAAGTTCAGCGTGAGAACTGGAGGAGTGGTGGGGGTCATGGGAGGCCTGGGGGAGCAGGGGGGAGTGTCGATGATGGCAGCGAGGGCGAGTGAATGTTTGGAGCGCATTAGATGGGTTTGGAGTAAAGAGTTTTGGATGCGGCGGGCCACAGGGGAATCTTCGTCCATTGAGAAGGCATATCCGCAGTAGGGTGCAGCTGTGGGATGCAGGAAGCGCCCAAGGCCCAAGTGAGACTTGGTCAGCTTGGATTGCAAGGTAGTGCGACGACGCTGGCGGAGAAGGCGGCGCGACTGGCGGCAGATGTAGTTGGAGAATATCAGGACTTGTTCACGGATCAAATCCACATCGGTGGGACGCAGAGTAACTCTGACGTAGTTGGCAAACAGCCGCGGAAGAAGGCAAAGCATTATAACAAGAATCAACACCAACCAGAACGTTGGAGTAGTGAAGAGCAGTTGATCGACAGACAGCAGGGGATTATTAAGCCTGGACATTACAAAAACGACGCAAAAGAAAAAAGCAATGCTTGCCCCAATCACAGCAAACATCATCCACGTCCAATTGAATGTCCAGACCCCAACGTACAGGTTTGTCGTTGCCACCACGCAGGCCACGACCAGTGTGCCAAGCCCATCCAAACTGGTGTTGGATTCGCCATTCAAGCCAAGTGTTCCCACGTCAAACATCATGAGCGGTATAAAGAAGCACACCAGAGACTGGTAGGTGGCATCCAAAACAATAAGGTAGAATCGGCGATGGGTATACTCTTCATGAGTGATACCATTGCGGTACAGCTGGGGCGTCACCATTGCTACTTCGGCGCGTATATCCTGGTCAAAGGACCCTAGCACCGCGACGGGAAAGGCAGTAAAGAAAAGGTTGTAGCAGAGGACTAGCGGATACTCATACAGAAAGTTCTGAGACGACCCGTTAAAGAACTGAAACCAGAAGTTAGTCAGAGTCATGACGAGATTCTTGTAAAAGAAGCAAAGAATCATGCGCGCAATTCGCGTATAACTCCACCGCCCATGGACCAGCAGCAGCCGTGCCAGGAACCTAAACTGTGCAATGGCATAGTCACTAGCCATCACTGCCTGGTATCCCTCCAATCCGGCGATGCCTACACCGACATGTGCCGCTTGTATCATTGACACGTCGTTGGCTCCATCACCAATCGCCAACGAGAGAACATTCAGCCCATCCTTGACCAATGAGACCACTTGGGCTTTCTGAAGCGGAGATACACGGCAGCAAACAACAGTCTTGCACTGCTGCCCCAACTGAAGCAGCTTATGCTTCAGCTCCCCTTCTAGAGCCACTCTGAGGGAAGGTCCATCAATTACAAGCGCAAGCTCTTGGGTTTGCTTGCTGTCCTTTGCATGGAGTAAAGCCCCGTCGAGCTTTGTTTCGACTGTGCTCGTATCGTCGCCTTGGATCATAACAAGCATCATGTCTTGGCTGAGCAGGTTGCACGAGTAACCAATGTTGATGGCCGTCTCGACTTTGTCACCAGTGAGTACCCAGATCTTGATGCCTGCTTCACGCAAAAGAGCGATGCTTTCGGGCACACCGTCTTGGAGCTTGTCTTCAATGGCGGTGCCTCCAACCAGAGATAGCCCGTTCTCTATGTTCTCACACAGAGTCATGACCCGCATTTCACGATTGTCGAGACTGTTGAGTGCCTCCCGATACTTCTCGTCCCATTCTCGGTATTCTGAAGCAGGGATCACGCGGGAAGCAACGCACAAGGTCCGCAGCCCCGACTTGGCAAAGATCTCGAGCTGCCCCAGCGTATCCTTCTTTAGCTTGTCACAGTCTGGGCCCAACCGATCCATGATGATCGAATCAGCACCTTTGCAGAAGAGAAGGATCTCGTCAGAATCGCTAGCTTGAAGGATGATCGACATGCGCTTCCGGGTGGAGTTGAACTCGAGGACGTGCAGGATCCGATAGGAGAAAACCTCGCCGAGGAAATTCACCTGAACCTTATCCTGGTGGCGCGACAAGAAGGTGAAGCCAACATTTGTGGCCGCAGCCACAAGAGCAGCTTCATCGGGCGACTCAGCATTGAAAGCGATCTGGCGAACACCCTCCTTCTCTTCGGTTGAAACCTCTGCCAAGACTGTGTGGCAGAGAGCTAAGATGGTGAAGAAGTTGCGGATGTTTTTGGCCCGAACCGGATCGTTGATAAGATCCAAGTAAATCCGATGATCAAAGAAGGTAAGTGGACCTGAGCGGTAGTTGTTCTGGCAAAGGCGGTCGCGCTCCTTCCCAATCGCGTGTGACTTGTCTTCGATTGTACTGGAGGAAGCTGTGCTGATGCTAGAGTTATCGTCGGACGCCTCCTCCTCATGGCCTGGGGTGGCATATCGATTCTCCTCGACCCTTAGCGTATTATCTTTGGCTCTAACATTAGGAGTATGCTCAGCTAGATCTCCGTACATCACACCACCAATGCTACACTGTCTAAAGATCATCACATTCTGAGTCAAGGTCCCAGTCTTGTCAGAAAAGATATACTCGATTTGCCCAAGGTCATCGGAAAGGTTCCAGGCCTTGGGTATACAGGGAATATCCAAAGGCTCGTAGTACATCTCGAGATCACGATAGATGAAGTATGCCTGAACACTCTTGACCACCTCAACCGTAAGGTATAGGGAAACAGGGACAATGTTTTGGAACAGAATCAAGCCAGTGAAAAACCCAATTACGCCTGCTAAGAAACTTGGGGTTTCCCCAGGTGTAAAGTCAAAAATGAAATAGTCGGCAAAGGTCCCCGTCTTGGCTACCGAGATCCCGCCCATGATACTCACGATCAGCGACAAGAAAAACAAGATGATGAAATTCATAAAAACTTGCTTATTCATCAGCTTTTCGATGTAACTGCGCTTAGAAGGCGTATCTCCAGAGTTCAGCACGATCTTGGATTCAGAACCAGTAAACACCACAAGGCCGACCACGAAGTTAACGTTACGAACAATACAGCCACGTAGCAGAGTGTTCTGGATAGATATCGGCTCCTTGGAAGACACTTGGTAAGCCTCCTTCTGGCCTTGAGAGTATGACCTGTCAACAATATTGAGAGAAGCATTGTAGGAATAGAGATCCACTCCAGGAGCCTCAGAATTAATGAAGAAGCTCTTGTTATACAGCTGCTTTTGTCTCACTAGGCTACAGGTAGCTTTTAGGGCCTGTCGAGATTTGAGATTTGTTTCACCATCCAGATTTTTAGTCTCAGCAAAGCAGAGGCCATCATCCTCGGAGGTGGAAAGAATGATGAGGTCGGCTGGCACAGCCTCATCACGGGATAGCTTGATGATATCTCCAACACGAACCTCCTTCCAAAGTATTTCAGCCCAAGCATCGCCAATAGTGCTTTGGGAAGAAGTAACTTGAACATTGAGCTTCTCCAACCTGAGGGTTTCTTCAACCACGAGAGGCTCAACTGATTCAGAAGTAGCATCGTCCATCGTAATAGCGCTACCAATCCCTGATGCAGGAGTAACTACAGAAGCAGGGTCATTGCAATTCCTCCATCCAGAAAGAAGTTGACATTTTCGGTTGTTCAGCTCTCTATCTGAGCGGTAGCGCTTGTAATCCTCGACCCCATCTTTAGCCATTGTTAAAAGCAAGATGGAAAGAAATGATAGGGTACTCAAAAAGGCGGCCTGGCGGCCATTACCTACTCCAGGTACCGTTTGTAAAAAGATGAGGGATAAAAAATATATGTTGGCCACACGCTTGAACTGCTCAAAGAGGTTTTTTGGGATGAAGTTCAGGAGAGTATACTTTGAGGTGCGGACCTTGTTGGTAACATAGCTTGGTAGTTTAAAGGAATCAGGTTCGTGAATAACTGTGTCATCAGCTGAGGAGATTTGAGAATTAGGAGGAAAGTTGACAAAAATAAAACGTGAATCATTTCCTGCACCAGTCACATTCTTCGATGAAACAAAGGGCAGAAATGCACACAGCGAGTGAAAGGCCTTGGATAGATCTGGCCTCCTCATACTGGACAGGTTAAAACCTGGCTTGGACTTGAAGACTTACCTACATATACTGATGGCGGGTGCTTGTCACTTCGGATATGGATGGTATGTTCCTAAACTAACTAACCACACTAGGGTGGCAAATTCAGATAATCGCAAGCCCCTTCATTGGGCTTATGAGCCTCTATCGACTAACTCAGGCTCGTCTGGAAGGCACACTTGGGATCAATTCAAATGAACTTGACTTGATTCGAGGAACTCGCGCTGTAACCTGCAGCCATCCCTAAAAATACTAACAAATGGGATCTTCCGTCGCTGAACAGCATCTGATTGGCTCTTGAATGCTACTCCTTTGTTGACTGTCCAAACCTTGGATCCACTGCCTCTTAAATTGTGCTGCCTGCAGTGACTTATTCAGAATGAGGATATCTTCAATTAAATGTTTATAATAAATATTTATTAGGAATCGTTCCTTTCAAATAGTACTTTGTCAATTTCTTCATTTCGAGCGATATTCTCGCGGGAAAATCCACAAGGCTGATGGAGAAGTGCATTTCAATGTTCACCTGATGAGCGCCAATCTTCCAGACCCATACTTCATTCATTCACAACTATACAAGCTTTAATTTAAACTGCAGTCTCATTTGAAATCAGAGTTTGATAAAGCCAAGTTTTCTTCAAATGGCGCAACGTTTCCTTAAAGTGATGAATGTATTAAAAGTGGCTTCCCCCTTTATGAAAACTCGCCAGACATTTCCGGAAGAAGATCCTTCTACCCAGTTTTGCCGACAATTAAAGGGGCACTGATTCCATGTGGAGCCCCACTAACTAAAATCCTATAAAACTAATCACCTGATGATTGCCAAGGTCCATACTCCTCCCTTGAAGTTCCCAATCTCTAAAGGCCTGGCTCTGCTCAATTTGGTACAAGCAACACCCCAAAATGTAACCCTCCTACGCATAAGAAACCTCACATTTCAATCCAAACAATCTCAGCAACCAACCCGAATACAACTGCAGGATCTTTAGAACCATTGAATTCATCATCTCTCCCATTGTAATAAACCTACCAATCAGGATTTAAATGCACAGAATATGCTTTGATGTCTTATTCTCCACTAAGAAGACATATTCCCAGAACTGTCGCCCAAGAAAAGATTGATAAATCTTGCCCATCACTAGTGATTTTGATCAAGTGATTGGTAAATAGTATCCAGATTTAACTTTAATAGTTGTTTACACTCCCCATCATTGTGTACATTATATAAAACCCATTTCAATTCCAACCCCGTTTTCTGGGAACAGGAATCCGATATTATGCCAGCATTTACATGATTTTTAATATAATTTCCAAATTAAAATTTGAGAATGATGTCATAATATCGGATCTTTTGAACAGTGTTGGAATTGAAGTGGATACCTATTATACTATCGATTACCTATGGTTAGGGATGCTTCGGCTCAAGCTCGGCTAGCTTCCAGCTCAGGGCCATACAGCCAGAACGGAAATATATCATATTTAACCATTTCAAATAAATCTTTGATAACAGTGACCCAGAGCAAACAACTGGCCGAAGCAGCCCTGCCCACGTGTAGGGTTGGGACGGGCACCAAAATCTACACAATTGGTTTTGTGACTTTGTCAGTTGAGCACAATTCATTTTGTGACCTTTATGTCACATCACAATTCATGCCGTGATAGCGAATTTGATTACACATCGAATATTCGTTATTCATAATTACGTCAACATCACTATTTAAACCCAAGCACAGCGAAATAAACCTTACCTCATTATTATTTAAATATCGCATATTTGTAATTCACCATTACAAAATTTTGGAGGTCACGCCTTACATTGGAACTCTTGTGTTGTTGTTTGATTGATTTGTGGTAATGTCCACACCCTCCCGCTCCTCTGCCAATCCACCTGGCACACCCCCACTGCTGTTGTTGCATCTTCTGAGTCACCTGCTGCCTTCAAATTTTGGGCCTCCCAATCTGTCTGCAATTTTAGCGGCGACGGGTTTAGAGCTTGGCTCTACTCCTTTGAGGATTATTGTGACACTTTCAACCTTCATGATGCAGCTCACCTCAAGGAAGTCAGCTCATAACTCCGCAATTGACCCCGTATCTGGCATCAAGACATGCTTTTCAACACTTGGGATGAGTGAAAAGCAGAAGCAAAAAAGAGATTCATCGGTTATGAACCTGACCCTCGTCACCTCTTAATCCAGGTGAAGATAAACCAGTTCACTTACCTTCAGCCTTTCATCGTTAAGTTCCAGGAATACGCCAACAAGATACTTGCACAGCAAACTAAAGGCTTTTCTGGAACTGAACACAAGATCATTATTGACAACTTTCATAGCCTAGTTGGCATCCCCACCTTCGAAAACACTCTTACACCCGCATATGCAGGTCTCATTTGCAAGGCCAATCCAGCAACATTGGAAGAAGCCTATAATCTAGTGCATGATAACTATGCCATTTACGTGAAAAGAGAGCAGGATGAGGAAGCCAAGGCTGCCTCAAAATGGAACCCCTTTGTTAGGGAAACCAAGAAGAAGGAACCAAACTTAGTGGAAGCATTAGAAGCAAAAATCAAGGAGATGCAGAACTGTTCCAAAGCTATCTATCTTGCCCATGAGCGACCAGCCAGAAGTATCAACTACAGACACATGAACACTGCTCTATTCTCTGGTATCTGCTACAATTGCAATGAGCAAGGGCACAAATATGAAAAATGCACTGCACCCTACTCTATCTGCAAAGGCACTGACCACAGTAACTACACTTGCCCCCATTGCATCCATAGCAACACGCAAAGACCCATTGCAGTCATGATGGCAGAGCAATATTATCAAACTGAGAAGTGGTCCCTCTCCACACCTGAGGGTACATCTCCTTTGAATAAAAAGACCAATTCTGATTACATGATTGACAATGATTGCTTTGAGTTCTGCTCTCCCTTGATTAAGCCCAGAAACATCAGATCCTGAGCTCCATCCCCAGACCATGACCACACACTCCCACCTCTAAAACGTCACAAAAGAGAGGACAACCCATCCCCAGAGGAACACCCCAACCCACCTCAATCCATAAGCCCAGAAGAGTATGTTATTGAACACCCCAGTGTAATGAACACAGTCAACAGCCCAACCACTACCCCAGCAAACAAACCCTCCCCACAACCACAGTCTGTTGTCCACAGCCGCTGGAATCCTGAACATCCAAACCCATTCTTCCCTCTGGAAGAGCTCCTGGATTTTGAAGACCAATCATTGCTGATTCTGATCTAAGATAAAACATTGTTACAGTTGAATTGATACCAGAATCTCCTATTAGCAAGAAGCAGGGAGACTACACACATGTGATTGACCTTGAAATCAAGCAAATATCACCTTTCACTTGCAAGTTAGACCAATCAACTTGAAAACAGAATAGAAGCATGGTAATGAAATATGACTCAGCGTCATTATATCAACAAACATGGGGAGTATCAACACACCAATCAGATTGCAAAGTGGAGAAGACTGTTTACAAAAACAGCCCTATGGACATATCCTTTGCTAACAGCCTCAAGGAAATGATTAGCAATACAATCAATGATAATGATTACCTAAACACCCCTATGAATATATCTATACTTGGAAGTCCAGAAGTATTCATCAATAGACCAATGGATGAATTCAACACACCAATGGAATGCCACATAGCAATCAATGAAAAACCCCCCAAGACCGCTCACATAGCCAAACCAGAGACAGAAAACATCAAAGTTAGTGATAAAGTCAACACACACGTAATACCTGGTATCAAAGTCAGCAATCTGAAATCACAGCAACCATGAAAAGAATTATTGGATATTCAAGGAATATCCTTGGCAGATCTCCTCCGCAAAAGCCCAAAGTTGAGACAGAAGGCTCACTGAACTGTGTCATTGTTAATTCCTATGAAAAAGGAAGAATTATACCTAGTTGGTACAGGAGCCCCCAGAGCAGAAGCAGCAGTAAATAATTGCATGACACACGTCATCTTAGACGGTGGAGCCTACAGCAATTTAATAACTGCAAAATTCCTTGAAAGCTTACCTAACGTAAGAATTACTTCCTATCAGATGTCATCTTCTTGATGGCTGACGGCAGTGAGAAGTACAGCCTTGGGAAAGCAGTGGGACTGAAACTGTGGATTGGTGGAGCAGAAATATCAATTGACACAACCATATTTGACCATCACAAATATACATTGCTACTTGGAAGAGAAACAATGACACAACTTGGGATCACAACAGAGTACATTGGTAATAAGTGGACAATCAAACACAACAACCAAAAGGTCCAACTCCACGTCACATTTGATAGCCCCCAGATTACCAAACTTCTATGCAAATCAATCAAAATCAACATCAACAAGGATGAATGGTTAACCATTGACCAAGGAGACAAACTAATAGAAGCTGTTAGCCAATTTGACAAAAACATTGTGAGAGATTGCAATGACTTACCTGAAGCATCTGGCTTCAAACACAAAATTAACACAGAAGATGCAAAACCTATAGTATCAAAGTTCTATAGACTTCTGCATTCAAAAGAAGAGTTTGTCAAGAAAGAGATTAGTAGACTACTGAAACAAGGATTGATCAAACCTAGTGTGTCACCTTGGGCTTCATCTCTGGTAGTAGTACCAAAGAAAGGTGGTAAACAAAGGATGTATGTTAACTATATTCCCTAAACAAAGTTACTTCTTGCAACAACTACCCATTACCTAGAATCTCAGATATTCTAGCATCATTTGGCGGAGCAAAATGGTTCTCCAACGTTGACCTCTTCAGCGGATTCCATCAAATCTTGGTACGGAAAGAAGACCAGCCCAAAACAGCATTTGTCACTAAATGGGGCCAATATGAGTATACCAGAATGCCATTTGGGTTAAAAGGAGCACCACATACCTTCCAAAGAATTATGAATGAAGTATTTGCCGGCCTCATTGGGGAATTTGTTACAGTATATCTGGACAACATAACCATATACTCTAAGACATTTGACAAGCACCTGAAGCATCTAAAAACTTGTTTAGAACACATCAAACAAGCCAACCTGAGTGTCAACACAGAGAATTCCATTCTGGCAGTCCAAAAGCTTAACTTACTGGGACATGTGGTAGACACGACAGGGAAGCATCCAGACCCAGACAAAGTCAAAGCTATAACAGAATGGCCAAAACCTACTAATGTAACACAAGTTAGATCCTTCCTAGGAGCTGTGGGATATTATCATCAATTCATACCTAATTATAGTGAGTTGCAGCACCGCTCTTCAAACAGACCCATAAGGACAAGGAGTTCAATTGGGGGAAATCGAAGACAACACATTCAAAAAAATTGGAATTAGCAATCACGTCAGAATCAGTACTTCTCTATCCAGACTTCTCCAAGAAGTTCCACATATTCTCAGATGCCTGCAAGGATACCATTGTTGCGGTACTCTGCCAAGATGTAGAAGGAACCTACAAACCTATAGAATTCATGTCAAAGAAATTCATAGCTGCAGAATACCACTATTGCATATACAACAAGGAAGTACTAGCAGTAGTTAGGGCCCTAGAAAAGTTTTGTTATTACATATTAGGATACCCACTTACCATTCACACTGATAACATTGCCTTGAAATTCATCACCGACAACTTGGGCACCAACTCCAGAAGGATCCTCTGGTTCACAAACCTAATTGATTATGATTTCAAAATACAACACATACCTGGTATGCAAAACGTGGTTGCCAACTGTCTATTGAGACAGTTCTCCCTGCTTACAGAAATAATGGACTACAAGGACAACCTCCAGAAGTTCAAGGAAATTTTGCTATTGAAGGCCACCCCAAAATCCATCACAGACTTCACCAACTTCATTAAGAACTGTGCAAAGTTCACGCTAATCAATAACAAAATGTTTAGAAAAAACCAACAATGGACTAAAATTAATACCTGAGAAGGACAAAAGAAAAGACGTCCTAAAGGAAGCACAAAGGGAGTAGGACACTTTGGGAGAGATGCCACCTTAGAAAGACTAAAGAAAACATACTGGTGGCCTGGGATGTACGTGGAGGCGGTACAGCATATTGAAAAGTGCCAAACCTGCCAACAGTTTAGCAAGAGAATAGAACACACAAAGCCAATCATACCTATAGTTGCCACGGGAATGTTTGACTTATGGGGCATCAACTTTCTGGGACCATTACCAAAAATCTAAAAGGGGAATAGGTATATATTAGTGGCCACAGAATATTACTTGCAATGGCCAGTGGCAATGGCTTACCTGGACAACACAGCATCAACAACTGCAGAATTTCTGTACAAAGAAATCATAACACAATATGGACCACCAAAGGCGTTACTCTCAGATCAAGGAACCCACTTCAGAAACCAGCTCATAGCCAAACTAATGGAAAAAGTTAGAGTTAAACACAGATTCACAATGGCTTACAACCCACGTTGTAATGGACTTACCGAACAGTTCAACAAAACGTTGATTGAGACCTTGGAGAACCACACAATACCAACCGAGCACCTGGGAGGATGCCTTACCTGCAGCCTTGTGCATTGCGGGATTAAAGACACACACGACAACCAAGGTGCTTGGTTGGTATTGTGTGATTTTCTCAAGATTTTCTTGAACAGTAAGTCAAATTACAAAGTGAGTTATGAAAAAAATCGATAATCTGTGTTTCTAAATTTTCCATTAGGTGGCTAAGCGATTTCTGAAGTGGATTACCTTTGATCTGAAACATTAGCACACTTTGGTGTCCTGTATGTTATATTCTTTTTACAAAAATTCTATAGTTCATTGTGTATTCTGGGTAAGCCATATTGCACAACAGAAGTACAAGTAATACTCCATGGCTACTAATATATATATTCCTTGTTTAAATTTTGGTAACGGTCCCACAGATGATGCCCACATCCCTAATGTGTATATATATTACCGGTTTTGCGTGTTCTATTCTTCTTGCACAAACTATTGGCAGGATTTAGCATACATATATTATATATCTCCATATCTGACCTGAAAATATATTACTACACAAGTGTCTTTTCTAAATCCCAAAGTGTCATAACTTCCTTGTGTGTTTCCTTTAAGAACATCTTTTCTTTTGTCCTTCTCAGAGTATTGGATTTTAGTCCATTGTTGGTTTTTCTAAACATTTGCAATTAGCGTGAACTGCACAGTTGGTTAATTGAAATCTATGGTGACCTTTCAATAACAATATTTCGCGAACTTGAGTTGTCCTCGTAGTCCCATCATTTGCTGTGTGATATACCGTTGGCGAACTTATATTTCTTCTTGATATAATAATTATTTTTAAATCATAATCAATTAGGTTTGTGAACCAGCAGATCCCGCGTTGGTGATGAATTTCCAGGCAATGTTATTGTTATTGGATGTGAAGTGAACATCTAATATGTAATAACAAAACTTTACTAGGCCCCAAACTACCGCTAATTTTTCCTTGTTGTATATGCAATGGTGTATTCTGCAGCTATGAATTTCTTTGACATGGTTTGTAGTATCCTTCTACCTCTTGGCTTGGAAATACCGCATGTGGCACATCCTGCAGGCGTGTGGAACTTTTGGAGAAAGTCTGGATAGATAAGTACCTAATTCTGACATGATTGAAATGTTTCATTTTTGAATGTGTTGTCTTTCTCCCCAGCTTAACTCCTTTGTCCCTTCTGGTGAAAAGTGTTATGACCTCCTCTCGATAAGTATGTATAATTGATAATATCAGCTCTAGGAATGTCCTAACTTAATGATTGGTTACAACCGATAATGATATAGCTGACTGTCGTCTGGATCTTGCCTGTGTGTCTACCACATGTCCCAGTAAGTTAAGCTTTGGACTGCTAGAACTTCTCGATGACGCTTCAGGTTGCTTGTTGATGCGTTCACGTAAGTTTTCGGTACTCAGGTGCTCAGGTGCTTGTCAAATGTCTAGAGTATATGGTTATGTTGTCAGATATACTGTAACAAATTGCAATGAGATCAGCAAATGCTAATTCTTTGGAGCGTAGTGCTCTTCCAACCAAATGGCATTCCTGTATATATTGGCCCCATTTAGTGACAAATCTTTGTTTTGGAGTATTCTTTCGAGTACCGGAATTTGATGGAATTGCTGAGAGGTCAACGTGGAGAGGCCATTTTTACTCCGCCAAATATTCTTGAAATCTGAGATTCTAGATGGATAGTTGTTGCAAGTAACTTTGTTTAGAGGTTTATATTAACATGTCCTTTACCACCTTTATTGTACTACTACCAGAGGTGAAGCCCAAAGTGACACTAGGTTTGATGTATAATTTCTGTGATCTATAATTTTAACTTAACAAATATGCTGAATAATAATCTATAGGGTATTGATGCTATAGATTTTTGCATCTTCTATTAGCTGTGTTCATGCTCCACAGATGTAGACAAGTTGTTGCGATCTCTGACAATGTTTTGTCAGATTGGCTAACAACTTTCTATTAGTTGTCCGCTTTGATTAACCATTAATTACTGTTGATATTGGTTTCAATCATTCACACAAATGTATCTAGAGGGCTATCAAATGTGATGTGAGTTGATTACCGATTGTTATGTTCAATTATCATACCAATGTACTATGTTGTGATCCCAAAATTGCGTCATTATATATTAGTATGTAGTATTTATTGATCTCAAAAAAAATATTTTATCAATTAATATTTCATTACTTAATCTTTAGTTCAACCTGCCTGTGAACTCACTTCTGCAATACATCGAAGATGATATTCTTACGTTAAGGTAACTCAAGAATTTTTTCAGTTGTGGAATTGCTGTAGACTCCTTCGTAAAATTTGATGTGTGTCGTAAATTGTTGCTGCTGCTGTCACTGGGGGCTCCTGTGCCAACAAGGTATAATTCTTCCTTCGCCAGGGATTAACAACAACGTTCAATGCCATGGCTTTCGTATCAACGATTTCACAGAGAAGATCTACCAAGGATATTATTTTTGTTTGTTCAAACAATTTAATCCATGGATATTCTTGAGATATCAATATCCTTTTCTTTTTTTTATTGATTTGGTTTGTTGACTTTTGATACCAGTATTATGTGTGTTGACGTTATCA